>CM035125.1:10652388-11178436 GCA_020205555.1 Panax stipuleanatus | reverse complement strand
AAGAATTATCTCTTAATTTGGTAAATTTCCTTGCTTAGATTGATTCAATTGTTTCAATCTTCTTCAACCTCCAATTCAGGCTTCTCAGTAACTGATTCTAATTTGAAAGTGTAAGGTACTTGACAGTTTATTAACTGGATGAAGGAAATTAAAAACTGACAGTTTGTTCTCAAGTGATGAAACGAGAATAATTAAGAAGTCTGGCTTTGGGTTTTGTTTTTATATAGAAAGAGAATTTCCTTAGTCTATACAAATAGTAGCTTAGCTGATTTACTAAGCTATGCTTCTAAAACAATGACAGCTCCAACTCTTAATTTGCTTACTCAGCTTTTCTGATAACAGCTCATACTTCCCTTTGACAGACTTGGTTATTTTAACTTAGCCAGCACACATGCAATTTACATATAAATATTACACAACTTATATAACCTCCTCATGCTTATTACATACATAATTTATACCATCCGTACTATTTGCATAGAAAATTATTACCATTAAAATATTATACAAGAAGACTTTTTCATACCAAACGAAATTATACATTAAATAAAAATATTTTATTTAATGTACAATAATTTACTATATCAAAATAATTTAATTTCATAAATTATTTCAATATGCTCCTTTTTACTACATATAATATTTTATATACTTCAATCCACTTTAAAATAAATTATAAAACAAATATATAATGCTATATTTGATCATTTCCTTTTTCCTTTCTACATATTGAATTTACCAATTTATTGCACATAATAAATAATAACTTATTTATTATTATACACGTTCTCACATTGCACTACACAATTTCTATATAAAATCAAATATCACATAATAAGAATTTTATTTTATTAAAATCTTATTTTAATAATTACCGAAAATTCAAATCGCTACATTCTTCCTCCCTTAAAAGGATTCCGTTTCCGGAATCACAACACCGAATCTTTCCCACTTGGTTTAAGTCTATTCTTCCTTATCATGCTATTTCCCTCTTAGTAGCTTTATTCTGTATTAGTGAAATATATTATCTTTCACATATCATAACATATATTAACATACATATAAGCATGTATCTCTAATTATTTAATAGCTTTCGCTATTTTATATTTACTTTTTTGTTACTGTGAAAGGTCTTAAAATTTTCGGACTTATCATTTCACCTTTTGACCCTCTCCGGAGTCTACTTCCTTTTATCACTATCAATGTCTATCTATTTATGACATCATCTATATCTTAATTTCGACATCCCATATGTCTGTTCTTATTATCATAATAATCATTTGTGTTTATTTTTTTTTGTTATGACACCTTACCAGTGTCTAGCTTCTTATTCATATAACCCATGTCTATGACACAGTACTAGTGTCTGACTTTCTATGACAGATCACCAGTGTCTACTTTGTTAATTATGCGAAAATCTTCCTCATAACTCTACTCTTTTTTTTCCTTCTACAAGAATTCATAAATTATCGTCGTATTCTACGACCTACTTCCTCTTAAGGAAGTTCATTCTTTCTATACCCAATCTCCAGAAACGGGTGATGGAAACTGTAGTGAGTAAAAGTTGGATAAACTTATCAAGTCTCCCACCAACAGAGAGAGTGGGAAATTAACATAAGCCCCAATCTAGGACATCACTTCAAGATCCAAAAGACCACTAATTTCTCATAAAAAATAGGTTCGGAACAAACCTATGAAACTAGATCTCAGCTACATATCAAAGTAGAATCAAGCAATTGGCACAAATACGAAAAGTTATATACAAAAGGGAAGACGAGACAACCCAGTGTAATCCCAAACCTAGCACATCACTCCAAGAATTCCCTCATCCTTCACATGAAATAGGTTCGAAAAACTAAATCAAAGAAGTATCACTCACACACCAGAGTAAGATAAAATCAGTTAACACACAGTCAACAACAATAATAAGTGAATTCACAATGAAAGAGAAATCACACTGATTAGCTACGCAGATGCAGAATCGCATCGCCAAACAAGAGATTTATAACCATAAATCCACTTACCTTAGCAATGTCGAGTGAACAAGAAGATAGCACCAAGCTGCAATTAAAGAACCACTCAAAGAAGAAAATACTCTCAGCTCGCACATACTCTCTGAAACCCAGTGTATACCCCTAAAAGTTGTAAACACTCACCGAAGCCAAATGCCACACCCTTACCCCTCAAGGAAATAACAAATTTTAATTTTCTTAGCAACATCTTGATCCAACAAGGAGCAATAATGAAGGTCCACAACCACCATATACAAAGACATCTAGAAAAAACATCAGGATTGCAAACTAATGCCAAAATAATTTCCAAGGGACCTGAGCTACAAGAAATTTTAATCACACAAGTAAATTTGAAGAATGTTCCATGCTCACATAGCATATAGATCAGAAATACTATGAGACCATGGTCCTAGAAAAATATACTAACATAAGACTTCTCTTTAGGAGATTATTTAAATATATAGTCAGAGATGGTTCAAGAATTTTCATATGGAATGATTGTTGGCATCCTAATGTGCCTCTTGTCATAAAATATTGGAGTAGAGTTGTATATGATGCTATCATTTCTAGACTTGCTGTTGGAACTTTCGTTGTAGGACATTATCGAAATTCTAAAAAAATAATAATAGTACCGCCTTAATTGAATGGAAGTTCATTCTTTCTTTAAGACAATATTTGCCCCCTATATAAACTGCACAGGATTACAGTAAATCTGTCTCACAAGATAAGACAGACCCATAAATTAATCAGTATTAAATACTACGTGTATGATGGTATTTAATTCAAAACTATAATTTGAGAGAAGAAAATAATAACACCAAAATTCTTTTAAAAGAATTATGCATTCATTTCTTGTGAATGAATTGTTATCCCAAAGGAGAGTTTTCTAATCTATTTATAGGATTTCAAACACCCATTTTAAAATGCATGTTTTCAATTTGAAAAGATATGAACCAAATACACTCTTTCTAATGGTCACACTAGTTTAAACTAGTGACCCAAATCGAACAATTGCACCGGTTCAATGTTAGACTCGTTCAAACTAGCAATCACACTGGTTCAAACTAGTTCAATGTCACACTTGTTCAAACTAGTAATCACACCTTTACCATTGAACCAATGCATCTATTGTGACGCCCCCAATTCCGGGTACCTTGAATCTCAGACCTGGTACGTTAAGATACTTTATTTCCATACATATTCTATAACTAATGCGGAATTACAAACATATTTTGTTTATACAATAAGTTCTTTCAACATATCCCAATGCCTATTAACCTTGACTTACATACATACCTTTTAGAATCACAAAAGATTTACTTCAGATAACTAAATAGTTAACGTACGTGCATATCACTCTAATCTTGCCCTTTGCTTTTGTCTCTGTTTTTCCTTGAACATTCGTCTTAATCTGAAATTTGTTATCATGATATAGCAAGGGTGAACAACTACTTTGCTCAGCAAGTTTAAATACAACAAGGATATATCATGATTGAAAAGGAATAAGCTTTCAAGTTTTCAACAATGTATATAATTGTGAAAGAACATGAATCAAGTTTCAATAATGAGTAATTGAATCAATAACATTGAATGGTCAACAATAACCATGAACAAATTTAACTGAACCTTATGGTAATCAAGGTGATCAGCCTTTCATACCTGATGAACATATGCAACATGCACTAAGTGCGAATCAATAATCAAAGATGTGGAATAATTGTCAATAATTAATCCACTAGCATGCTTGAAACATAATAACTCGAGTTTGAGTTAGGAAAACTTGCCTGTATCGTCGATTACTGCTACACAATCTAATTTAATCTCTTATGAAACACCTATCATTTATAAGATTGATCTTTCAATCAACATAACATAACATATCTTATAATACTACTACTTTAATAAAATAACTAACATTTAACCAGATAATCAATAATTCATTATCTCATTATCATTACTATCACTCAATCATCATCTTAAAACTTCTGTCTAATATTATTAATCACTTAATTATATTTCATTCACATCTGAATAATCACTTCATAATATCTTAATCATTTACAAATATTATTAACCTTTTAATAATATTTTAATCACTTATCAACATCTTAATAATTTTCAAATATTATTAATCCTTTAATAATATTTTAATCACTTACTAATATTATTAATCATTTAATAATATTTAATCAATTAACAAAGTCTTAATCATTGTCTGATATTATTAATCATTTAATAATATTTTAATTTATTTCTCAATATCATTTAATAGTATTTTCGTTACTTACAAATATTATTAACCCTTTAATAATATTTGATTCATTTAATATTCTTAATCATTTACAAATATTATTAATCATTTAATAATATTTTAATCACCCTCTAATATTATTAATCATTTAATAATATTTTAACTATTCTCAAATTTTATTAATCCTTTAATAATATTCAATCATCTAATAATATCTTCCTCATTTATAAATATTATTAATTATTTAATAATATTTTATTCAATTACTAATATTATTAATCATTTAATAATATTTTAATTACTTACAAATATTATTAATCACTTACTAAAATTTTAATCACTTTCTAATATTATTAATCGTTTAATATTATTTTATCCATTTATAAACTTATAAACAACTTTAATTTAATTGTTTATCTCTTACTATTTAATTCATTTAACAAACATATCAAACCCTTCATATAACATTTTATCAAAAATAACCAAATTACCCTTATATGGTCTTAATATAACATACTAATGATCATTAGTCACTAAAATCATATTAATAAATTTTAGGACTAAATATAATCTAATTTTCTCAATTATTCATAACTTAGTCATAAGCATGAAAAATACCAAATCATTTTTTTTTATCTTTTGGCCACACATATATACATATATCCCATACACAAAAATATTTTTTCAGAAATTTTTCAATTTCCTTTAGTATTTTTCAAAAGTTTGTTTTTAGTTTGTAACTTAAGAAAATTAGTTATATCATGCTCAACTCCAAAAATTTACAACTCTTGGAATAATCTTACACGTATTAACATGAACTTACAGTTTAAATTTTGTGCCCATTAAAATTATAGAACTCCAATTATAGTGGTTTTTGTCAAAAAAACAAAAAAATTAAAATGGCCATAACTCGATCGATTTAAGTCGAAATAAGCTCATCTTTGGACATGAGTTACTTTATATCACATATTTTCATGTCCCAAAAGGCCTAATTTTATTTCAATAACTAAATGGCCAAAAATGCCCCTGCAAATGTTTGGACCGTTTACTTTTCAGTATTTCTAGATTTGGGGTCTCTCACAAAAACTTGAATAATATTAAATCTACAACTCCGATTGAGCTCAAATTGGTCTTGTTGGACTCGTATCTTTCTGAACTACAATATTCTGGGCTCGAATCAATTATTTGGACAAGGTTTTCTCACTGAAATTGGTCAGAAAGTGGACTGTTGTGCACAGCTTTTTCGCAGTGAGGTGTTTTGGTTCAAAAATTCATATCTCACTTATTTTAAATCATTTTTGAGTGATTCCAAAGAGATTTTACTCCTGACTTACAAACCTATCAAGCCAAGAAAGAAAATAACAAAAATTGTTTGGAGGTTTCAAAATGGAAAGCTACGATTCAATCGTTTGATTTAGTTCGTCCGTAAAAATAATTTCTTGGATTTTTACCAAACTTTTTAGCATAAATGCATACAAGCACATATCTTAAGCTCATGATACTCTACCTTAGCATGTCTAGTTTAGATCTAAGCAAAGAGAGTTTCAAAAATGGTTTTCTAGCATATAACTCACATAGAAAGCACAAGAGAGCATTAAACTAGGATTTTTAGGGTTTTATACTTCTTGGACTTAATGACTTACTTTCTTGCCTTTATAAAGTAGGAGATAAAATTTTTGGACATCCAAGACTCACCCCCTAGCTGTCGAACCCCTTCTTGCAAGAATTCCTTGGTGATTTTATTTTGTACAACTCTTGAGAACACTAACACTTGGTGTATTCCCTTTATTTTATCTCTCTTTCAATTTTCTTTCTTTTTCTTTTTCTTTTTCTGAAAGTAAGAGATGAAATGAAGTTCTCTCTCATATCTTTTGTTTCTCTCTCTATTATCTCTTCCATGTCTCTCATCTTTTCTTTCGTCTTTACTTGCAACCTTGACAAAATAATTTAGGCTAAATGAAATGGTAACACCTTGCTTTAGTTGGTGACTAACTAAAGAAGAAAGATGAAATGAACATGTGCCTTTTTCCTCTCTTACTTGGGGGTACATGCACCCAATCTAGCCCAAATTTGTTTTTTTAAAATTATTTTTTATTACTTAATCAAATGACCAAAATGTCCCTTAACAAGTTAGGCTAAAAATTGGGCCACTTAATTTAATGTTTGGGCTTTTAAAATAATTACGTTGGGCCATGTAAAATACCATGGTCCAATACCTAAATTTTATCTCACCTTAATTATTTAATTAGGATTTTTATTCCACTCATTTTGGAATTTAGATAATTACTCATATATATTAAATTTTTATAACTTCATTAGACTTGCTTTGATTAAGTTATAAAAATTAATTAGTTGAGAGGTATAAAATAAATCTCTTAGGTAAATTTACTAGTATGTAATTTAAATACTAAAAATCTCAAATAATATATAATAAAATACCCTTAGGTTAATTAATATTTATACCTAATATATAAAAATTAGTTTACAAGGCTTCCAATTTGTAGGAATTCAAGACCAAGGGCAAATCTTTAACCATTACTAGGAAGGGCAAGATGGTCTTTAAGTCATCTCAAGGAAATTTTCTAAAAATTTCCTCCAAGGACACATTGGTCATAATCAATTTTCTTCAAGGAAAAAGTTGTTATCTAAACAAAATTAGGAAATAGAAATTTCCTTCAAGGATGCTATGGTTATTAACAAATTTCTCTTGGGGCAAAATGGTCATTCCCCTATTACTAGGAAACTTCCTAGAAATTTTCTTTCTAGGGCATAAAAGTCATTAATAAATTTTTTTAGGGAAAAATATTCTTTTGCCACTTCAAGGTGGAAATTTCCTAATAATCATCACTTATCATTAATAGTGGGGCCACCCTTATTTACCAACACTTTCTTACATTTAACTCAAGTATGGATAGTTCCTAATCATAGTTATTCTACGAATCACATGTCCCACATAAGTCATAGTGTATTTATCATCATTGATAAATAATTATTAAATTTATTTATTAGGTTAGACATTTAATTCATGTCTTGTTAAAGCCTTCTAATACGATTTGTTGTATTCAATAAGCCTTTTCCATATGGTTTGCCATATATATTATTTTTATTTGCCACATTCTTAATTATATATGTAGCTATATATATATACACATTCACTTTATTCTCATAACATCTTTTCTTTGAAATTTATTTTCTTAAAAAAAATCTCCTTCTAGGCTTTGAATTTTCATAACTCTTATTTTCTCAATTCTCTTTTAAATAGTAAAACATATAGGTTCTTAAAATTTTTAAATCATTCATCTATTTTCACTCTAGGTTTTAAACTTTAACATTTAATTTAATCATTCAAGATCTTCTAAATTTTTGAGTTGTCACATTTATTAGCTATTAAAATAATATAATATATTTATTATATAACAACTGATTATGAAAATATCCAATAATCTCTCCCCCATTTTTAAAATCCTGTAACTTTATTTTGTCAACCTTCTTTTCTCTCTTTAGGCATAACATATAGAATTGGTGATGAAAATTAGAAGTGGAGGCCCAAGAACATGGATTGGTGATGAAAATTAGAAGTGGAGGCCATGACTTCGAGGGCCTCTCGTATGTCTATGACAAACCCTTCTTCGTTCTTGACTTGTTCAATCTTCGATCAATCAATGTTAGTATTGAAGACGAGACTGCATGGGTTCAAGCTGGTGCAAATCTCGTCGAAGTTTACTACAAAATTTTTGAAAAAAGCAAAATTCATGGATTTCCTACCGGAGTTTGCCCTAAAGTAGGTGTTGGTGGTCATTTCTTTGGCAGTGGATATGGTAACATGATGAGAAAATATGGCCTCTCAGTCGACAATATCATTGATACAGAGATAATCAACGTTCAAGGCCAACTTCTGAACCGAAATCAATGGGAGAAGATTTGTTTTGGGCCATTATGGGAGATGTTTTGGTCAAAGTCTTGGTCAAAGTCCTCACCCATTTATGATTGGTCAAAAAATGTGATAACCCAAAAATTTATAAGATCTTAAATGATTAAAATAAATGTTAAAGAATAAAACCTAGATGAGAATTTGAGGATTTATTTAAAATTTTAAGTAAAACCTATATGGTTTGTTGGGAATTGCATATTCTTCAAAGAT
The DNA here is from genome assembly GCA_020205555.1 of Panax stipuleanatus. Taxonomy (NCBI): domain Eukaryota; kingdom Viridiplantae; phylum Streptophyta; class Magnoliopsida; order Apiales; family Araliaceae; genus Panax; species Panax stipuleanatus. The sequence goes on along the minus strand of CM035125.1, from coordinate 11,170,032 downwards.
CATATGTACAAGGACTTATATGATAGATCAAAATTGTTAGGTTGATCTGAGCTTTAATGTTTATCATTCTGTAAATGAATGTATAGAAGAGAGATCAAATCTGTTAGGTTGATCTATTTTGAGATGTAATTGTTAGGCTTGACAGAATCGTAGTCTGTCAAAAGCTAGTCTGCAGAAGCCAAGGCAGAATCGTGGAGCTTAAATGAAGATGTCCAGAATCGTAGTCTGACCTTGGAAGCCACACTGATAATCGTGGAGGAGATTCGAGTGATTGAATCGCAGTGTTTTCTCGAAAGTGTGGAGTCTGCAAGACAAGCAAGAAGGAATCGTAGTATGCCAAAGAGCTAAAGAGAAATCGTAGTGTTCTTTACGATCAGGACTGAGTCCAGCCTGTGCAAGCCAACACACAACGATCATGGTACAATGACCACGATCGTGGTGTTCCTCCAGTCAGCATAAAAGTTCGTAGTTCTGATGAAGGAGGAAGAGTAATAAATGAAGAAAGGCTTATAACCGTTTAACAAAATTAATGGTCCCAATGATTCTACATTCATCCTTAGTACAAATCGAAGAAGCGTATTAAAGAAGCTAAGGAAAGGACAAAACCGCCTGCTGAAAACATCTTTTTAGGTGTTAGGTGAGATTGTAGTTTGTTGTGTCAGTGGGCCAGTCGGCTGTACAGTGGGAAAAGCAGGAAGTCAACATCAACTGCACAGAACTATCTGAAGCATTTAATGCTACAACGGATAGATTTCAAAGGCTCCTTATCAAGCAAATCAGACAAGGATTCAAAAAAAAGAAAGCAAACAAAGAAGAAAGAAAAGATAGCTCAGAACGCTCAAGAGTACTCAACGATAATACTCTACGATCCTGAAAGAAGGAAAGCTTGCTTCGCTACTCAATTCTTTAGAACTGATGCTTAATTGCAACTGAGTAGCACACCCCAAAATACAACTCTCAATCCAAGGTGTACCAAGGCTGCTGGCCTTGAAGAGTTCTAAGTGAACTAAGAGAAGTTCCAAGGCTGCTGGCCTTGAAGAGTTCTAAGTGAACTAAGAGAAGTTTCAAGGTTGTTGGCTCTAAGTGAACTAGAGAAGTTCCAGGGCTGCTGGCCTTGAAGGAATCTAAGTGATTCAAGTTGTAAGAGATATCCTTAGTGGATTTTCTACTCGTGGAGTAGAAGAGTGGACTAGGAGCCTTGTGTGCTCTAAACCACTTAAAACCTCTGTGTCTCATTGTCTCTCATTAACTGCTACAACTGCTATATCTGTTATAACTGATATAACTGCTTATCAAACTATCATTGCATTATCTTTAAGGGGAACAAACATATATTCCGCTGCTGTCAGTATATTCAATACTGACAAGTATTTTAAAACAAAGAAAATTTTAAAATATCTATTCAACCCCCCTTCTAGATAACTATTGTGCCTTTGGGAACTAACAATTGGTATCAGAGCAGGTTCACTGAACTAGCATACAAGCTTGAGTAGATCCAATGGCACATCTGATAAGCGAGACCAAGACAGGTGGAGGAAGCAAGCCACCTATGTGTAATAAAGATAAGTTTGCCAATTGGAAAGTTTGGATGCAAGCATACATGGATTCAATAGATGATGATCTATTTGAAACTGTTCTGAATGGGCCCTATATTCCAACAAAGCTTGCACCAACTCCAGATGATCTAAACAGAGTTCAGATCAAGATCAAAGCTGAGTGGACTGACACCGAAAAGAAAGATGTCCAGCTAGACAAATAGGCTAAGAACATTTTGTTCCAGTTTTTAGAAGGCAATCTGTTTAAGAACGTGGTCAACTCAAATTTGCTAAGGGATTCTGGGAGGCATTGCTCATCATGCATGAAGGAACTGAAGAAGTCAGAGAAAACAAGCAATCTTTACTAACTCAATAGTATGAGATGTTTGCCCATGTTCCAGGAAAAAATGTCACTTCCACTTATGAAAGATTCACCTTGCTGCTCAACTCTCTTTGAGCTTATAGAAACATCTACCCCAACAAAGATCTTATCATTAAGTTCATGAGGTCCTTGCCAAGCAAGTGGGATGCCAAAACCACTACAATTAGAGAGTCAAAGAACATACATGAAATGACTGTTCAACAACTCTATGGCAACCTTCTTACCTATTAACTAGAGCTGACTCAACGAGCAAAAACTCTATCTGAAGGAAGAAAGAAGGATAAAGGAGTTGCTCTCAAAGCAACATAAGAGATCTCCAAAGCCCATGATGAAGATGAATCTGCATCTGAGGAAAAAGATGATGATGATGATGAAGTTATAATGCTGGTCAGAAAACTTAGAAGGTTCATGCTCAAAAAAAGAAGCAGTAGACCTAAGAGATTCAGAAACATTAGCAGTCAGGAGCAGATAAATGACTTATGCTATAACTGTAAGAAGTCAGGCCACTTCATTGCAAACTGCAACAAACCTATCAAAGAAGAACTCAAAAGAAGGACAAATCCAAAGAAGGAGTTCAGGGGCTACAAGAAGCATCAGAAAAAAGACAAAGGTCTGGTAGCTGGAAGTTCGTGGAGTGACTCAGACAATGACACCAATGCTGAGTCTGGAGATGATGAAGAGCCTCAAAAAGCCAACCTATGTCTGATGGCCAAGGATGCAAACAACAAGAAAAGTACTGACCATCCTGAGGTAAACATAGATGAGGTATTTGACTTCAATACTCCAGATGTAGATATGGATGATTTAAGAACTGCTCTTCATGACATAACATCTGATCTATATCAGTATATGAGGTGGTTTAGAGTTCTGTCCAAAGATTATTCTGGCCTTCAAAGAGAGAAAGAGAAAGTTCAGAAAGAACTGGAAACAACTCTACTCAGTTCTGCCTCTCTCTCTCTCTCAGTTTGAAGCTGAGAAATAAATCTTAAGATAGACCAATGAACTGAGCACACAAAGACAGTCAAAACTAACCTCTAAGATTGAGGAGCTAGAAAAGACTATCTCTATGTGGAATAGGTCTTCCTCATCCATGGACTCCCTGATTTCCAGTCAGAGAAGTGCTTCTGACAGAACAGGTTTAGGTTTTGGGGAATCTACCCCAGAACCAAGTGTGGAAAAGAATAAGGATACAAACAGTAGCAGTGCTTCTAATCCAAATAGAAGCATTGTATTTGTGAAATCCACATAGAAGGAAGAACCAGTGCAACCCTGCTCTTCTGATCCAAGTCGTGTCCCATGACAACAGATCCCATGCTGGCCTGGGGTTCAGAAAAGAGAAGAGTAACTCAATCACCGCTGCCCAACCTTGATGAATCGTAGAGTCAAGAAAAATTGACTCCAAGAACCAATTTGGAAGGAATCGTGGTGTTGAGGTTCACTCAGCACAAACCATGAATCCCAAGGCTGCATGGAAAAGGAAGAAGCAATACAAGGGTAAGGCCAACCAGTATCCACAAAGGTCCAAATGGAGAAAGAATCCATACACACACAAGCATGCATTATATTAAATGCTTTGCATGTGGTAGAAATGGTCAAAAAGTTGCATTATGTTATCATACCACTGTGCATGGAAGGCCTAAAGTCAAACAGATTTGGGTCCCCAAGGGTACTAACATTGTAGGACCCAAGCAAGTCTAGGAACCAACATGAAAGCTGAAATTGACTGCAGGAAATGAGCACCACGATCACAACATGGTATCTGGACAGTGGTTGCTCAAGGAATATGACTGGGAACAAGGCCCTCCTGTCTAAGTACATAGAGAAGGAGGGACCAACAGTTATATTTGGAGATAACAGCTCTGGCAAGACAAAATTCTATGGCTTAGATGGGAACGGTGTTGTGTCCTTCAGCAAAGTGGCTTATGTAGATGGACTAAAGCACAATCTTCTTAGCATCAGCCAACTCTGCGATAAAGGCCATCAAGTCACCTTTCTCAATAACCAGCGTCAAGTCAGAGATCTGGAGACATCCTCTATCAAGCTGACAGGAACAAGAGAAGGAAATGTCTACACTGTCAACCTTGCTCAACTAAGCTCTGATGAGACAGTATGCTTTTTTGCTAAAGCCTCTGAAGAAATAAGTTGGCTTTGGCACAGAAGGCTATCACACCTCAACTTCAAGAGCATGTCAAAGCAGGCCTCCAAAGATCTTGTAGCAGGTTTACCTAAGTTCAGCTTCATCAAAGAAAGGCTATGCAATGCCTGCCAGCTTGGAAAGCAAACAAGGAGCTCATTCAAAGGCAAAGCAGTTAACTCAATTGACATACCCCTACAGTTACTTTATATGGATCTCTTCGGGCCAATTCCAACTGTAAACCTAGGAGGAAAGAGATACTCACTAGTCGTGGTGGATGACTACACCAGATTCACATAGGTGTTCTTTCTCACCTCCAAAGATGAAACAAGCACCCAACTAATCAAGATGTTCAAGTTGGTGATGAATGAAAAAGGAGAGACTATTAAGGCTATAAGGAGTGATCATGGTAAAGAGTTTGACTTCTCAGAAATGGATTAGTTATGTGTAGACAATGGCATCAGCCATAACTTTTCAGCACCACGAACTCCTCAGCAAAATGAATAGCTGAAAGGAAGAACAGAACACTTATAGAAGCTGGAAGAACTCTACTAGCAGCAGCTCATCTGCCTGAATACTTCTGGGCAGAAGCCATCAACACTGTGTGCTACACTCAGAACAGGTCTCTTGTACACTCTACGTTGAAGAAGACTCCCTACGAGCTGTGGAAAGGAAGAAAGCCAAATGTCAGTTACTTCCATGTGTTTGGCTGTGCATGCTACATTCTCAACAATGGGAAGCAATATCTGACTAAGTTTCAACCCAAGTCAGACGAAAGAATCTTCCTTGGATATGCCACAGACAACAAAGCCTATAGAGTGTTTAACAAGAAGACACTAAGTGTTGAAGTCTCGATCCATATCATCTTTGATGAAACAGACTCAGACAAGTCAACACCACAGGACACTACGATTGATGATTCAGACACCACGAATGAGGTGGTCGAGCCCAACACCATGATCGTAGTTCCTGAAGGTGGAATCGTAGAGGCTGAAGAAGAAATCGTAGAGAGAGCTGCACCAGACGACGATTCTGGTCAACAAGAACCAGAAGTTAATCTTGAAGAATTTAGACAAGAAGGCACCAGAACAGATGTTCCAACAGGGAATAGGTGAGCAAGAGATCACACTCAAGACCTGATCATTGGAGATCCAATTGCTAGGATCAGGACAAGATCTGCAACTCAGAATGAGTGTTTCTATTTGAGCTTTCTGTCTCAAAAAGAGCCCAAGAAGATAGAAGATGCAATGGAAGATGCAAGCTGGATTGAAGTCATGCAAGAGGAGCTGAATCAGTTCGAAAGAAGCAAAGTCTAGAGATTAGTTCAAAGACCAAAGAATCACCCAGGCATTGGCACCAAATGGGTCTTCAGAAATAAGATGGATGAAGATGGGGTGATCACAAGGAACAAGGCAAGACGAGTAGCCAAAGGTTATTCTCAAGAAGAAGGCATTGACTATGATGAGACATTTGCACCTGTTTCCAGACTTGAAGCAATTAGAATATTCCTTGCATTTGCTGCTCACATGAGATTCAAGGTCTTCCAGATGGATGTCAAGAGTGCATTCTTAAATGGTGAACTTTAAGAAGAAGTATATGTGGAACAACCTCCAGGTTTCATCAATCCAACCCTCTCTAATTATGTCTATAGATTAGACAAAGCCTTATATGGACTTAAACAAGCACCTAGAGCATGGTATGAAACACTAACTAACTTTCTTATTGAAAAGGGATTCACTAGAGGTAGAGTAGACACTACACTATTTCTTAGGAAGCACAAAGATAAAGTTTTACTAGTTCAAATATATGTAGATGATATTATCTTTGGTTCTACTGATGAAAATCTGTGCAAAAGATTTGCCAAGCTTATGTAGAGGAAGTTCGAAATGAGTATGATGGGTGAGCTGAATTTCTTCCTTGGACTACAAGTGAAGCAGACTGATGAAGGTATCTTCATAAACCAAGCCAAGTACATTAAAGATTTACTTAAGAATTATGGCATGGAATCAGCCTCTCCCATGAAAACACCAATTGCTCCAACAACCAAGCTTGACAAAGATGAGAAAGGTAAATGTGTTGATATTACTCAATACAGAGGTATGATAGGCTCCCTTCTCTACTTAACTGCCAATAGACCTGATATAATGTTTGCAACATGTATATGTGCTAGATTTCAAGCTAATCCTAAGGAATCACATGCAACTGCTGTAAAAAGAATTTTCATGTATCTTAAAGGTACACCCTACTTGGGACTTTGGTATCCCAAGGAGACCTCCTTTGAACTGAAAGGATATTCAGATGCTGACTTTGTAGGATGCAAAATAGATAGAAAGAGTACTAGTAGCACTTGTCAACTGCTAGGAAATAGACTAGTGTTCTGGTTCAGCAAGAAGCAAAACTCAGTATCAACTTCAACAGCAGAAGCTGAATATATTGCTGCAGGCAGCTGTTGTGCTCAAATCTTATGGATGAAGAACCAGCTAGCAGATTATGGGTTTAATTTCAAATCTATACCTGTACACTGTGATAACACAAGTGCCATAGCAATAACACATAATCCTGTCATGCATTCTAGGACTAAGCATATAGAAATAAGATATCATTTTATTAGGGATCATGTTCAAAATGGAACAATATCTTTGCAATACATCCCTACTGAAAATCAACTTGCTGATGTGTTTACAAAACCCTTAGATGAATCCAGATTTAATAAATTGATAAGTGAGTTAGGTATGTTAAATTTACAACCATGAATTCTATGCTCTAGATGGTGCTAACCATGCAGATACAAAGGCTAGGTCAAAATCATAGAGATGACTAAGAGAAACCACGATCGTGGAGTGATCCAGACAAGGCAGAAAAGTTCACTTTGGTAGCAGCATTATCAAGCTAAACAACCCTTCTGATAAGTGTTTCAGGGACAAACCTGATCCTTAGTGTCAAACTAAGAGGTTAGCCCTTTCTGAGCAATCTTAACCCAGAAGAATTGTCATTTCAGAATGCATCACAGAAAACCGTAGCTGGCTACCAATGTTGTCATCACAGAATTGCCATTTCAGAATGCATCACAGAAGAATTGTCATTTCAGCTGCTTCCAATGTTGTCTCTGGCTACCAGTTATGCTTCGATAAGTTCAAGAAAGCTGGCCCTGAGTTTCACAAAGTTCTTTCACTTCTGAAGAAAGCTGGTCTCGAAGAAGCCCTGAGCACCAACACACTAATATATCCAAAGTTAGTGAAGGAGTTCTACTGCAATGGAATCGCTGAAGGAGATTTCATCCTCACCAAGGTCAAGGGCATGCAAATGAGACTCAACGCTGAAGGCATAAACCTAGCCCTAGGTTTCAAATCTGAAGGTCTTCCGTCCATAGAAGTTATTGATTTCCATGAAGGTCTGAAGAAGATGCGCTACTCAAAGATTAAAGGAAAGAGTGGCTACAAGAAGAAAGAGTTTCCCCAAGAATATGAGTTCCTTGGTGACATTATTGGAAAATGCATATGTTGCAAGGGCTCTGGCCACGATTCTGTCAACGAGAAGCAACTGAAGCTTATGACAGCCATTCGCTATAGAATCCAACTCAACTTTGGGTCTTTACTGATGGATTGGTTCGGGAAGTGGATGCAAAGCCCTAAGAAGACCAAGAGCACTGCCAAAATGCTCTATGGGAGGTTTATCAGCATCATTATACAGTCTGCCCTGGGTGACAAAATTGAGGACAAGGAAGGTGTCTCAATCAATCCCAACTGGAAGATGACCCAGCAGATATTCCAAAATTGGAAGAGGAATCTAGCAAAAAATGTGAAGATGATGTCTGCACCCTCATCTGCTATGAAGGAAGCTGAGGAAGAAGAGGTTAACCAAGAAGAACCAGAGGCTCTGATCAGAAAGAGCAAAGGGAAGAAGAAAATGAATGAAGGTGTGAAAATTGTTAAGGAGCCCCAAGGCTCAACCACTGATGCACCCCAAGTGGGTCCTGGTGTTGATATGGAGTTTAGAAGCCTTACCACTGACAAAGTCATCACTCCTAAATCACCAGAAGAAGTTCTGAAAGAGAAGAAGAAGAAGAAGAAGAAGAAGAAGAAGAAGAGAGAGAGACAAGTGAGGACAGGTCTGAAGGTAGCTCTGAGCCTCAAAGAAAGAAGAAACGCAGCCACAGAACAAGAAAGTCTTCACTCACTACGATTGTGGAGTCATCACCAATCGTAGAGTCCAGACTGGCTGCCACTGTAGAAGGAGATGCTGCAACAGCCTCTCAGCTTGAACAAACTTTAAGAGCTGAAGCTGAAGAAGGTGCAGAGGTTGTGCACAAGCCAAAAAAGAGGGTGAAGACGTTGGTAAAGAAGTATGTTCTTACCAATGAGGAAATATTGAAGGAAGATAACAGAAGAAGGGCTGCTGAGAAGGCTAAAAAAACCACTGAGCCTCAAGCATCTGGTCCAACCCTGGAAGAGACCAGAGCCTTTGAAGCTGTGGTAGATTACATCAAAGATGCAGACAACACTGTTGCACCTGATCAGGCTATAAATCATGCTGAGGAGGATATGCCTGAAGTTGGAGCTCATACTGTTGAAGTTCAGGAAGAAGAAATGGCTAATTCTGAAAGGACTGTGCCAGAAACAATAGTGATAACTTCTAATCATGATGAAGAGGAGTTACCAGAATCAAGTGTTGCTGCTGAGAAAGTACAGCCTGAAGTTATTGTTTATACTTATGAATTTTTGGTAGAAGATGTGACACAGTCAGAAGAAGAAGGGCAAGAAGTACCTGAAGTGAGCCCTGATGTTGGTGGAGAAAAGGAGACTCTGGGAGCTTCTGTTCAAAGAAGTGCTACAGCTGAGGGGGAGCTGTTAAGAGCACAAATTCAAGAGAATGCAGAAGCTGAGGGGCAGCTACCAATAGAAAATCTTCAAGTCCCCCCAGTTCATGAAGAAATCGTAGAGTCTGCTGAAGCAGTGATGGTGGATATTGTTGATGAAGTGATGGAAGATGTAGTGGACGTTCTTGACGCAAATAATGCAGAGAGTGATGAAGAAGAGGATGATGATCCTGAGATTCTGTATGTGGGCCAAGATGGAGAAATGACAGCTAACTATAATCAGCTGTTCAACTACTTGTGTGACGCCCCCATAATAGGTCCAATCAACCCAACCCATTCTAAGTCGCCAAACACATGGTACAGAATTCAAATACAAACTTTTATATCAAAAGGTCGTGAACAGGACGACCATACAAGCTGTGAGTGTCAATACAAATCGTATATAATACAAAATATAAACACTCAAATTCAGTCCTCAATAGTTACAATTATTTCAACACTATTATACAAAAATAGTGAGGACTACTACTGCTCTAACTCTGCCCATCACTCTGTTCCCCGACTAGTCCCTGCAACATTCTCATTTCCCGAAGAGGACAATAGATGAAAAGGGTGAGCTCAACTAGCTCAGTAAAAAATATTATGACTAAGATAATACAGAATAATTTATCGTTAGTCTTCAACAAACCAGATAAAATATTATGGACAACAAGTTTTAGATCAACAACTGCAAGCGGAATTAACAATGCATCAGAAGAGTTAAGTAGGAAATAATGTTTACTATCTTCTATGATTTAAAAGTCCATAATCAATATTTTATCCTTGTAACATCAATCAATATATATCTTGAATCAAATATTCATCTTTGCATTACGTGCCAAAAATATTCATTTGTATCACCAGTTAGTCATGTTCATTTCAACACATGTCCATCTTTGCACTACGGGCCAAAGATATTCATCAGGTAATCATTCATCTTTGCACTACAGGCCAAAGATATTTATCAAATAATCATCCATCTTTGCACTACAGGCCAAAGATATTCTTTTGTATCACCATTTAAGACTGAAGATGATGAAAAATATTTTAAAGAACGAATCCAGTGAGATAAAGGACAAAAATTAAGGATTCGTAATTTAGTTTATCCAAGTTCAAGAATACTCCATAATAATCAATTGTGGAGCAAAATTCAAGAATGAAGATCAAAACTTGGATCAAATCAAAGATAGGAACCATAATAGCCAACTTGGACAAAGAAAAGAAAATTTAATTTTTCTGTGAATAGTACCGTATTCGTGAATAGTGCCATATACGTGAATAGTGTCGTATACGTGGATAGTAACCCCAATATGAAAAGGTAAGAATTTTATAATAAAATTCATACCAATATTTTGGTGTCATGATATTGAAAGAAATAACATCATTTTTGAAAAAAATAACATTCTTTACCTCAAAAGAACAGTACTTCTGACTGAAATATCGGATATAATACTGAAAGAAACTTGCACTTAATAGCAACACTCAAAATATCTAATTACTCACAAAAATACGCTCGATATTATAGAGAAAGAAACTTATGATTCTGGTGTGATTTTTAATTCTAAACAAAACATCCTATTTATAGAAAAATGCTTAGAACGCCAAAATAGAAAATTTAATAAAATAATAATATTTTTTAAAAAAATTTCCTACGCACACCACATTACTCTCATCAGCACACACAAGTGGGTCCCACCCATATTAACAACGTTGTTTGTGAAAAAAAATATTTATAACTCTAAAAATTAATTATTTCGAAACTTCAATAATTCATAATAAATAACCCTTTTATCAGAAAAATAAGAATCTTATGTCCATTCCATGGGAAATTTAATTCTCTACAACTTTGTTAAAGAAAGTTTTTCCAAATTTTGAACGAAAAATGACCGAAATTCACATACGAATGATTTTCCACACCTCCATTTAATTCGACAAAATACTGATAAAACACATCAGCACTAATTCCTTCATTTATATCCACATAAAATAAATAGTTTCTTATCATATAAATCAACAATTAATTATTCACAAATAATATTACAGAACTACAATATTGACTCGTTCCTAGGAAAGAGAGACTTTTCGATAAGGATTTCTCCTTACTAGCGCGCAATTAGGTGACTAAACCCCTTTCCTAGATAGAACTTCCTTAGACATTGCAAATAATGCTATCTAATAATATTATTCAAATAATATAAATTATTGATCTGATAATAGAAAATACTGTGCAGTGACAATTATTGAATTAACAATAATATAAAAATATTGTGTAATACCGTGTATTACTGTGTAACAACGCGTATTACTTTATTTTACCCACCGGGTATTCCAACAGTGTTAACGGTAACAACTACGCTGTTATTATTAAAAAATGCATTCGTGTCGTTTTTTTCATCCGACAGTTTTCTGTTATGGGGCCCACAAATGGCTGCGCCGTCGTACGAATGTTCCTCAACAATAAGAATATTCCACGACCAAACGAATATTTCCCGACAATAATGAATATTTTATAACCACTTGCTTATTTAAAATATTTGTGCATTTTACCCATAACTTACCACATTAATCAAATCAACCCCTTATTATATCAAAATAATAAATAGAGGAAATTTAATTTTATTCATAAAAGTTGGGGTCTTACAACTTGCCCATGATGCCCTATCATCGAGCTCTGATTCTCAATACCTGGGATCACATGTTCTGGACCTTCAAGGCATATCCAGCGATCTCAGTGCTTGCCTATAGATTCCCAAGAGATCGGAGATTTGCTCAGAAGCTGATCACTAATGAGTCAACTTCAGAGACTGAGTATGAGGTACATGCTACTCCCTTCTCTTTCATTATCAACCACTCTCCATCATCACACTTCAATCAGTTCTACGAAATACCAAAGTGGTTTGAAGTGGTGATGTACACACTCAATCAGTTTCCAGTTACAGAGTCCCAAAACTCTGTGACTGATGAACCAAATAACCAACTTGTTCTTACAGAGCCAACTGATAATGATCCAATGGTTATTGAGCATATCACAAGAGTAGTCGAACAAATGCTTGTAAGCTCAACCATTGAGACACCAACTCTGGACGACGAACTACGATTTGTGCCTATTGATCAACCTGACACGACAATCGTAGAGTCTCCAGAACAGCTCAACAAATCAGAAACACAAACCCCTGAACCAAACACTTCACCCATACAGCAAACACAAGCCCCTATAACCCAATCAAATATTCCCTCATCCTACAACAATGAATATTTTGACATGACACTTGCTCTCTCAAGCATGTCAAGGAAAGGTGAACCCACTAATGCCCATCCTCCTCCTGAGACACAACGAATTTTTGATTGATTGTCTCTAATGCCAACAAAGGAGGAGCTAGCTGATATGACAAGCCAAATGGCTTCAGAGTCTGGAGAGATTCTTGAAGCACACTCTCTGGCACTTCACATGAGATTCGACCATATAATCGAGTATGCTAAGTGATGGATTATAAAAATTCATCGAGTATGTGTTGTACTTAATAAAATATTGTTTCATTTCATTAATGAATATATTTTATTGTAGTACTGATGTTGTATCCTTATTTTATTATAGGATGCCTGGAGATAGTCAGGGGAGCCATTCCGTAGACCAGAAGGAGGCTGTGCCGGAAGAGGTGATGGATACCTCACAGGATGAGGTGATCGGTGACCTGCTAGCAAAGAACTATGATCTGGAGCAGAGGATTATAGAGTTGGAGGCACAAAACATGACTCATCAGTACATGGAGCAGCAGTATAAAGATGCTGCTAGTCAGGCACTGATTGAGTTAGCAGAGGCGCGAGTACAGCTGGAGCATGAGAAGGCAAAGTTTGGAGCACTGAGTGTAGAGCATCTGGCGATGCGGGGAGAGTTTGACTTAGAGATTGTAGATAAGATACGCGTGGATGAAGCATTTTATGAGTCAGCCAAGCGGGTGGACCAGTTATAGACAGCACTACAGGCCATGGAGGTCAGGGTCGAGACCTTAGGACTGGCGCTAGACGCAGCATATGAGGGCCAGCGCAGTGGGAATAGGAGGGCACATATCGAGATGGGGGAGTCGAGTTGATCAGTTCGACGTAGAGTTATGATGGGGTTGTTTCCCCAGGAGCCTGTTCAGGTGACCCAGCAGGACAACCAGTGATGTTATGATATGGACCAATTATAGATAGATGCATTAGTACCCTTTTTGGTTATTAGGGTTATATGATATAAACCTCAGAAGATGTGAGGTATTATGTAAATATGATGTATCCCCACTTTATGTGCATAGGGGAGTATGTCGTTTGGTAGATCCCATCTTTTGGATGTTTAAAATGGGATAGTAGCATTTATAGAAATATGCCAGGACATGTAAGTGTGTAACACTAAGATTTGGTATATGAATATAAATGCAGTTATATGGTTATGTGTATGATTAAGTAAATAAGTATGAGACTTAAAATAGTATTTTGTCTATCTGCTAATATGTTAATTCAGTAAGCTGAATTTTAAAATCCAACGTGTTAATTATATAATGGGTAGATTTTAAAATTATATGTTATAATTTAAACACTAATAAGTTATGGCATACCAGGAAACTCAAAGTAATAATTTAAGGTTGTATTTAATCAAGAAAATGCCACCAAGATGGAGAGAAGAGGAATACCGACATTACAGAGAAATGTAAATGAAGGAGCAGAAACTGAAAATGAAAATAGAGAAAGGGAACAAGCAAACCCACCAAACCCAATGCAAGATTTTGTGAATATGTTGACAGAGGCTATGCAGAATAGAGCACCAGCCGCAGCAGATCCGCCAAGGAATCAATTGGCAAAATTTAAAGATTTTAAAGTAGTAGGTCCGCCAGAATTTCAAGGAACAACAGACCCCATAGAAGCCCACATTTGGGTGAAGGAAATTGAAAAAGCCTTTATCATTGCAAGGGTTGCAGAGGAGCAAAAGACAGCTTTTGCAACGTATTTGATGAAAAGAGAGGCGAACTACTGGTGGGAATCTAATCAAACTCGGGCTGGAGAAGGTTTAGTAACCTAGACCAGATTTAAGGAATTGTTTCTTGAAAATTATTTCTTGGAGGCCATGCAAGCTAGGATAGAAGTGCAGTTTCTTGAATTAAAGCAAGAAAATATAACAGTTGCGACGCCCCCAGAATAGGTCCAGTCAACCCAACCCATTCTGAGTCGCCAAATACATGGTACATAATTCAAATACAAACTTTTATATCACACGGTCGTGCAAAATACGACCACACAACTGTGAGTGTCAATACAAATATGTACAAAATATTAGCATTCAAACTAAGTCCTCATTATAATTATTATCACACTATTTATCAGAAATAGTGAGGACTACTACTGCTCTAACTCGGACCATCACTCTGTCCCCCCGACTAGTTCCCGCAACATTCTCATTTCCTGAAGAGGACAATAGATGAAAAGGGTGAGCTCAACTAGCCCAGTAAAGAATATTATGACTAAGATAATGAAAAATAAATTATCGTTAGTCTTCAACAATTCAGTTAAAATATTATTGACAACAAGTTTTAGATCAATATTCGCAGCGAAAATAACAATTCATTAGAAGTGTTAAGTAGAGAATGAAGTCTACTATCTTCTATGATTTAAAATTCCATCATCAATATTTTATCTCTGTAACATCAATCAATATATATCTCAAATCAAATATTCATCTTTGCACTACGGGCCAAAGATATTCATTTGTATCACCAGTGGTCATGTTCATCTCAACACCTGTCCATCTTTGCACTACGACCAAAGATATTCATCAGGTAATCATTCATCTTTGCTCTACAGGCCAAAGATATTCAGTTATATCACCTTTTAGGACTGAGGATGATGAAAAACATTTTAAAGAACGAATCCAGTGAGATAAAAGACAAAGACTAAGGATTCATATTTTAGTTTATCCAATTCAAAAATACTTCGTAATAATCAATTGTGGAGCAAAATTTAAGAATAAATCTCAAAACTTAGATCCAATCAAAGATAGGAACCTTAACAAGCAATTTGGACAAACAGAAGAAAATTTAATTTTTTCGTAAATAGTGCCGTATACGTGAATAGTGCCGTATACGTGAATAGTAACCCCGACGAAAAAAGTAAGAATTTTATAATAAAATTCATGACAATATTTTGGTATAATGATATTGAAAAGAATAACATCATTTATGAAAGAAAATAACATCCCTTACCTCAAAAGAATAGTACTTCTGACTAGAATATCGGATATAATACCGAAAAAAACTTGCACTGAATAGTAACACTCAAAGTATCTAAATACTCACAAAAATACGCTCGATATTATATAGAGAGAAAACTTCTGATTCTGGTGTGATTTTCAATTCTAACTTAAGCACCCTATTTATAGGAAAAACTTAGGATGCCAAAGTAGACTAAATTAATAAAATAATATTTTTTAAAAAAATTTCCTGCCGCCTCCAAAAACCATCAGCCACCAGCCGCCGGTGGGGCCCACCTCCCATTAAAAAAATATTTAGTTTCTGAAACTTCAATAATTCATAATAGATAGCCTTTTTGTCATAAAAATACAAATTCTATGCCCTTCTATAGGAAATTTAATTCTCTACAACTTTGTAGAAGGAAGTTTTTCCAAATTCCAAACAAAAATTATCCGAAATCCATAAACGAATGCTTTTCCACACTAAAATACTGATAAAAACACATCAGCACTAATTCCTTCTTTTATATCCACAAAATAAATATTTCCTTATCATATAAATTAATAATTAATTATTCACAAATAATATTACATAACTATAATATTGACAACCAGGTCGTTCCCAGGAAAGAGGGGGCCTTCCGATAAGGACTTCTCCTTACTGGCGCGCAATTAAATAACCCCTCCTAGACAGAACTTCCTTAGACATTGTCAATAATGCTATCTAATAATATTATTCAAATAATATGAATTATTGAGTTGATAATGTGAAATACTGTGCAATAACAATTATTGAATCAATCATAGTAACGTAGCAATTATTGAATCAATAATATAAAATATTGAACAGTAATTACTGTAATAATAATTGAGTAAGTGCCTTCTTATGTAAGAATCAATAATTCAAAATACTGTGCAATACCGTGTGCTACTGTGCAACACCGCGTATTACTGTATTTTAACCACCGGGTATTTCAACAGTACAAACGGTAACAACTACGCCGTTATTTTATAAAAAGGTTATTTCTGTCGCTTTCTATATCTGACAGTTATTCCGTTGTGGGGCCCAAAAATAGCTACGCCGTCGTACGAATATTCTCCGACAGCAAGAATATTCCACGACCAAACGAATATTCCCCGACAACAATGAATATTTTATAACCACTTGCTCATTTTGAAATATTTGCACATTTCACCCATAACTTTTGACATTTATCAAATCAACACCTTACTATTTCGGAATAATATATAAAGAAAATTAAATCTTTATTCATAAAAGTTGGGGTCTTACAACAGTTGCCGAATATGCAGCAACATTCAATGAGCTAGCCAGATTCGCACCTCATCAAGTGGATACAGAAGTACGGAAGGCGCAGTACTACAAATTGCTACATTTTTAGCACTGTTAGAAAAAGCTATCATTGCAGAAGGTAGTAGTGAGGCAGGTATCTAAATACAATCGGGAGAATAATAAGAGGAAGATTGAAGGGGGGACATCAGGGTGCCAGCAGTGGTGGCAGTAACAGTAAAAAATGCAAGTGGAACAGTGGTAATGACTCGGGAACTCAACAAGGAAGTACACCACAGAAGAAGTCAGCATACAGTAAGTGTGGAAAGAATCACTCGGGGGAGTGTATGAAGGGGAAAAATGTATGTTATAACTGCGGCCAAGAAGGACATATCTCACCAAATTGTCCTAAACCGAAGAAGGGAGGTTGCTTTTCTTGTGGGGGAACGGGACATCGATTTAAGGATTGCCCATTTAAGAAGAATACTGATGGAGGAAGTGGAAACAGGAGCAGTACCCCAAAGTTAACAATTGGAGGACCAGTTCAGCCCTACAAGCCGACAGCCCGAACTTTCAACATGACTGTGCAAGACGCAGTTGCATCAAAGGAGGTGGTGTCAGGTATAATTCCGATCAATAATATAAATGCATGTGTATTGTTTGATTCAGGAGCTACCTGTTCATTTGTGTCTGAGGAATTTGCTAGAAGATTAAACTTACCCTGTGAAAAGTTAAAGAACCCTATGAACATAGAAGTTGCAAACAAAGAAGTGATCCCTGTAGAGTTTATCCATAACAATTGTGGTGTGGAAATAAGGGGACATAAGTTAAGCGTGAATTTAATTCCGATACGCTTAGGGGAATTTGATGTTATCCTAGGGATGGATTGGTTGTTTAACCATGAGGCAATTATAGATTGCCAGAAGAAGAGTATACGCCTTAAGACACCAAATAAGTCTAAGGTTATATTTTATGGTAGCAAGTTGCCAAGACAAATGAGTTGTCTGACGATGATGCAGGCCAGGAGGATGTTACGAAAAGGATGTGAAGGTTATTTGGCTCATGTAGTGGATACACGGGTTGTGAATTCGGACATGGGGCAGATACCTATAGTTAATGGGTTTGGGGATGTCTTTCCAGAAGAACTTCCGGGACTTCCGCCAGACAGAGAGATAGAGTTTGTGATTGATTTGGTACCGGGGACAGAGCCGATATCGAAAGCACCGTATCGAATGGCTCCGGTAGAAATGAAAGAGTTGATGATCCAGCTACAAGAGTTGTTGGACAAGAAGTACATTCAACCTAGCATATCTCCGTGGGGAGCACCGGTGTTGTTTGTGAAGAAGAAGGATGGTTCGATGAGGTTGTGTATGGATTATAGAGAGTTGAATAAAGTAATAATCAAGAACAAATATCCGTTACCGAGAATAGATGATCTGTTTGATCAACTTAAAGGAGCGACATGTTTTTCGAAGATTGACTTAAGGACTAGTTACCATCAGTTAAAGGTGAGAACGGAGGATATACCAAAGACAGCATTTAGAACTCGTTACGGCCATTATGAGTTCCTAGTGATGTCGTTTGGACTGACGAACGCACCAGCTGCTTTTATGGACTTGATGAACAGAGTATTTAAACCGTACTTGGATAAGTTTGTGGTCGTGTTCATTGACGATATTCTGGTGTATTCAAAGACTGAAGAGGAACATGCCGAACATCTAAGGATAGTATTGGAGACGTTAAGAAAGGAGAAGTTATATGCGAAACTTTTGAAGTGTGAATTCTGGTTGAAGAGAGTTCAGTTTTTGGGGCATGTTATCGACAACGAGGGAATTTCTGTTGATCCAGCGAAAGTAGAAGCGGTGAAAAATTGGGGACAACCGAAGACACCGACAGAGGTCAGAAGTTTCTTAGGGTTGGCTGGATATTACCGAAGGTTCATTCAAGATTTCTTAAAGATAGCAACGCCGTTAACGAATTTGACCAAAAAGATTGTGAAGTATGTATGGACAGACAAATGTGAGCAAAGTTTTCAAGAACTGAAGAAGCGATTAAGTGAAGCTCCTGTATTATCATTGCCAGATAGTGCTGGGGGTTTTACAGTGTATAGTGATGCGTCACACAAGGGTGTGGTTGCGTATTGATGCAGAATGGTAAAGTCATTGCGTATGCATCACGACAATTAAAGGACTATGAGAAGGGATATCCTACCCATGACCTGGAATTGGCAGCGATAGTATTTGCCCTTAAGATTTGGAGACATTATTTCTACAGAGAAAAGTGTGAGATATACTCAGATCATAAGAGTCTGAAGTATATCTTTACATAGAAGGAGTTGAACATGAGGCAGAGGAGATGGTTAGAATTGATCAAGGATTACGATTGTGAGATTCTATATCATCCGGGAAAGGCTAATGTGGTAGCAGATGCTTTAAGTAGGAAAAGCAGAGTAAAGTTGTTCGTATTGATAGAACAGGAAGAATTAATAAAAGAAATGGAGAAAATGGAGTTGGAGGTGAAAAATCCGAAGAATTCGGACAAAGTGATAGAAATGGAAGCAAGTTCGACTTTACTCGACAAGGTGAAGAAGGCACAAGAAAATGATAAAGAATGCGGTAACATCAAGAAACGATTGGTTGAAGGCGAAGAGTTGAAGTATAAAATCGATGGCACCAGATTGTTAAGATTTGAAGGAAGAACTTGGGTACCTGCAGTACCAGAGTTAAGAGACGAAATTTTGCAAGAGGCCCATAGTACTAGATACTCGATACACGCACGAAGATGTATCAAGATCTACGTCAACACTATTGGTGGCCGAATATGAAGAGAGAGGTTGCAGAATGTGTCGGCCGATGCTTAACTTGCCAAAGGGTCAAAGCAGAACATCAACGACCAAGTGGACTGTTGCAGCCGTTAGAGATTCCAGAATGGAAATGGGAGCACGTCACAATGGATTTTGTGGTAGGACTTCCAACAACGCAGAAAGGATATGACGCCATATGGGTGATAGTGGATCGTCTTACGAAGTCAGCGCACTTTTTGCCGATCAGGATCAGGTATAATTTGGATCAGTTAGCCAAATTATATATCAAGGAAATTATTTCAAGACATGGAGTGCCAATATCAATTGTATCGGATAGAGATCCGCACTTCACGTCTAACTTTTAGATGAGTCTTCAAGAAAGAATGGGGACACAGCTAAGGTTGAGTACCGCGTATCATCCACAGACCAATGGGCAAAGCGAGAGGACAATCCAAACCTTAGAAGATATGCTCAGAGCCTGTGTGATGGGCTTCAAGGGAAGCTGGGAAGATCATCTTCCATTAGTAGAGTTTGCATATAACAATAGTTATCATGCAAGCATTGGAATGCCGCCATATGAAGCACTGTATGGAAGGAAATGCAGAACGCCCTTATGTTGGGATGAAGTAGGTGAACGGCGACTGTTGGGGCCAGAATTGGTGCAGCAGACCATAGAGATTATCAAGGTAATAAGAGCTCGACTACTAGCAGCTCAAGATCGTCAAAAGAAATATGCCGATTTTCATCGCTAGAAAAAAGACTTCGAAGTGGGAAGTTACGCATTTTTGAAAGTATCTCCCTGGAAGGGAAAAATAAGATTTGGAAGAAAGGTAAATTGAGTCCGAGATTTATTGGACCGTTCGAGATATTGAAGAAAATAGGTGAAGTAGCGTACGAGGTAGCTCTACCTCCTGAACTGGAACATATGCATAATGTGTTTCATGTGTCAGTGTTGCGACCATATAAACCTAATTACAAGCATGTGATATCGTACGAGCCGATTCAAGTCGAGAAGGACTTATCATATGAAGAAATTCCTATAGAAATTTTAGATAGAAAAGAGCAGAAGTTAAGGAATAAGGTTATACATTCTGTCAAAGTTCTGTGGAGAAACCACAACACTGAAGAAGCTACATGGGAGCTTGAGGAAAAGATAATAGCGAATTATCCTCATCTTTTTAGGTAACCTTATGTTGAAATTCCGGGGACGGAATTCTTATAAGGAGGGAAGAATGTAATGATCAAGGATTTCCAAATTTCATTATTAATTAAATAAAGAATTTAATTTCTAATGAATTAATTTTGTGTGGTTTAATTTAAAATTTTGTGACATATAGTGAATAAATATGTTATTATTTATGTGGAAGGTATATGTGGCTAAATAATTATATATATATATATATATATATATATATATATATTGTAAATATGTATATATATTTAATTATTTTAATTAAAAAGGGGAAGCTACATAACCTAATTATATATTAGGTATGAAAATTAAATAACCTAAGGGTTATGGTATTGAAGAATGTTAGTATTTAATATTATACTAACCTAAGAGATTAATTTTATTATCTCAATTTATTATTTATTTTAAACCTAATTAAAGCAAGTCTAATTAGATTATAAAATTAAATGTACATGAGTAATTATTTAAAATCCAAAATGAGTGAATTAGAAATCCTAATTAAATAATTAGGGTAATGTAAAATTAATGTATTGGACTATGCAAATTTACATGGCCCAAATAATTTTATTGAGAGCCCAAACAATTAATTAAATGGCCCAATCTTAGCCCAATTAAAGAGGGGCATTATGGCCATTTATTAAAGCATTAATTGACAAATGAAATAAATCAAAAATGAAGGAAATGAGCATGTGGAATCCGGCCATACAAGGGGCAAAAAGGTGAAGAAAATTTCATTTTTTTAAGCTTGTTCATTTTATTAGATAAAATCTACCAAATCTACCAACTCTTACATGTGTCAAGTAGTAAACTAAACCAACACTTATGGTGAATGAAGCAAGCAACCATGTGGTAAATTATCATACATGTATCTAATTATTACATACATTAGTTAGTAAAACAAAATATCAATTACTACACTTGCTCTCACATTTCACTTCAAAGCCTTCTAAGTAGCAAAATAGAAAAAATATAGAGGGAGAGAGAGAGCTTCATTTTAGGCAGCAAGAAGGGGCTCTAAGGAGTGACATATTCATGCATCCCATGTTCATTTCCTACTTTGGAAGAAAAAGAAGAATAGCAACAAGATCAAGGTAAAGAAAAAAGAAAAAAAAATCAAACTCTAGTTCAAGTTTTGAATGTTTTCTGTGATATTATGTTAGATCCTTTGAAATTGCTAGATTCTTACTAAACATGTTTATATAGGTTAACATGTATTTAACTTGTGTATTAGTATGGGATTATGTCAAAAATTTTGAAAGAAAGCTCAAAAATATTTTTACCGACGAATAAACCGTAGCTTGTTCGTAAAAATTGCACATTTTGAAATCTATATATGATTTTTGTGATTTTTTTTTCTGGTATTAAAGGGTTAAGTTAAGAACAAAATCCCTTTGGAAGCATGCAAAAATGTTTTAAAATGAGTAAAATATGAATTTTATATCAAACTACCTCACTGTTAGAAATCTGTGCACAACAGTCCACTTCCAGGCGAATTTCAGTGACCAAAACGTTTCCAAATTTGGTGTTTGATATATGAAAATTGTAGTTTGGGAAAATACGAATCCAACGATGCCAATTGGACCTAAAACGGAGTTGTAAATTTCATTTTGTGGAGGTTTTAGTGAAGGACCCCGAAACTGTCAACAAAAGCTAAAATATTTAAGAAAAATATAGAAAATGACCGGTTCAGCATTTTCCGTCGAACCGAAAAATTTTCCGACGATCGGTTCACCTACTTTCCGACCGGTTCTGGTGGTGAGTCCTGGACCCAAAAATTTTTAAAATTATGTAGAATATTAAAATATTTAATTCAGAATTTTTTTGAACAGTTACGTAATTATTGAGTAATTAATGGTTTAAATACATTTAAATCATTTAAAACCTCATAATTAATAATCATTAATGCCACTAAATGATTATTAAACTAATTACATATAATTTAAATGTAATTAACTATTTAATTATTATTTAAGAAATATTAAAGTGATAATTAAGTAGAATTAGTGATAATAAACTAATTATTTATTATTTAATTAAGATTAAATAATAAATAGAGTTAAACCATTGATTAATTATTATTTAATATTAAATAATAATTAAAGAATGTTTAAGTAAGATTATGTAATAATAATGTAATTACTTACTTACATTGACATAAAATTTATAAAATAATTATTTATTATTTAATTAATATTAAATGATAAATAATAACAATAATAATTAATTATTCTTAGATTAATAAGAAAGAATAATTAAAGACTTATGAAGTAAATTAATTATTTATTATTCAAGGATAAATAAATAAATAATTATTTATTATTTAAGTAATATTAAATAATAAATAAAGATAAATATTAATTAATTATTATTTAATTAGTGTTAAATAATAATTAAAGACTAATAAGATTAATAATATTAGATAATTAAAATATTATTAAATAATTAATAATATTAGATAGTTAAAATATTATTAGAGGACTAATAATAATAGATTCTTAAAATATTATTAAAAGATTAATAATATTAGAAAGAGACTAAAATATTATTAAATAATTAATAATATTAGGAAGCGAATAGAATATTATTACAAGGTTAATAATATTGTTCAAGCGTTAAGATACTTACTTAATAATAATATTATCAAGTGACGATAATATTATTAAGGAATTAATGTGATATCTAATATTTAATTATGTGATTAATGTTAGATAATATATGAGAATAATAATATTATGAATAATTATATGTTATACTAATTGAAGGATCCATGATAGGTTTTTCCAAAGAGGATAAGTTAAATTCATTAAGCGGATTATAGAATTGCGTAGCAGTAGTCCGCAGACAATGCAAGTTCTTTAACTCAAACTAGAGTTATTATTTCAAAGCATGTTAGTGGATAATTATTGTTGATTATTCCACATTCCTTAATGATTATTGTTAATCGCACTTTGTGCAACTGAATTCCTGTTCTATAATTATTGAACTGTGAATCAATTAAAGTTCTTTAATTAGTGAACTGTTTATGAGATAGATCTATGCTAGTTGTGTCAGCTGGATCGAATATGTTTTAAATTTGATAAATCAAATAGATTTTAAAAGCTGTTCTTAACCAATTGATTTGGTAAGGACTCGAGACTGAGAAAAAGAACAATTTTATTAAAGCATTATATTGAAAAACAATTGTTGCTCGACTATTAAGTGTTTATGCATAATTCACCGGGTATAAAAGGCTGATCCCCTTGACTACCAAAAATTTACTAAAAGGACCAGTTTAAATACTGACAACCTTAGAATACTAACTAATTACCAAGTTAGCTAGTTAGGGGCGGGCTGTTTGTTTAGGACTTAATACATTTGAATGGCCGAATGACTAAATCAGTCAACCATTAAGTGCGTTTGTTTTGGAAAAAAATCGTCTAAATGGTTGAATCGGTCAGATGATTGAGCTGAATGGCTAAGTCAGATTTTTTTAACTGAATGGCTGATGTGACAACCCGAAAATTTAAATGATCTTAAATGATTAAAATAAAGGATAAAGAATAAAACCTAGATTGAAAATAGAGGAATGATTTAAAAAATTTAAAGAACCTATACGGTTTGATTTAAATTTTTAAGTAATGTAAAGAAATTAAATGAGTTTGTTAGTATTTAAATTATGTACTAGTAAATGAACTTAAGAGATTTATTTTTATTATCTCAATTTATTAATTATTTTAAATCTAACTTAATTGGGTTACATAATTAAATTATCTAAGTATTTAAATTCTAAAATGAGTGAATTTGAAACCTTATTTAAATAATTAGGGTAATGTAAAATTAGTGTGATGGACTCATAATATTTGAAATGGTTCAAGCAAATTAATTAGAGAGCCCAAATGAATTATGAAGGGGCCCAAATGATTATTACATGGAAGCCCAATTGTTTATTTAGTTTAAGCCCAAGATAAGGTCTAAACCATGACCCAAGTCAAACTTTAATGTATTGGTCAAGATATGAGGCAAATACAAATGCAAATGAAATGAAAAGTTAGATAAGGAAAGCAAAGAATTGGGGCAATTTGGGGGGACTCATCCGTCCCTTTAAGGGAGAATTTGGCATGTGGTAATTTTTTTTTCCAAGTCATGTGTCACTTGATTAAGGATAGGATAGCCATGTGTCTTGCTTCCAATAATCAAACATATGGTTAAACGAATTTAAGAAGGGAAAGAAGGAGAGGTGGCGGGTGGCTAAGAGAGAGTGAGAGAGCATATGTGATTTTATTTGATTTCCCAAGATTTGTTTTGATATGCAAGATTATGAGAGAGAAGGTGAAAGATATGTTGGGAGATTTTAGTTAGATATTCAAGTAAAATGTATACACATATCATATATATGCATTTTTACCACAAGTTTACTTCCTTTTCTTTTTCATCATTTTTAAATAACTTAAGAACTAAAGGAGAGAAAAAATAGAGAGAGAGAGCCCAAGGCTGCCGACTTTATGAAGTAGAAGGGAGGAGATTTTCATGTCTCCAAGAATCATCAAGTTATTTTGTGGAGGAAGAAGAAAGGCTTCAAAGGTATAAACCCTAAACACTTAAATTATATATTTAATTTTGATGATTTGATTAAATATGAAGTGATGTTTCTAAACTCTAAAACTATTGATCTACAGGTTTTAGAGTGTGTTATGTGTAAGGATCTAACTAGTTTGGGTGTTAAAAGTTTTATCCAAGGAAAGAAAAGCAAAACAGTTTTTAAACTTAGAAAAAAATTAGTGGACTGCTGCCACAAAAAGGAAATTTCAGGATTAGTTAGGATGTTCAGAAAATTCTGGCCTTTTGGTATGTTGTAGTGCACTGAATAAGCTTTCCATAGACTCCAGAACGGACTAAATCCGACATCAGAGGAAAGAGTTATGCTATTTTAAAGTAACCGAGTCAAAACTGGGAAACCATTTCAGTTCAGTCCCTTCCACGAAATTTCTGGAATTTTGTGCTTATAATTTGAAGATAGTCCAAGAATAAAAGTTGTAGTCCCGGAAGTTAGCTTCGCGTGGGCTCAAGAATCACTTGAAAACGTTTTAAAACGATTAAGTTATAATTGTTTTAGTACAAGAGGGTCAAGCTGGAAAACTAAAACTGACCAGCGACTTTTGGACTGTTTTTCGTGACCAAAACAGAACTAAATTGAGTGTTTGATAAATGGAAACAGTAATTTAAGAAGTTATGAATCCAACGCCTTCGACGGAACTTAATTTTGAGTTGTACATTTCGTTTTACAAGCGTTTCCGTAAAGGACGTCAAATCTGAAAATTTTGGGCGTGAGTGGCATAATCGTAATTAAGTGAAAGTGAATAATTATTAAAAATAATTTTTAAAGTCATTAAATGATTAGCAAATTAATTACATACAAAATTAAATGTAATTAACTATTTAATTATTATTTAAGTGATATTAAATGATAATTAAGTAAAGTTAGTGTTAATAAAGTAATTAGTTATTATTTAATTAAAGATTAAATGATAATTAAAGTTAAACAAATAATTGATTATTATTTAATTAATATTAAATAATGATTGTTTAAGTAAGATTAAGTGATTAATTACATACATTAACATAAAAGGTTATAATTATTTGAACTTAATTAAATATTGAATAGTAAATAAAGACGAGTAATAATTAATTATTCTTAACTTTAATAAGAAAGAATAATTAAAGATTTATAAGAAGAATTAATTATTTATTATTTAATTAATATTAAATAATAAATAAGGACAAATGTTAATCTATTATTCTTTAAAGGAATAATTAAATACTAATATAGTAAATAAATCAATTATTTACTATTCAAGGATAAGAATTAATTTATTATAATAATAATTTGATTATCCATTAGTTAATTAACTTTAAATAATAAGTAGATCTAATTGGTTATTATTTATTATTAAAATTAAATAATAACTAAAGGTAATTAATTAATTACTATTGAACAGTGATCAAATGAAGGTATAGATTACTATTATAATAATAAAGTTATTTAATAATTATATTAAATAAATTATAGAAAAATAGTTTTAATGATTTAAAAATCATATAAAAATGATTTAAAGGTTTGAAAAATGTTTTAAGTTATAAATATAATTTTTAATATTTTGTCATGAATTACATTAATATTTTAATATTAATGGCAGTTATTTAATAATGGCTTTAAATATTTTTTGATAAATAACTTATAATATTATGTCATGTATTTCATTAATATTTGAAATTAAATAAATATTAATGATAATGAAATTATTTGGTATATAAATCATATAAAATTGATATTAATGATTGAAAAATCATTTTAAATGGTAATAATTATTTGAAAATTTTTATGAGCCTTTGAAAAATATTTTGACTATATAATAAATTATCTAAGATAATATTAAAGCGTTTAAGTTGAGTCTTATTGATATTAGGCTCGATAATTGTCCGACTAGGCCGTCGAGATATCAAAATAGTACCGAACTCAACTCAGACTGAAATAGTTTGACTTGATAATAGGTCTTATGTGTTTTATTGACTGTTAGGAATATGTGATAATATGTTTAGGTTATTTTATAACTGTAATTAACAGTATTAACTATGATGATAATATTCTAATTGGGAGATTGATATTATTAATATTAGATCTTCAGATGAAGCTAGCTAGATTGTGTAGCAGTAGTCGGCGATAAAGGTAAGTTTTCTTGAACTATTCTTTCATATAGTGGTTAATCATTGTTGATTATATCACGTCTATGATTTATTGATTCACACGTTGTGCATGTTGCATATGTTCATCAGGTATGAAAGGCTGATCACCTTCATTACCATATTGTTTAGTTGAATTTATTCATTTTCCTTATTGACCATTCATTTTTATTGTCTCGGTCGTTCAGTTATGTAAATTTGATTCATGCTATTTCACAATGGTTATATTGTTGAAAGTCAGCCAGCTTATTGTTCATTCTTTTCAATCATGATATATCTTTTCATGAAATTAAACTTGCTGGGCAAACTTGTTGCTCACCCTTGCTATATCATGATAAACATTGCAGATTAGGATGAATACGTCGGATACAAGAAAAGTCAAAGACAGTTCCAGCATTGGTTTATCATACAGATAAAACTTGTAATAGTATTGAATGCTAATGACATTGTATGTCGAGTAGAATATTGAATTCAGGTAGTAAGTTAAGGTTTCAGACCTTGAGAATTAGGTGTAAAGGTTATTGTATAAACAATTTATGTTTATATCTTCCTCAATAGTTATAGAAATGATGTATCGTAACGTACCAGGTCCGGGATTCTGGGGACCCGGATTTGGGGGCGTCACAGCTGAATGAGCAGCTGAATAAAGTAAAAAAATTAAAAAAAATATTAACTATTATATTAAGTAATATTAAATAAATTTACAACAACTTTAAATTTTTTCAGAGGGGTGAAATAATAAAATTATGTCATTCAGTTGTTTCAGACATGTTAATTATCAAACAACTTTTTTCATTCACATTCAGATTCAGCTCATTCAGATTCAAATTCAGATTCATTCAATTTTTATCAAACACCCTTAGTTTGCTAACCTCTAATTTCCAACTTATTTGCAATATACCCATCATGTAATCATGCATTTTTCATAGCCAAATCATATATCATAATTAATATAATCCCCTTTATCAAAACTCATAACAAACTAATTGTGTTTTGCAAAAGACATATATTAACTGTTTTTGAAACCACAAGCTTTCAATCTCTAACTTTATTTGCGAAACCCATCATATAATGGCTAAACCTTTGAATCATAACTCATAATCCAATTAACCCAATCACAGCCAATAGCTTACTAACTAACTGTTTCACTGGTCAAAACTGTTAACAAGTTATACTAACTGTTTTTTTGAAATCTTTATTTCATAACTTATTTGAAATCTTCAACATAACATCACTATTTTATTTACTAATAATCATAGCAAACATAGCAACATAACTAATTGCTAATTATCCAATCACAGATATTACCCCAACTAATTGTTTCACATAAACTTAGTTCATAACTGAAGGAAAAAAAACTTGATTATTATACCTTTGCTTAATTGCTATCGGAATTGGAAGCTAATTATGTTGGGTTTCGACTGAATTTGAAATACATTGCACAGAGCAGAGGTTGGGATCAGTGGCGGGATCTAATAAGGGACAACGTAGACAGCTGCCCCTGTTGGAATTTTTTTATCTAGATATAGGGTTAGGGCAAATATATAAATTAATAAACTTAAGAGTGCAGATTAATGGAAGAGTTAAATTTGGAGGGGGCAAAAAAAAAATTCATAAATCAATTCTAAATACAAGTACACAAATCTTCTTAGTTTTAAAGCTTGGTGAAATCTTAAAAGTATTTTTTGTATGATTTTTTGTTTTGAATGTTCATCAGCGCTGTGAACTGTGAGAGATTGTTTGATCCAAGTTTGAATTTTTTTTTATTGATTTGGTTGACTGTGGTTACTGTTTGTTCGGTCTGCTTGGGTCTTTGTTTTTGGGCTGTTTGATCTTCAATTGAAAATAGGATCATTTTGGTCGAGTAGTTTCTGTCTTTTATTGTGATAGCTTACAATAATTTTGCCTTATTTTATAATGGAAAATAGAAAATGAAAAAAGAAAAAAGAAAAAAGGAAAATGATTATGAGTCTTTAGCAGCCCCTCATTTCTAGTTGTTATAATTATTATATTTCCGTGCATCTAACTAATGAACCCTGTATAATTATTGGTGTTCTGAGTATAAATTTTGGATGATTTGTTTCTCTTATTTCGAGTAAAACTTATTTGAAACTTATACAAAGATACCAAAACTGGTTTATGCTTTGAAATTAATTCATGATTTTGTTTGAATATAGAAAGCAAATTTGGTTTGAGACTTTGAGCATTTGGAGAATCATTCAAATTGAACTATGGCAAGTAACGAAAATAAATTTTAAATTGTATCTAAATGTTTTTTATTTGAAATTCTTTTTTGAGTTTGGATTATGAATATTTATTGCAATTTGTAAACATTATTATTATTACTTAATATTATGATTAGTTCAAGTTTTTTTTATTTAACTTCAACAAAAAAAATTAATTAAAATTCGCCCCTGCTGAGAAAAATTCCTGAATCCGCCCATGGCTGGGATTACAGTGAATTAGGAGGGCCTTGGCCGGAGAATGGGGAAGAAGGAAGGAGAGTGTCGAAGCCTTTATAGGCTCGGTTTCTTGATGGCTACTCCCAATTCTTGCATCCCACACACGATTCTTGGTCAATGATATGATAAAAATATGTAACTGCAAGTGCACAATGTTAAATTGAAGAATTGACAAGTACAGGTCGAACCCACAGAGACAAGACTAATTTTAATGTATCCTTAATATCTATTTTAGGCGAATTAGAATTAAAGATTGAGAATTGATTAACTAGAATATTAAAATTAATAATTAGGAAGCAATCTAGGAATCCGAATCCATTAAATAATAAACATAACACATAATTCAATCTCTTCTATTTTTATAACTCAACTACGGTTTTGATCTCCCTTCCCTTTAATTTAGTAATTTTACAATTAACGTGGGCAAGCTTAGACTATGAAAATTTAAGGATTAACTATAACCCATCAAAACTTCTTTGAGCAAACATGGATTATGAAAAACTTATATATTAAGAATAATCTATCAAAACCTCTTAATTAATTTAAAATCACATAAGAACTATAAAACGAAGGTATTTCAATAACGAAACATGAAGGCAAAATCAATTAAACATAAAAGCATAAATAATAGAAAAGATGAAAAATATTAACATGAATAATTATTTAATTTCATCTTCATCCTAGATATAAAAAATTAACTTGACATAAAAAATAAATTAACTAACTAAAATAAAGAAAAGAAGATTAAAAATAAATAAGAAAACTCCCTTTAATTAACGATCATCCAACGAACGTACAATGAATAAGTAATTTAATCTACTCATACTCCTAACCTAAACTAATATCATACCTATTACCCCTTCTCTCTAAAACAGGAGACCTGTTTATAGAAAAAATAAATTTATGCCCTAATTTAGATATATTGAACTTGGTCTCTTTTGTTCTCTTTTATCCTCTTCTTTCCTTCTTGACTTCAATCTCTATATGACAATCTTCCAAGAGTCCTTTTTAATATTTAAAAGTTGAATATAAATTATTTATTTGCTCCCCAAGAAAAATAAATATTATTTCTACAAAACAAAACAAAATATATTAGTTAAATAAAAAAAGCACACAAAATAATGAATATGAGATTATTAAAATGTATTAATTATGTGTCTATCAACCAACACTCTCCTTGAGGCTCACGGCTAGCCATAGAAAATCCTCCAGCTCGTCTAAATTGCTCGACCTGCTCTCCCTTTCTTTTCTCCTTTTTGCCGAGTTTTTGAACAGTTTAATACTTGGCTGCTTTATTGAATTTAAGGCCTTGTTTGGCTATTTGGTTATTTAGACATAAGCTAGGTTAGGTTTTAATATTTTCCTAACTTAGCTTTTATTTTCCTTATATATTATGATTTCTTATTTTACCATGTAGACAATATATATTATATATTTATAATATATATATATATATATATATATATATATATATGGGGCTTAATCCATAGCAACCGGTTGCTAGGGGGTACTATTCAGCAACCATAATCTCCACCATTGATCAATAAAATTAAGGGTTGAAGATTGGAAATAAAAAGGTCCAGCCGCTACTCTTAGTAGCGGCTGTTACATCAACTTTTTCAGCATAGTAATTTACCAAAATATCCCTCATTATTAATATTATATTAATTATTTTCAACCGGCCGCTACTAAGAGTAGCGGCTGACTCTCTCTCTCTCTCTCCTCCTTATATATGCACTCTCTCTCCTCTTTATATATTATAAAAATATATATTATATATTATATATATAATATAATATATAATATATAATATATAATATATCAACCGGCCGCTACTCTTAGTAGCGGCTGGCTCTCTACTCTCTCTCCTCTTTATATATTATATATTATATTCTATAATTATTATAATATTCTTTTGACATTATTATATTATCATAAGAAAAATAATTTTATCAAAATATTAAGTGTCTTTAAAATATTAAGATGTAATAATTTAAAAATATTAATAAATATTTTGGTATGAGAATATTTTTATTATAACAATATTAATAGTCTTTTTTTAATGTATGTAGTACGAAATTATAAATTTTAAGACATATTAAATTTTTTATAATTTTTATAAATTATAAATTTATAATTTTTACAAATTTTTAATATTTATAATTTATAAATTTATAAATTTTAAGACAAATTTTATAATTTTTAAGACAAATTTTAAGACAAATTTTTAATATTTATAATTTATAATTTATAAATTTATAATTTTAAGACAAATTTTTAATATTTATAATTTATAATTTATAAATTTATAAATTTTAAGACAAATTTTTAATATGTCTTAAAATTTATAATTTCGTACTACATACATTAAAAAAAGACTATTAATATTGTTATAATAAAAATATTCTCATACCAAAATATTTATTAATATTTTTAAATTATTACATCTTAATATTTTAAAAGACACTTAACATTTTGATAAAATTATTTTTCTTATGATAATATAATAATGTCAAAAGAATATTATAATAATTATAGAATATAATATATAATATATAAAGAGGAGAGAGAGTAGAGAGCCAGCCGCTACTAAGAGTAGCGGCCGGTTGATATATTATATATTATATTATATATTATATATTATATATATAATATATATTTTATAATATATAAAGAGGAGAGAGAGTGCATATATAAGGAGGAGAGAGAGAGAGAGTCAGCCGCTACTCTTAGTAGCGGCCGGTTGAAAATAATTAATATAATATTAATAATGAGGGATATTTTGGTAAATTACTATGCTGAAAAAGTTGATGTAACAGCCGCTTACTAAGAGTAGCGGCTGGACCTTTTTATTTTCAATCTTCAGCCCTTAATTTTATTGATCAATGGTGGAGATTATGGTTGCTGAATAGTACCCCTAGCAACCGGTTGCTATGGATTAAGCCCCTATATATATATATATCACATACATATTATGTTTATTTTTACAAAACAATATATTTTTTAAATGTAATATTATTATATATATTCAAGGAAAATGTATTACTCATATATATTTTCTTGACAATTATTCAATAATTTCATGACATAAATTATTTTAATATTTCTTATTCCCCACAAATAAAATATATACATATATACATATATATATATATATATATATATATACATGTCCGTTTTTTATGTGGGTGGTCCGCATGTGAACCACCTTTAGCGACGGACAAAAACGTCGTTAAGCCCGTCGTTATAGGGTCTGAACTGGGCTATAGCGAAGGTTCTTGGCTATGGCAACGGTTCAGACCCTATGACGACAAGTTTAGCGACGATTTTGTCCGTTGCTAAAGATAGAAAGCTCTGTGTGTGTGTGTGTGTGTGTGTGTATATATATATATATTGTATATTATGTTTATTTTTTATATAAACATAATACTTAAAGCAACATATATGCAATATTATTATATGCATAATATATCCCATAATATATGGAAATAAATTATATTCCACATATTATTTTCTCTGTATTAGAAATTACTTTAATCTTCCTTGGTATAATTTCTAAAGATTTTAATATTAGAAATTATTTCTTTCGAGAAAAATTATTTGTTTATATACTTATCACATATTCACATACGCATTTATCTGCACATATCCATATGCTCAGTATCACATACGTTGTATAATAAA
The DNA here is from genome assembly GCA_020205555.1 of Panax stipuleanatus. Taxonomy (NCBI): domain Eukaryota; kingdom Viridiplantae; phylum Streptophyta; class Magnoliopsida; order Apiales; family Araliaceae; genus Panax; species Panax stipuleanatus. The sequence continues at coordinate 11,136,760 of CM035125.1, read as the reverse complement.
ATAAAAATTTATTTTAATAAACCCTTATTTTATTATTATCCGAAAACATGGACCATACAATGTATCAACACCAACATGAAACTATCATATTAATTTCACACGGAACAATTATGTCAAATAATAGCCAAATTCGAAACGAGGAACAAAACGAACTAATTAAATTTTACAAGAGTATCGCTGAATGAGTACAGAATCCGTACATGATACGCAAAATCACTTATATCACACTCCACAAAATCTTACCCACAAATGCCAACGATATCAAATACAAAATGTTATTCACCACCTAAACATATTCACCTCGAATTAAATATAATACAAACTAATAATTCCAAAATAATTTGTAATTCATTTACGATGCCTTATGAAGTGGGTAAATTCATTCTCATAATTAGGGTAAATGCCAATGAAATATATATAGAATAGAGAATAATTTCTATGAGGATTTCTTGTAAACTAGTATCAAATTTTACAATTCGAGAGAAAATCAGGAAATTTTGGTTGTGCTAAAATAATTAGAATTTTTTTCGATGATAAGTAATATTGTATAATATATCTGTTTAAAAAAAGTCAAAACTACTTAATTTTCTCTAAAAATATAAAATTGTCACAGTTGGAGGGTGTGAAAATACTAATTTACAAGCAAGCCTTATAAAATTGATTCAAAATTGATTCTTTATTAAATAATATACAAACCTAATGGAGGCCAAAGAACAAAAATATACATATAATATCGAAGAAAGGAAAAAAAAAAGCTAGTGCAAGTACGAGAAAGTAACCGATATTGATCTTACGAAAAAAGTTGAGTACGAAACTTATGTATTAAAGTCTTGTTTTCGTACGAAAGTGCGGACTCCTCGGTTATCTTCCAACATAACATAACCAAATCACAATAGCTTTTAGTTTTTATTAATTTTGTATACGAATTAAGTCATTTTATTTTAAAAAAAAATTCAAACCATTATATGGTGGTTTAATTCAATTTGACCAATTTGTAAAAGGTTTTAAAAATTTTAAATGCAGTTATAACCAGGATGGAGGTAGAGGGTAGCATATGCAAAAGAATTAAGTTAGTAAAAAAGTTATAAGTTAGTAAACTCAAAAGGGCATATTAATAAAAAAGTTAAATTTGGTGGGGTAAAAAAAAATTCCATTATAATCTAATTCTTCAAAGTATGTTTACATCTTACAGAAAGTTAGAGAGAGGCAATAGCTCATAGACTTCAAAAAAATTAATTTAAATTCGTCCCTGTAATTTTTTTTCTAGATCTGCCCCTAATTATAACATACAAAAATATTTAAGCATATCACAATATATATATATATATATATATATATATATATATATATATATATATATATATATATATCACATAAATTCAACAGGTAAAAAATATATGTTTCATTATATTATTACACGTAATATATATTTTTAAGAAATACCTTCTGATCAGCTACAAAATAAAATCATTTACTTTTGTGTTCTATAAAAACATCCAATTTATTTTATTTTGAAACGGCAGAGTATATGACGAACGTTAATTGGACAGAGTATATGACTAGCTCACGTTAGTTGGGCCCCAGATTTCTAAAGTTCCTTGTGTACCCCCACAAAAAAAAAGAGACAAAGAACGGTAAATCCGAGTATTCTGGAATCGATTTCCGTCTGCAACAAGTGTGAGGGTCAATTAAAAACTGGTTCGTGTGGTCACGGATCGCATGTTTCAGGACGGAGCCATGTCTTAAGCCGAGCCTGTGCGCAAAGCCTGATCCGGGATGGAAAGACTTAGTCCGACTGCTATTGGGAAACTCCACATTAACAAAAAAAAAAAAAGACAAAGAAAAAGTCAAACCGTGCAGATTAACTTCTATTCACAATGGTTTTCAGTTCTATAATTAATTAATTAAAGTTTTTTTTGTCAAAGATATAAAATTAACAGTGTCATAATTATATTAAAATAAGTGCTTTTCTATATATGTGTTTTATAACTTATACTCCATCCGTCCTTATATAGATGATTTCAATTTATTTTTTTGTTATTTTATATAATCTAAGAGAATTAATTATAATATTTTTAAAATTATCCTTCATGAGAAAATATTACAGATGAGAGAGAGAGTATGAGATAATTATGGTAATTATGAGAATTTAAGTGTATTATAGACAATTAATATTATATTTAAAGCTATACAATCATTTCCTTAATTCTTGTGCACATCTCTAAAACGACATATATTAAGGGACGAAGGTAGTAATTTATAAGACATTTTTTTGCTGTATTCGACTGTATCAGATAACGTCATTGAAGCGGATAACAATACATACAACCACCACTCCTGCTGACGCTTATCACATAGTGTAATCTATCATGTACAACTTCTACTGATACTTATCATATACTGTACTCTATCTAATACTGAAAACTATATATATAGGCACTGTACCAGATTAATAAATATATTATAAAATTCATTGTTTCCTTCTCAATAACATGGTATCAAAGCCATAACATTCCTACTCAATTTTTTTTTTCTTGCCAAAGCAAGAATGAAATTTAACTTGTAAGACATTACGAAGAGCATCAAAATCTTTTTAAAAAATGACATTTTATTAAAGGATATGAGTCATGTTATGTATTGCGATAAATTTATGTCGAATTACAATTGCGAAACTTATCAATATATTAGATTGATAGAAATTATAAGAAGGCTCTATTTATTACACATCTATCCAAAAAGATTATCATTAATATTTATTTATGTAATTGACAATTAAACATCGACATATAAAATCGCATAATATATCAAAGAATAGTATACCTAGGATTTTAAAGTATTAGTACCCCATTTTCTTGAAATAGTCAAGTTACCCAAAATAAAATTTATACTACTATCTAGGGATGAAAGATGAAGCCAGAAAAGCTTTTCTGAATGAGCCGGGATATGATTTCACTTTTTATATTTATATAATTACCAGGAATTTTGTCCTTATAATTAACTTTTTATACATATATATTTGTCATCAAAATATATATCTTTTATATTAATTAATAGTGGAAGTTATAAAAAAAAATTATTTAAGAATTTTAGAGTATAACCAACTATAAACTATTAAACTTTTTGCACATCCACGTTACCAAAACAAATAAGTAAAAATGTATGAAAGAGAATAACCAACTATAACCAAAACAAATTTATTTAAGAATAAAAGAGTATAACCAACTATTAAAGTGATTCATCAGCAAAAAGTTATTAGATAAGATTTCCACATGGATGCAAGATATATGTTGGTGCTAATCAAATCTCTTTCCAAGTTGAATTCATAATATACATATATGTACTCATGTTTCAAAAATCTAAGTCATTCGTAATACATAAATGGTCAAATACAAACAAAATATGCTGGCCCGGCCGGCCGAGTCATTCTCCCCTCCCCCCACACCCCACCCCACCCCACCCCACCCCACCCCAAAAAACAATCTCTGTTATATATATATATATATATATATATATATATATATATATATATATATACGGTCCGGATCTTAAGCTCACCTAAGTAAAAACTCACCCAACTCACACCCCTATAGCTACGGACCGAGCGACGGTTTAGTCCGTGGCTATATATACAATTGTCGTCTTAGCTTTTAACGACGGATAACATATAGCGACGGACAACATATAGACGACGGTTGTATATATAGCGACGGACGAACAGTCGCTCGGTCTGTCGCTAAAGGGTGATCTTTTAGTTGGGTGAGCCTAAGATCCTTATCGTATATATATATATATATATATATATATATATATATATATATCTCCATAGGGTCTAAACCGGGCTACAGCTACGGTTCTGGGCTATGACGACGGTTCAGACCCTATGACGACGGATTTAGCGACGATTTTGTCTGTCGTATAAAGGTGATCCGTATGCGGACCACCCGCATAGGAAGCTCTCTCTCTCTCTATATATATAGACCATTTCAAAGACTCACCCCCTTATTTTACATACCATGCTCACCCCCTTTAGCGACGGACAAGGCGACGGTTCGGTCCGTCGTTATATCAAATAACCGTCGTCTTATCTTTTAGCGACAGACAACATATAACGACGGACCGAACCTATAGCGACGGACCGAACCGTCGCCCGGTCCGTCGCTAAAGGGGGTGAGCAAGGTATGTAAGATTAAGGGGTATGTCCTTGATCCTTTCCGTATATATATATATATATACACAACTAGGCACTCCAGTGAACCAAGGAAGTGAACCCAAAAATGATCTGACTATAGCGACAGACAAAACCATCGCTATAGCATAGAAAATCGGCTTTCTATGCTATAGCGATCGTCGCTATAACCGGTTCATTTTTGATTCGCTCCTCTAGGTTCGCTGGAGAGCCGGGGTGTGTGTGTATATATATATATATAATTATTGATAACATGTACACTATTTCTATCATTCAATATAATAACCAACGACCTGAGATTATAACTGAAAAATTCATGTCCGCTACTAATAGTAACGAATGACAATATTATTTTCAGCGTCATCCACCACTATTAGTAGCAGACAACACCCGTCATCCGCTAGTATTAGTAGCAGACGTAACACGTCGACCGCTACTAATAGTAGCTGCCGTGAATTAATTTCAACTGTTGGTTCTTATATTGAACGATAGAGATGGTGTATATTCATTTTTGATTCATAACAAATAAATGCTATGGATCATTCTCATATATATATATATATATATATATATATATATATGACGGATCCAAAATTTGTTTCCAGCAGGGATGGATTTTAACTAATTTTTTTGGTCAAAATACAAGTACAACAACCTCAAACAAACAATTATTTTTTGCAACATAAATATAATTCTATAATATACAACAAATAAATATTCATAATCCAAATTAAAAGGGAATTTCAAAATAAAAAATATTTAGAAACTTATTTCGGTTATTTATCATAGTTCAATTTGAATGATTTTTCAAACAATTATAATTTCAACCGTATGCTCAAAGACTCAAACCAAATTTACTTTCTATAATCAAACGACCAAATCAAGCCACAACATTCAAAATCAACTCACAATTCACAAACACAACAAATTCAAAAAAAATTGAAGTGTCTATTCATTTAACCCCAACCCCCAACAAATTCAAATAAATTTAAACTTTAAACTATAAAAAAAACTTAATTAGTTACATCTTAAGTCCAAAATATAACAAATACATCAAATAAATTGAATTGGGTTTAATAACCCCAAGTCCACAACCAACAACAAATTCAAACAAATTACAAATTTTAAATTATCAAACAAAAAACCTTAATTTAGTTACCTTTTAAGTCTGATATTCACAAAAGGCCAGATGTAGAGATTGTAGAGTCACAGAGATATAATATGCTCTAAAGGAGGAAGTGGAATGAGCAACAAATGTAAGTAGAAATATATGAACGACTAAACGAGTGCTTCAAGTATGCTATAAAGTCTGTAATTTGTATTTAGAATTAAGATGAAACTTTTTTTTTTGCCTCATTTCAAGTTTAATTCTTCCTTTAATTTGTCCAATTGAATTTATTAACTTATATTTCTGACCTTATCCTTAAAAAATGTTGAAGAAACTCAATCAAGATTCATTCACATAACCTCGGTCAAATAAAAATAAAAAACCGCTGGCCCCGCGGCGGGCCGAGTCATTCTCCTCCCAAAAAAGTCTGTATCCACATTAAAACCACATCTGGATATATATACTAACTTCTAGGGGCGATTCTAAGTAAGGTGCTGAGGGGTAATTGACCCATTGAATTTTCAGGGGGTAAAAAGAAAGAGCTAAAATTTTAGGGTGTAATAAATTTTTTAAAATTTAGATTGAAAAATATAAAATTCTCTAAAGTTCAAATCATATACGTCTAGCTTGGTCACTAGCTCCACTACAATACTCTGTCTGTTTCTCGTCTAGAGGCCTGGTCAAATTCATAATTATCACTAGCTCGATTTTAGAGAAAATTCGATATGTTATAATTTTTATTTTATTTTCTTATAATTTTATAAATTTAGCAATTATTTGAGATTTTTTGTAATTATTTATAGATTTTCACAACTATTAAAAATGAGACTAGCATGCAATAATTTCAAAATTGTGCACAATAAAAATTGGCTGGGCCGGCCGAGGTAGTCATTCTCTCTCAAAACTCTACATCAAGGATAAGTAGTGGTCAATAAACATACGTACATATATATAGCTAAAAGTTTTCAGACCGCAAGGTTCTTTTTTACAACGATGTGATACGTTAACTACAACGACTAAGTCACCTGGAAACCTATATTTTTTGCCCACTTAAACCAATCAAACCAACCTTCCTCCGTTAATTCTCCATAACACAAAAAAATTGAGAAAACTCTTTTATCCTACATAAGACTGCATAAAACTGAGAAAATTCATTTTATCCTGCATAAGACTTCATAGATTGTGTCTTTAATTCTTCATGTTAAGTCACCTGGCTTCTGTACTGTATTGCCTTTTCTGGTATTTAGGTACACTAAATTTGTAAGGGTAAGGTGTTTGTTTAGAACTAAATGGTTGAATCGGTTAGCCATTCAGTGAGTTTGTTTTGAATAAAAATCGTTTGAATGGCTGAATCGATGAGATTTTTGGACTGAATGACCAAGTGTAATTTTTTTAGCTGAATGAGTTGAATGACTGCTGAATGAAGTATTTTATATTTAATTTTTTTTACAATATTAACTATTATATTAAGTAATATTAAATAAATTTACAACACTTTTGAATTTTTTTAGAGGGGTAAATAATAAAAATCTGTTATTCAGATGTTTCAGACATGTCAATTATCCAATAATTTTTTTCATTCAATATTCAAAATTAAACTTCATTCACCTCATTCAAATTACTTAAATATTCAGAACTATTTCATTCAATTTTATCAAACACCCTTTAGGCAGACAATTATTTTTGGTGGATAAGTATTCAATGCACCACTTTTTGTATATAAAACAAAAAGATTTGTCAATTAAATTATTAGTGTGGACCACAAGTAATAGTCCAGTGCACGAATCACATAAAATATATAATATTGTGAAATAGACTGAGATAGAGAATGAGACACAAAATTTGAACTCTTGCATTTGAGAGTCTGTTGTTCCTTCAGTATAAAAAATACTAAGAATAAATAATTAAAATTAAATAAATAAAATAAATAATCACAACCACAAGAAATTCGGATGAGTTTCCAATTTTTACTTTTCTTTATTTCTTCATTTAATATTATTAGAACGTCAATGGCTAAACAATTTACAATTCTATTAATTCTTCATCTTACTTTAATTTTTTCATGGTCACAACTCAAAGGGCAGCATATTAGGAAACTTATATGATCTTCTTTTCTATTATTTTTTAAAATATATTCATAAACGTTTACTATAAATTACCGCTGCATACCTAGGGAACATATCAGATTACAAACTGAAACTATTCCAAAATTAAAATGAAATATTCAAGTTTTATGTTAGCCTTCTTTCTAATTTCAATACTCCTGCCTGCTGCATTGGCAACTTTTGATTCAGTTAATGAAACATTTGTACAATGCCTAAGTAGCCATTCTTTACCCTCTCAACCAATCTCTTCCTCAATTTATACTCCAAACAATTCTTCATATGCTTCTGTTTTGCAGACTTATATTCGCGATCTTCGATTCAATGAGTCCACAACTCCAAAACCATTTCTTATTATCACTGCATTGCACGTATCTCATATTCAAGCGGCCGTTATATGTGCCCAAGAACATGGATTGGTGATGAAAATTAGAAGTTGATGCAGGTTGAAAAGCAAGCGTGCCAGTTTATGAAAGATTTGATGCAATGGCAAAGATCTGATTCAATGACAATTCGGTAATTCCGGCCAAGTTTAGAGTGTCGGATTTGGGCGTTTCCGGAGCCTAATTTCATTGGAAATAGGTCAACGGTCAAAACTCACCAGCTTCGCTCATGACCTACAGGGTTTTTTGGTCAAATAGGTCAACATTTTTTCTGTTTTAGGGTTATTTTCGTAATTGTCTTTATTAGTTTTTCTTTTCCGTTTTGGATTCTGCTTTTAGAGTTTTGCTATTTAAACACTTGTTATGATGGGGAGCCGTAGTTTTTGAGGAATAATAAAATTTACGTATTTTTCCAAAATTCTCTGAATTAGAATTTTGTTGCCTATTTTCTAGTATTCGTAGAATCAACAGGTTGTAGAAGGTTATCGTTTGGCAATCGTGTGCGGTTCAACAATTGATAACAGTTTTTTGTTTCTTCCGCTACGTCAGTTGGGTTCAAAGCCTAAATCATATTCACCATGCCACCCCGTAGAGCGCGTGTGGATGATGTTTATAGGCGTGAGGATCTGCAGCGACTTGAGCAGCGGTTCGAGCAGCGAATCGAACAAATAATGGAGCAAGGGATGAACACTATGATGGATTGGTTGACACTAAGGATGGGCGAGTTGTTGGCGAACCAGAATAGGGAAATTCCTCATCCTGGTTGGAACCCTAATTATGATGATCAGAGAAACCCTTTTCGCATGAGAGAATGATGAAGGAGATGCCTTTGATGATGACTATGATGAGGCACCTCGTAGGCGTCGTCGACCATATGCACTGGAGGACGATAGGAGACGTTGGGAGACTGGTATGAGGACTTAAATTCTTGAATTTCGTGGTACCCTCTAACCAGAGGAATTCATTGGCTGGCTGGCCACGGTAGAAGAGATCCTGAAATTTAAGGGTGTCCCTGATGATAAACGAGTACCCTTGGTTGCTACCAGACTCAGAGATAGGGCAATGGCTTGGTGGCAGCAACTCAGGCAAACGAGGGTTAGATTGGGGAAGTCAAAAATTACGGACTGGGAGAAGATGAAGAAACAGTTGAGGGCGACATTTCTACCTTATAATTATCAGCGATTAATGTACCAGCGGCTACAGAATTTAAGGCAAGGAGGTCGTACAGTTGATGACTACATAACTGAATTCTATCAGCTGATTGCTCGAAACGAGGTGCATGAGACAGAAGATCAGTTAGTAGCCCGATATATTGGGGGTTTACGAGAACAAATTAAAGAGACAGTCAACATGTTTGATCCAATGTCTATTTCCGCAGCGCATCAGCTGGCTGTGCAGATTGAGAAGAGGTGTCCTGGTGGTTTTGGGCAACATGCTAGCTTTGGGTATTCCGGAGGAAGTGTCAATACTGGTCGTTCAGGCGAGGTTGCAGCGGCGGGGGCAATAGCCAAAACGGGAGCAATAACAAATAATAAGAGGATTGGTCCAGTAAGTGGTATAAAGTGTTTTGCATGTGGTGAAGTGGGACACAGGCAAGCTGAATGCAAAACAGCAGGAAAAAGGGCGATGTTTGCTAAAATAGATGAGGGTGATGATATCGAAGATGAAACCTTGCTAACTGGTGAACCAATCTTTGATCCAGAAGGTGTGGATGAGGAGGTGGTGACTGGTGATGTTGGGACTCCGTTGGTGGTGAGGAGGTCCTGCTTTACACCTAGGGCTGTTGATGATGATTGGCTGAGAAACAACATTTTCCAATCAACCTGTACTGTTAAAGGGAAGGTGTGTAGGTTTGTGATTGATGCAAGCAGTTGTGATAATATAATTTCAGCAGAGGCGGTCTGAAAGCTGGAACTAACAACGGAAAAACACCCAAAGCCATATAAGTTAGCCTGGTTGAAACAAGGAGGCGAGGTGACTGTCTCAAGACGTGCACTGATATCCTTTTCTATGGGGACAAAATACAAGGGCGAGGTTTAGTGTGATGTAGTAGCTATGGATGCATGCCATCTACTGTTGGGACGACCTTGGCAATTTGATAGAGAGGTGGTTCATAACGATAAGGCGAATAATTACAGCTTTGTGTTTGAGGAGGTAAAGATTGTGTTAGTGCCCAAGCGGGAAGAAAATAAAGGCAGTGCTAGTTTATTGACTTTAGCACAGTTTGAGGAGGTGGTGCAGGAGATAAAAATAGTGTACGCCTTAATCGGGAGGGTGGTAGACAAGGAGGTAGAGGTTCCTGATGTAGTGAAACCACTTTTGGAAGAGTTCAGCGATTTATTTCCAGAAGAACTGCCTGAAGGATTACCCCCAATGCGTGATATCCAACATCAGATTGATCTGGAGCCAGGGCAGCCTTACCCAATCGACCTCATTACAGGATGAGTCCCGGAGAGCATGAAGAATTAAGGAGACAGGTGGAAGAGTTACTGGCCAAGGGGTACATTTGAGAGAGTTTGAGTCCTTGTGCGGTACCAACCCTTTTGGTATCAAAGAAATATGGTACTTGGCATATATGTATCGATAGTAGAGCCATCAACAAATTAACTGTTAGGTACCGTTTTCCTATTCCTAGATTGGATGATCTACTGGATCAGCTTAGTGGGGCTACTGTTTTTACTAAATTAGATTTGAAGAGTGGATACCATCAACTCCGTATTCAGGCTGGCGATGAATGAAAGACAGCTTTTAAGACGAGGGGGGATTGTATGAGTGGATGGTCATGCCGTTTGGGTTGTCCAATGCACCTAGCACCTTTATGCTTGTTATGAATCAAGTTTTGAGGCCTTTCATTAGGAAGTGTGTTGTTATGTATTTTGATGACATTCTAATCTACAGTGCTAACCCGAGCGAGCATCTTAGTCAGCTGCAAGAAGTTCTTCATGTGCTGCGTAGGGAGAAATTTTATGCTGCAGTTAAGAAGTATGTGTTTCTTACACCTATGGTGCTGTTTCTTGGTTACATTGTGTCTGATGTGGGGCTGCATGTAATGGTTCATTTTTCCTAAGTAAATAAAATAAAAGGTTAATAAATAAAATCTTTATTTTATTTTATCATGTTTTAAGGAGATTATGTTAATATAAGAAATCATCACATCTGTCATATTATCTTATTTTATTTGGAAATAAGGTAATATGAATAAGGAATATTAGAATAATTTAATGAAGTTAAATTATTTTAATAGGAAGGAAATTGTCACACTAAATATTATTTTATTGTGTGGTAAATATTATGAAAGGTGTGATTATTGTATAAAGTAAACTATTTATACAATATATATGTAATGAGGGGAAATAAATGGGTAATAAGACCATTGCAACCAAACAAAGCCTTATTTAATTTAAGCATGAGCTGTTAAATTTTAAAGGCTAAGCTATTTTATTTAGTTGGAGCTGGCAATACAATATAGAGATAGCTGTATAGGCCTTATAACTCAGCAGTTTTAGTTTGTGACTAGTAAGGAAAGGAGAGCATGAGCTGGAAGAGTAACCTTCAAGTAATTTTAGTAGGAGGTGTAAGTTTAAGGGGGAGAATAGACTTAATAAGTCAGCAAGCCTAGAATGTAATAGCTAAGTCTGAAATTTTTATATAACCTTACATTAAATCTACAGCTCTTAGTTTTCAAGGTATTTACTCCATATATACGAAAAACTTCTCTGTATTCTTAAAATTATAATCAATCAATTGAGTTGGAGCTGAGGAGTTAAGAAAGAATACTGAAAAATTCAAATCAAGCCTTGAGATCGGTATACTAAAGGTAATACCTATATATATGTACTATGGTTGTGCTGAGAATAAGTTTAAATAAAGATCTAAGTTTAGAATGCTTTGAATGACTGTAAAGTTGGGATATGCTTCTAAGATATGTGTATTATTGCCCAAATGGGAGTTTGTTTTTAAAACTATTGGAAATCAAAAGAATTTGATAATTGATGATAATAATTGATAAATGTTATGTTTTCAAATATAGATTGATGTATGGATATACTTATTGATACGGTATTGTGAAAAATGATGTGTTAGCTAGTTTATATAAAAACAGTTAGCACCATGAACTAACTACTTTGCTAAATTGTTGGTTGGTTGTGTGATGTTATAAGGAGGATAAAATGGGTTTATATCACAGACAAATGGATATGAGGAGAAGGTTTTAAAACTGTGCACTCCAAGTGTTTGATAAAAGTCCCTAATGGGCTGTTTTGCTTGAATGTTGGTTATTTGATAGAATTTAAGCCTGGGCTGGATATATATATACAATACATGATGATAATTAGAGTATTTGGGTATGTGAAGTTAGAACAAAACTTAGTTTTTAACGAAAATAAAAAAAAACTGAAACTTTGTATGTCAAGATATGATTACCCACTGTTTTGAGTAGCTTATGGAATCTGAAATGGACTGATTAAAGCTTCCAAATACAGTCTCATATATGATATACAACATATGTAGAATTTGTTACACTTCGATCAATATGTGAACTAATAGATTTAAGGCCATAAAGTGCCCATGTGGGGGACTGAGCTGCTGCCCACGGCAGCAGTAGTGTTTGTGGTTGGCATCGGTTGTGACCTTTCTTGGGTTTTCAAGCCGCACTATTAAATTTCTAAAATAGTTCAACTGAAATTGCTTTGCATTAAGTGTTCATACCAGCTGTGTAATGTCCAAAACATAATGTAAATAGATCCTTAATATTGAGGTTTAAAACTGGGCAAGGCAGGGATGTGGCTGCTGCCTATTAGTAGCAGCAGGTGGTAAGAAATGGAGGGTTGCTGCCTATGGGCAGCAGCAGATGATGTTATTGGAGTGCCATATCACCCTTGAGTAGGGGTATCAACTATATTAGTTTCAAAATTCTTTATAAGCAAGGCTACAACAACCTTAGCCGAGCCTCACAAGGCCAAACCAAGTTAGAGTTGTTAATACCTTAAGAGGTCGCTAATGCTATACAAAGGCTGTTAATACTTGAAGTACAATAAGTTGAGTCAATGGGTTGTCAAGATGTGTGTAAAATAAAGTGAAAACTATAATTCTATTCCTATAATATTCAATCATGGACAAGTTATGAAATACCTTATGTATTCACTTTAAGTACTTGAGCTATGAAGAATATCATGTCACATTCACATAATAAGATACGAAAGGAATATGAATTGAAATTATATAAGATTCATGATCTGGGATTATACCCAAACTCTATTAAAAGGGGAAAATGGCTATAGAAAGAGCATGAATGAGGTATTTGAAAAATGTATAGAAATATCTCAAAAATAAAAATACAAACTAAAGACATGGTCAATGTGATTATGGGATATGTGTTCATACAAGCTATATGACTTGACTATTTGGCTAATATGCTTGTATATGCAAATAAACTTGTGTAGGCTCTGTGAGAACAAGTTAAGCTGAAATATTGTCAATAATCTACAAACAAGGCAAGTATCTAAATCTTTGTCTTTATTGAGCAAATATTTTGAAATTATTTATATACAGGCAGGTTCTCTAAATTTTGAACTGTCTGTCATTTACTTATGAATAATAAAAGGTAATAAGACCTTTTTATTCCAATCAGCTTCAAAAGAATGGGTAATGTATTTTCATATATATCAAATGAAATTCAACAGATTGAAGGTAGGTCTGAGCCATTTGTTCTGGTCAGACACAGATGTAAAATATTTCAATTTCTTTATAATAAGTCTTGAAATATTGTTGTGCATTGATTTAAGTTATCCAGCTATATTGTTATAGTTTGGAATCCAGTCTGAGAATGAACAAATCCTGAAATGAGATATTTTATATTGCACTCTGGGAGTGGTGACGTTGAACATGAAAATTGTTCTAATAAGATAGTATTGATCAATACAGGGCATAACGGGCTGATCACCCACCGTGCCCGTAAGATAAGACGGTTCACAGATAAATTTCTGATAGAACCTTTTCAAGAAAAGAAAAAGCTTGTTAATGGTTTTGTGACCTCTCGGCTGTTCAATAATATTCCAGGAATATGAATGATTCAAGATTTAATAGCTTTACAGTTTTGTTTCACTGTCAAAGTATGCCTCAAAGAAAACATTTATTTGTTGTTAAAATATTAAAGAATGTTATTACTTGCTGAGCAATTAAATGCTCATTCTTGCTTTGTTATAAATATTTTCAGCTAATCAGGCTCAGGAGGAAGGGTCTAGTAGGGACAAGGGCAAAGGGAAAGCTACTGAGTAGATGAAATATTATGTAATAGATAGTTAATATGTTTGTAAATATTTAACTATCATGTAATAAGCACTTAAAGGTCTACGTACCTGGGATTATTAGAACTCTGGTGTAATAACTTCATTAAGCTTGTTATTATATTATGTTGAATGCTTGATATCGTGAAGCACCAAATAAGGGTTTCAAGTACCCGAGTTTGGGGGCGTCACAGGTTGGTATCAGAGCTTTAAGTTAGAAGCCTTAGGAGGGAAGGCTTGGGTTATAATTTTAAGCTAGTAAGATATATAGAAAATAAATAACTCATATCGAGTTGAAAAGAGATGAACTGTGGAAGTTCATTATAAACTGTAAATAAAAATAGTGTAAAAATAACTGTTATCTGTTATTTGCTAGTTGTATATTTAACTTATATTATGTATTGATCAAGTTATCCAATTGTGTATAGGATGGCTGGAGTTCATGAGGAGATGGTGGATGAGGTGGAGCAGATAGCTCCACAGCCCCTAGAGCCGATTCAGGTTATTGATTTAGATCCTGATCTTGTGGAAGAGGAAGAGGAGGAGGAGGAGGATCCAGAAGAAGAGATTAATGAAGTACCTAATGCTGGACCCCATCAGCAAGGCATGGAGGAAGCAATGGCCCAATTGGGAGCTATGGTCCATTACTTAGTGGATCAAAACACAAACTTGCTGGCTAAGCTTCAGGTTTCTGAGAATCGGGGTCAATATCTAGAGAGCCAGAATCAAGGATTACAGGAAGAGCGCCATGAACTGGAAAACATAAGAGCAGAGGCAGATATATACATCCACCATTTAGAGAGTCGTTTGAGTGCGTGTAGAGGCCAGAGGGAAATGATGAACTATATCTACACCACCTCAATGCAGAGGGTCCAGGCTGCTGTTTGGAGTTATCCTCAGGAAGGGGGACAGCCTATGTATTCCATTTCACGGGCTAGGGTCATGGCCATTACAGAAGAGGAACGAGTTCGTTCCCTCACTATAGTCCAAGATAGGAATACTTGAGCTTTGATAGGTGGTTTATGTGAAGCGTTTGTGTGCATACAATGATGTAAAAATTGTAAATATGCTGATATATGTAGAATATAAATGTACCCCACTTTTAATAAGTATCATGGGGATAGTTTTTGGAAATCCTAACCTAGTATGGTTAAGGATGGTTATATGTAAACCTTTTGATAACAAGGTAGAGATGGCATGTTAATGGCAAATGAAAATGCTATAGTTAGCCGGAGGGCTATAAGGAAGGAATGTAAAAACGTGTTTAATATATGATAATATTAAATATGTTTGTTACAAATGCTATAGCTTTACATTATATGTAAATGTGGTTACTTTATATTATATGACTGTTTAGAGCAATGAATGGTTTAATAATAATAAACTTTTATTAAACAGAAAATGCCACCAAGGTTTAGAGGGGGAAGAGTACCTAGGGTACGGAGAAATGTTAATGAAGGAAATAATGAAAATGAGCCCAGAAATGAAGGCCAAGAAAATCCTATGCAACAATTTGCAAATTTTATGATGGGAGCCTTTCAGAATAGAAGTATTCCTCAACCTAATGTGAATGTTCCACCACCAGCTGTACACTTGGCTAGTTTCAAAGACTTTAAAAGTGTGGGACCCCCAGAGTTTAGAGGGACTACCGAGCCTATTGAGGCACAGTCCTGGATTAAAGAAATAGAGAAAGCCTTTGAAATAGCAAGGGTGAGTAAGGAGCAGAAAACTTCATTTGCTACCTATATGCTAAAAGGGGAAGCAAATTACTGGTGGGAAGCAAACAAAACTAGAGCTGGTACAGGTGTGATTAGATGGTCAAAGTTTAAGAAAATCTTCTTTGAAAATTACTTTCCTCCTGGGATGCAAAACAGAATGGAAGTTCGATTTCTTGAACTCAAACAGGGCGATATGACAGTACCAGAATATGCAGCAAAGTTTAACGAGCTGGCACGATTTGCTCCACACCAAGTGGACACGGAGGAAAGAAAAGCGAGGCGGTTTGAGTTAGGCTTGAAGCCTTGGATCTATAACAAGTTGTCAGTGCTACAGATCGGAACTTTTGCCGCCCTCCTTGAAAAGGCGATAATAGCAGAGGGTAGTAGCGAAGCGAGTGGTAAGTATAATAAAGATAAGACGAATAAAGGTAAGTTTGAAGGATCAGCCAAAACTGAGGGTACTAGCGGATGGAATAATAAAAGAAAATGGAACAACTTTGGAAATACGAGTAATGTTCAAAGTGGACAACAAAAGAAGAAATTTGAAGCATGTAAGAAATGTGGAAAGGGTCATTCGGGCATCTGTCTAAAAGGGAAGACGGTTTGTTACAAGTGTGGACAGGAGGGACACATCTCCCCTAACTGTTCAAATCTGAGGAAAAGTTCTGGGTGTTTTGTTTGTGGTTCAATGGATCACTTTGCCAGAAATTGCCCTAAGAAAGGAACAGAGGGAGGAAGCAGCGGCAAGGGAAATAACAGCAGTAAAGCCCTTACAACTGGTGCAACTACACCAAACAAATCGACTACTAGAACTTTTAATATGACAGCAAAGGATGCGGTGGCATCAAAAGACGTGGTTTCAGGTATTGTCCCGATCAATAACATTAATGCTTATGTATTATTTGATTCTGGGGCAACCTGTTCTTTTGTATCACATGAATTTGCTAAGAGCTTAGAGATGCCTTTATCAAATTTAGAAATACCCATGAATATAGAAGTGGCAAATAAGGAAGTGATTCCTGTAGAGCATGTCTATAGGAATTGTTGCGTTAAAATAGGGGAACGTGAGTTAGTAATAGATCTAATTCCAATACAACTCGGGGAATTCGATATTATCCTGGGAATGGACTGGTTGTTCAAACATGGAGCAACAATAGATTGCCAAAGGAAGTCTGTGAGTTTTAAACCAGCAAAGCAATCAAAAATAGTGTTTTACGGAAGTAAATCACCAAGGCAGACACGTTGCTTAACAATGATGCAAGCAAGAAAGTTGTTACAGAAAGGTTGTGTGGGTTATCTTGCATATGTGATGGACACTCAACAAAATGGAGCAAAGATAGAAGAAATTGTGGTAGTGAATGAATTTACAGATGTTTTCCCTGATGAGTTACCAGGTCTTCCACCAGATAGAGAAATTGAATTTGTTATTGATCTGGCACCTGGTACAACACCAATCTCGAAAGCACCATACAGAATGGCTCCTGTAGAAATGAAGGAATTGATGATGCAATTGCAGGAATTGCTGGATAAGAAATACATTCGACCAAGTACGTCTCCTTGGGGAGCACCTGTGTTGTTTGTAAAGAAAAAAGACGGATCGTTAAGACTCTGTATTGACTACAGAGAGTTGAACAAAGTTACAATCAAGAATAAATATCCTTTGCCCAGGATTGACGATCTTTTTGATCAACTGAAAGGGGCAAGATATTTTTCAAAGATAGATCTGAGAACCGGATATCACCAGTTGAAGGTAAGGGATGAAGATGTTCCAAAGACAGCGTTCAGGACTCGTTACGGTCACTACGAGTTTTTGGTAATGTCTTTCGGATTAACGAATGCACCAGCTGCATTCATGGACATGATGAACAGAATATTCAAACCATACCTGGATAAGTTTGTGGTGGTATTCATAGATGATATTCTGATCTATTCCAAGACACAGAATGATCATGCAGATCATTTGAGAATAGTGTTGCAAACACTAAGAACAGAAAGATTATATGCAAAATTTAGTAAATGTGAATTTTGGCTGGAAAGAGTTCAGTTTTTGGGTCACATGATTGACAAAGATGGGATATCCGTGGATCCAGCAAAAGTAGAAGCCGTCATGAATTGGGAGCAGCCACCTACTGAAGTGCGTAGTTTTCTAGGGTTAGCAGGATACTATCGAAGATTCATTCAGGATTTTTCAAAGATAGCTACCTCGTTAACTAACCTGACGAGGAAGACAGTAAAATTTATATGGACTGAGAAATGTGAAGAGAGTTTTCAGGAACTCAAGAAAAGATTGAGTAATGCTCCAGTATTATCCTTACCCGATGAAACAGGGAATTTTGTGGTATATAGTGACGCGTCACATAAAGGCTTGGGATGTGTTCTTATGCAGCATGGGAAGGTTATTGCTTACGCATCACGACAGTTAAAAGATTATGAGAAGGGATATCCTACTCACGATTTGGAATTGGCAGCTGTTGTGTTTGCTTTGAAAATCTGGAGACATTATCTGTACGGTGAAAAATGTGAAATATATACAGATCATAAAAGTCTGAAATATATTTTCACACAGAAAGAGTTAAATATGAGACAGAGAAGATGGCTGGAATTGATTAAGGATTATGATTGTGAAATCCTTTATCATCCAGGAAAGGCTAATGTGGTAGCTGACGCCTTAAGTAGAAGGGGTCGCGAGAAATTAATGTTGTTAACAGCTCAAAATGAGTTAGTGACAGCAATGGAGAGAATGGAGTTAGAAGTTAGATTTCCACAAGAATCAAAGGAAAAGTTATATCTGATAGAGAGTAACTCAACTCTATTGGATAAAATCAAGGAAGCGCAACACAAAGATGACGAATGTGAGAAGGTAAAAGAGAAAATCTCAAAAGGAAAAGAAGGAAAGTTTAAGATTGATAGCGATGGAATAATTAGATTTGAAGGAAGAATTTGGGTTCCGACAGAATTGGAACTGAAAGAGGAGATTCTACACGAAGCTCATTGTTCAAGGTATGCAATTCATCCTGGCAGTACCAAAATGTACCAAGATCTCCGACAACACTTCTGGTGGCCAAGCATGAAAAGAGAAGTTGCGGAATATATTAGCAGATGTTTGACTTGTCAACGAATTAAAGCTGAACATCAGAAACCTAGTGGTTTATTGCAACCATTGGAAATTCCTGAATGGAAGTGGGAGCATATCACAATGGATTTTGTGGTAGGACTTCCAAGGACGCAAAAGGAATTTAATGCGATTTGGGTTATAGTTGATCGTTTAACAAAGTCGGCACACTTTTTGCCAATCAAGATCAAATATAACCTAGACCAGTTAGCTAATCTCTATATCAAGGAGATTATTTCACGACATGGAGTGCCAGTGTCCATCGTATCAGACAGAGATCCGAGGTTCACTTCAAATTTTTGGAAAAGCTTACAAGAACACATGGGAACACAATTAAGATTAAGTACAGCTTACCATCCACAGACAGATGGACAGAGTGAGAGAACAATACAAACTCTGGAGGATATGCTTCGTGCATGTGTTATGGATTTCAAGG
The DNA here is from genome assembly GCA_020205555.1 of Panax stipuleanatus. Classification (NCBI taxonomy): domain Eukaryota; kingdom Viridiplantae; phylum Streptophyta; class Magnoliopsida; order Apiales; family Araliaceae; genus Panax; species Panax stipuleanatus. Next base: position 11,117,431 of record CM035125.1, on the reverse strand, counting down.
GCAGTTGGGACGATCACTTACCTCTGGCAGAATTTGCATATAACAATAGTTATCACGCTAGTATAGGCATGCCGCCTTACGAAGCGTTATATGGAAGGAAATGCAGAACACCGTTGTGTTGGGATGAGGTAGGTGAACGTCGTCTACTAGGTCCTGAATTGGTACAGCAAACTGCGGAGGTGGTTAAGTTGATACGAATGAGACTGGTAACGGCTCAGGATCGTCAGAAAAAGTATGCAGATAAACATAGACAGAAACGAGATTTTGAAGTCGGGTCGCATGTCTTCTTGAAAGTATCACCGTGGAAAGGCAAGATACGTTTCGGGAAAAAGGGGAAATTAAGTCCTCGCTTTATCGGGCCGTTTGAGATTTTACGAAAGATAGGAGAAGTAGCCTATGAAGTGGCCTTACCCCCAGAACTGGAACACGTTCATAATGTCTTTCACGTGTCAGTCTTACGACCATACAAGCCAGATTATAAACATGTTATAGAATATGAACCCATCCAGTTTGAAAAAGATTTAACATATGAAGAGATTCCTATTCAGATACTGGATAGGAAAGAGCAGGTTTTGCGAAATAAGATAATACCTTCGGTAAAGGTGTCATGGAGAAATCATAATGCTGAAGAGGCAACGTGGGAATTGGAAGAAAAAATGAAAGAAAATTATCCGCATTTGTTCGGGTAATTTTATTTTGCGATTCCGAGGACGGAATCTTTATAAGGAGGGAAGAATGTAATGGTTCATTTTTCCTAAGTAAATAAAATAAAAGGTTAATAAATAAAATCTTTATTTTATTTTATCATGTTTTAAGGAGATTATGTTAATATAAGAAATCATCACATCTGTCATATTATCTTATTTTATTTGGAAATAAGGTAATATGAATAAGGAATATTAGAATAATTTAATGAAGTTAAATTATTTTAATAGGAAGGAAATTGTCACACTAAATATTATTTTATTGTGTGGTAAATATTATGAAAGGTGTGATTATTGTATAAAGTAAACTATTTATACAATATATATGTAATGAGGGGAAATAAATGGGTAATAAGACCATTGCAACCAAACAAAGCCTTATTTAATTTAAGCATGAGCTGTTAAATTTTAAAGGCTAAGCTATTTTATTTAGTTGGAGCTGGCAATACAATATAGAGATAGCTGTATAGGCCTTATAACTCAGCAGTTTTAGTTTGTGACTAGTAAGGAAAGGAGAGCATGAGCTGGAAGAGTAACCTTCAAGTAATTTTAGTAGGAGGTGTAAGTTTAAGGGGGAGAATAGACTTAATAAGTCAGCAAGCCTAGAATGTAATAGCTAAGTCTGAAATTTTTATATAACCTTACATTAAATCTACAGCTCTTAGTTTTCAAGGTATTTACTCCATATATACGAAAAACTTCTCTGTATTCTTAAAATTATAATCAATCAATTGAGTTGGAGCTGAGGAGTTAAGAAAGAATACTGAAAAATTCAAATCAAGCCTTGAGATCGGTATACTAAAGGTAATACCTATATATATGTACTATGGTTGTGCTGAGAATAAGTTTAAATAAAGATCTAAGTTTAGAATGCTTTGAATGACTGTAAAGTTGGGATATGCTTCTAAGATATGTGTATTATTGCCCAAATGGGAGTTTGTTTTTAAAACTATTGGAAATCAAAAGAATTTGATAATTGATGATAATAATTGATAAATGTTATGTTTTCAAATATAGATTGATGTATGGATATACTTATTGATACGGTATTGTGAAAAATGATGTGTTAGCTAGTTTATATAAAAACAGTTAGCACCATGAACTAACTACTTTGCTAAATTGTTGGTTGGTTGTGTGATGTTATAAGGAGGATAAAATGGGTTTATATCACAGACAAATGGATATGAGGAGAAGGTTTTAAAACTGTGCACTCCAAGTGTTTGATAAAAGTCCCTAATGGGCTGTTTTGCTTGAATGTTGGTTATTTGATAGAATTTAAGCCTGGGCTGGATATATATATACAATACATGATGATAATTAGAGTATTTGGGTATGTGAAGTTAGAACGAAACTTAGTTTTTAACGAAAATAAAAAAAAACTGAAACTTTGTATGTCAAGATATGATTACCCACTGTTTTGAGTAGCTTATGGAATCTGAAATGGACTGATTAAAGCTTCCAAATACAGTCTCATATATGATATACAACATATGTAGAATTTGTTACACTTCGATCAATATGTGAACTAATAGATTTAAGGCCATAAAGTGCCCATGTGGGGGACTGAGCTGCTGCCCACGGCAGCAGTAGTGTTTGTGGTTGGCATCGGTTGTGACCTTTCTTGGGTTTTCAAGCCGCACTATTAAATTTCTAAAATAGTTCAACTGAAATTGCTTTGCATTAAGTGTTCATACCAGCTGTGTAATGTCCAAAACATAATGTAAATAGATCCTTAATATTGAGGTTTAAAACTGGGCAAGGCAGGGATGTGGCTGCTGCCTATTAGTAGCAGCAGGTGGTAAGAAATGGAGGGTTGCTGCCTATGGGCAGCAGCAGATGATGTTATTGGAGTGCCATATCACCCTTGAGTAGGGGTATCAACTATATTAGTTTCAAAATTCTTTATAAGCAAGGCTACAACAACCTTAGCCGAGCCTCACAAGGCCAAACCAAGTTAGAGTTGTTAATACCTTAAGAGGTCGCTAATGCTATACAAAGGCTGTTAATACTTGAAGTACAATAAGTTGAGTCAATGGGTTGTCAAGATGTGTGTAAAATAAAGTGAAAACTATAATTCTATTCCTATAATATTCAATCATGGACAAGTTATGAAATACCTTATGTATTCACTTTAAGTACTTGAGCTATGAAGAATATCATGTCACATTCACATAATAAGATACGAAAGGAATATGAATTGAAATTATATAAGATTCATGATCTGGGATTATACCCAAACTCTATTAAAAGGGGAAAATGGCTATAGAAAGAGCATGAATGAGGTATTTGAAAAATGTATAGAAATATCTCAAAAATAAAAATACAAACTAAAGACATGGTCAATGTGATTATGGGATATGTGTTCATACAAGCTATATGACTTGACTATTTGGCTAATATGCTTGTATATGCAAATAAACTTGTGTAGGCTCTGTGAGAACAAGTTAAGCTGAAATATTGTCAATAATCTACAAACAAGGCAAGTATCTAAATCTTTGTCTTTATTGAGCAAATATTTTGAAATTATTTATATACAGGCAGGTTCTCTAAATTTTGAACTGTCTGTCATTTACTTATGAATAATAAAAGGTAATAAGACCTTTTTATTCCAATCAGCTTCAAAAGAATGGGTAATGTATTTTCATATATATCAAATGAAATTCAACAGATTGAAGGTAGGTCTGAGCCATTTGTTCTGGTCAGACACAGATGTAAAATATTTCAATTTCTTTATAATAAGTCTTGAAATATTGTTGTGCATTGATTTAAGTTATCCAGCTATATTGTTATAGTTTGGAATCCAGTCTGAGAATGAACAAATCCTGAAATGAGATATTTTATATTGCACTCTGGGAGTGGTGACGTTGAACATGAAAATTGTTCTAATAAGATAGTATTGATCAATACAGGGCATAACGGGCTGATCACCCACCGTGCCCGTAAGATAAGACGGTTCACAGATAAATTTCTGATAGAACCTTTTCAAGAAAAGAAAAAGCTTGTTAATGGTTTTGTGACCTCTCGGCTGTTCAATAATATTCCAGGAATATGAATGATTCAAGATTTAATAGCTTTACAGTTTTGTTTCACTGTCAAAGTATGCCTCAAAGAAAACATTTATTTGTTGTTAAAATATTAAAGAATGTTATTACTTGCTGAGCAATTAAATGCTCATTCTTGCTTTGTTATAAATGTTTTCAGCTAATCAGGCTCAGGAGGAAGGGTCTAGTAGGGACAAGGGCAAAGGGAAAGCTACTGAGTAGATGAAATATTATGTAATAGATAGTTAATATGTTTGTAAATATTTAACTATCATGTAATAAGCACTTAAAGGTCTACGTACCTGGGATTATTAGAACTCTGGTGTAATAACTTCATTAAGCTTGTTATTATATTATGTTGAATGCTTGATATCGTGAAGCACCAAATAAGGGTTTCAAGTACCCGAGTTTGGGGGCGTCACACTGCAGGTAGATGAGTCCAAAGTAGAGGCAATGAAGCATTGGCCAAGGCCTAGTACCATTACTGAAGTTTGGAGCTTTCATGAGTTGGCCTCATTTTAGTAGCATTATGGCTCCTATTACTGAGTGCATGAAGCAGGATGGGAAGTTTGCTTGGACAGATGAAGCAGAAAAGGCGTTTGAGCTGATTAAATTCCGCCTTACCACAACTCCCATTCTAGTATTACCAGATTTCCATCAACCTTTTGTGTTGCATTCTGATGCTTCTAAAGTGGGAATTGGGGCTGTTTTGAGTCAAAACAGTAGGCCAGTGGCGTATTTTAGTGAGAAACTGTCGGGTGCCTGCGTTATAGCACTTATGATGTTGAGTTTTATGCCGTGGTTCAGGCTATTAAACATTGGCGCCATTATTTATTTCAGCTGGAGTTTATCTTGTATACGGATCATGAGGCTTTAAAACATGTGCATAGTCAAGATAAAGTTTCTGCTAGACATGCGAGCTGGGTTGCTTACCTACAAAGGTTCACTTTCGTGGTGAAACACAAGTCGGGAGTTATCAATCGAGTGGCTGATGCTTTGAGCAGGTGAAAGGGACTACTAACTCGACTTTCTGTGGAGGTACCTGGTTTTGATTCATTTGCTGAAATACTTGAAACTGATCCATATTTTTCTGGTATTTTTGGCAAAGGCAGGGGAGAGGACAGATTTCCATTTGTAGGATGGATTTTTGTTTAAGGGCAACCAAGTATGTGTTCTAGATTGTAGTTTGCGGTTGAAGATCCTTCAAGAGCTGCATAGCGAGGGGCATGTAGGAAGAGACAGGACCTTGCAGTTGGTGCAGTCTACTTACTTCTGACCTACTAGTCGGAAGGAGGTTTAAAAACTGGTGCAACGTTATCGGGTTTGTCAAGTATCTAAAGGAACAGCAACCAATGCAGGCTTGTACATGCCTCTACCAATTCCATCACAGCCATGGGTGGACATCAGTATGGATTTTATGTTGGGATTACCGCGTACACAGCGAAGTAATGATTCTATTTATGTGGTAGTTGATCGTTTTTCCAAGATGGTGCACTTCATTCCATGTAAGAAGACCACAGATGCTGTTCGTGTTGCTCAATTGTACTTTAGAGAGATTTATAGGTTACATGGTTTGCCAGTGTCTATTGTGTCTGACCGTGATACCAGGTTTCATAGCCATTTTTGGCGTAGCTTGTGGAAGATGGTGAACACAGTTGAATTTTAGTAGTGCCTACCATCCACAGACAGATGGGCAGACGGAAGTGGTGAATCAGTCGCTAAGCAATTTGTTGCGGTGTTTGGTTAGAGAACATGTGAAGAGTTGGGATCTGAAGTTATGTCAGGCAGAGTTTGCTCATAATCATGCACTTAACAGGAGTACTGGATTTAGCCTTTTGCAGTAATGTATTCTGTTACTCCTAGAGGACCGCTTGATTTGCTGTCGTTACCAGCAAAGACACGAGTTCATGGGACGGCAGAAACCTTTGTGACAGGATTGCAGGAGGTTCACAGGGCTATCCGTGACAATCTGCTGCAGGCCGCGGGTAAGTATAAACAAGCTGCTGATAAGAAACGGCGTCATGTTGAGTTCGAAGTGGGGGATTATATGTGGGCTGTTCTTACTAAGGATAGATTTTCTATAGGTGACTATAATAAGCTGTCTGCCAAGAAGATTGGGCCAGTGGAAATCATTGAGAAGATCAATCCTAATGCATACCGCTTGAAACTGCCAAGTCATATTCGTACATCGCATGTTTTTAATGTCAAGCATTTGATTCCTTACACAGGCGATTCCTCCGATGATGACAATTCGAGGGCGAATTCTGTCCACCCTGGGGAGAATATTGCGGTTGAAGAGTAAGCGTGTTAGTTTATGGAAAGATTTGATGCAATGGCAAAGATCTAATTCAATGGCAATTCGATAATTCCGGCCAAGTTTAGAGTGTCGGATTTGGGCGTTTTCGGAGCCTAATTTCATTGGAAACAGGTCAACGGTCAAAACTCACAAGCTTTGCTTAAGATCTACAGAGTTTTTTGGTCAAATTCCATCGTTTAGGCCTTCAAAAGACATTTTTTCTGTTTTAGGGTTATTTTCGTAATTGTCTTTATTAGTTTTCCTTTTCCATTTTGAATTCTGCTTTTAGGGTTTTGCTATTTCAACACTTGTTATGATGGGGAGCCGCAGTTTTTGAGGAATAATAAAATTTACTTATTTTTCCAAAATTCTCTGAATTAGAATTTTGTTGCCTATTTCCTGGTATTCGTAGAATCAACAGGTTGTAGAAGGTTATCGTTTGGCAATCGTGCGCGGTTCAATAATTGATAACAGTTTTCTGTTTCTTCCGCTACATCAGAAGTGGAGGCCATGACTTTGACGGCCTCTCGTATGTCTATGACAAACCCTTCTTCGTTCTTGACTTGTTCAATCTTCGATCAATCAATGCTAGTATTGAAGACGAGACTGCATGGGTTCAAGCTGGTGCAAATCTTGCCGAAATTTACTACAGAATTTCCGAAAAAAGCAAAATTCATGGATTTCCTGTTGGAGTTTGCCCTACAGTAGGTGTTGGAGGTCATTTCTCTGGCGGTGGATATGGTAACATGATGAGAAAATACGGCCTCTCAGTCGACAATATCATTGATGCAGAGATAATCAGCGTTCAAGGCCAACTTCTGAACCAGAAATTAATGGGAGAAGATTTGTTTTAGGCCATTATGGGAGGTGGAGGATCTAGCTTTGGAGTCATTCTTTCTTATAAAATTAATTTGGTTCGTGTCCCAGCTACAGTCACTGTTTTTCGAGTGGAGAGGACCTTGGAACAAAACGCTACTAATATTGTTTATCACTGGCAAGAAGTAGCACATAAGTTACATGAAGACATCTTTAATCGTATGCACATTGATGTTGTTAATAGCACCATTAGTAGAGAGAAAACGATACGAGCTTCTTTCATTACCTTATTCCTTGGAGATGCTAAAGGGCTTCTCTCTCTCATGAACGAAAGCTTTCCCGAATTAGGGTTACAGAGGTTAGACTGTACGGAAATGAGTTGGGTTGAATCAGTCCTTTGGTACATAGGCTTTCCTGCTGGAGCACCGACTGAAGATCTTCTTCTTATTAGCCGAATTCCTGTAGGGCTCACCCATGGAAAGAGAAAATCAGATTATTTGCAAAAACCAATTCCAAAAAAAGGTTAGGAATATATATTCAAGAGGATGATCGAACTAGAGACTCCCACGATAACATTTAATCTATACGGAGGCAGGATGGCTGAGATATCGGAGTTTGCAAAGCCATTTCCGCATAGAGCTGGAAACATAGCCTTCCTTTACTATGAAACATATTGGAACGAAGATGGTGTTGAAGCTGCAAATCATTACCTAAGATTGGCAAGAATGCTACATCGCTACATGACCCCTTTCGTGTCCAAGAATCCAAGGAAGGCATTTCTCAACTACAGAGATCTTGATATTGGTACTAACCATAATGGTAAAAATAGTTATATTGAAGGAGCTGTTTATGGGATTAAGTATTTCAAGAGTAACTTTGATAGGTTGGTGAAAGTTAAAACTGTAGTCGATCTTGAAAATTTCTTTAAGAATGAACAAAGTATCCCAGTCTACCCATCACGGTGAACTTGAAGTAAGGTTGAAAGTCTAGTTACAGCCAATTTATCCCAAAATTTGAAGTGAAGTAGCTTAAAGAAAACTTGTACCGTTAGGTATTCCAAAAATAATTAATTAGATTGTGTGAAATATAGAAAATAAGTGGCTGCGGTTACAAAATGTGTATAATGTTGATGTAAAGATATGTGATAATTAATGAAAATGCTTATAGTATTACACTATTTAAGTATTCTCTTTTATTCTCTATTGTTGATGTCCATTTTATATTTGTTTATGATTAATTTCATTGTGTTATAGTTGACTTACCAATTAATATATCTGAAGTGTAGAAAATTACATAAATTGTGTTACAAAAATTACATAACAACCCATGAAATTGTGTTATTGTGTTATAACTGGTGTTTTCATGCTAAAATGCTTTATCAGTGATTGAGTATCTTTACTGATTTACACTGCTACCAAATTTAAATTTATTCTGTACATGCTTTACTGGTTTATAGGTTCGAGAGCATGCAAGGAAACTCCTGGAGAAACATGTGAAGAAGCCTTTCTTTGACACAAGGTACGTATACTCTAGTTTGACCTCAAATTGAAAATAGTGAATTTGCTATTACAATTAGATTGCGAGGCATAAGATCTGTTATCATTTTCATGTAGTAAATAACTCATCCATTAATTGAAACTTTAATGCCGTGGATCTGTTGCTAGGTTTCAATAATGATTGTGATTAGGTCTAAACATCTGTAGTTACTTGAGTTTTGTTGTTAATGACAAATATGGTCTTCAGCAGAATGGGTTGTGTGTCAATCCAAGCTCGTCTAAGGTCACTGACACAAGTCTATAGAATTTTTTGGTCAGCGTTATCCACTTCTCCTTTTCTTTTATTTTCCTTCTGCTTGTGATAAGCAAGGCATTCATGCTCGGAGGATCAGTGGAATTGAGATGCTTCTATTTGTATGATTTTACCTTTTTATTCTGTATCTACTCTTCTTTCGAAGGTGGTGGTTTTGGCTTTTACTTCTCTACGTTCTTTATTTTTCCTCCTGGCGATTGAGTTTGATTTTTGGATCTTTCTTAGATTCAGTTCTTGGCCACATATCTTTCCTTTGGTCTCTTTCATTGAGAATTGGTTTCCATGCCTTTCGTTTGGTCCTACATTCTTGGTACCCCATCCCTTTCGTTGTTGCTCAGTGGTAGTGATAATTTATTGAGAAAATAGAAGAAGAGATTGTTGATGAAAAGGATGAAAAGAAAGATTTTGAAAATTTGGAGGAGCATGAGAGAGTGTTCCATTACTTAGATGCAAAAAGTGAAACAATGATAACAAACGTGGTTGAGAAGGAGATGATTGAAAGTCATATGCAGAGATTAGTCCAGTCCAATTGGAGAACTCAAGTTTAGTTAATATACTAGTGGATGACAGATGTGAAGATCTGGGAAGGATGTATAGCTTGTTCCGCAGGGTGCAAAATAGGCTCTCATTAGTTAGAGATGTCATGACTTCCCATATTTGGGAGGCAGGTAAGCAGCTAGTAACTAATCCAGAAAGGTTGAAGGATCCTGTTGACTTTGTGCAACAACTTTTGGATGAAAAAGATAAGCATGATAAGATCATTAGTCTGGAAGTTAACAATGATAAGACATTCCAAAATGCTCTGAATTCTTCTTTTGAATATTTCATTATTTTGAATCCTCGTTCACCAGAATTCGTTTCTTTGTTTGTTGATGATAAGCTCCGCAAAGGACTGATAGGGGTTGGTGAGACGTGCTGTGGCTGTTAGCCCTACGAGTGGAGATGGACACTCGACGAAGGTTAGAGTTCCTGAACCCAAAGCCTTTGGGGGCAGTCGGAATGCCAAGGAATTGGAGAACTTTTTATGGGACATGGAGCAATACTTCGTTGCTGCCCATATCCTAGATCGAGAGAAGGTCACGATCACAAGCATGTACCTGACGGAGGATGCTAAACTCTGGTGGCGAACTCGAACTGAGGATGATGTGAGTGCAGGCAGACCGAAGATTGAGACATGGGCTGTTCTCAAGAAGGAATTGAAGGATCAATTTCTTCCTCTCAATACTTCATGGCTGGCGAGGGATAGTCTGAAGCATTTGAAACAGAACGGATCTGTTCGAGAGTACGTGAAGGATTTCAGTTCGTTGATGTTGGACATCAAGAACATGTCTGAGGAGGACAAACTGTTCAATTTCATGTCGGGTATGCAACAGTGGGCGCAGACTGAATTGCGTAGGCAGGGTGTCAGATGATGTCACGTCCAATTGACTAATAACTTCTGAGTGTGCACTCTTTTCTTCAACATCCTTATCCTCCAATTCATTATTCAAATTTGTCCAATTCTCTTCTTCCATCGCTTCACTCTCAGGTTCTTTTTTTTTCAAAAGATACTTTAATTATTGTGTCTTCAAATTCTTTATTTTCGACATGATCTATTTCTTTTGCTTCCTGACATATGTGTTCAAAGTCTTCAATTTTCTTTTCTTTTTCTTCAACTTCATCAATTTCTTCTACAAGTTTCTCATCTTCTTCCAAAAACCAAGACTATTTAGGTAACGATGAACCTTTATAATTCTTGCAAATCAATTCAAGCTCATTCCATAACTGAGATAGAGAATCAAAATTCGCAACACGCATCCAAACTTTTTCATGCATTACTCCTTGCAAAATCTTCCTTGTTCTTTTTTCTTTCATTTCTCGAACTCTTTCTGAAATACACTTTTTGGATTTGTAATGACATCTTGCCATAAATTGCATTCTCCAAGAAATACTTGAATCCTTATGCTCCAAACATTGTAATTTGTGAACACTAATTTTGCACCAAACCTAAAAAACATCATTTTTCTATAATTTACCTCTCCAAAACGCTATTAATATGACGACTTTTGTGACGTGCTTCAACTCACAAACTTCTTCAAATTTTTCTCAACTAGCACATTTGCTAGATTGCAATCTGGAGTTATAACGAGCACACTTTGCATTAGCCCAACGAAACACTTTGATAGCACAAAGTCACCTTTCTTGGGTCGTGGATTTTGCCTTATCCACTTTAGTTTAACTTTCTCTAAATCTTCGAATTAACCTTAGCTTTGATACCACTTGTTGGAAATTTATGGAAGATGATAAATTATAGAGGAAGGGAAATATAACTTTGGAGAGCATCAAGAACTCTTTCATTTCACTTGCTTGAAATGATCCAAGTACATGCATGACTATTTATAGGACTCATATGATACTTTTAGAGTCACATTAATAATTACTACATGATCACATTCATGTATATGAACCTAACCATTACATGTTCCAAGACATTTCAAAAACATGTATCATGTACTTAGACATTACCCATTCATGTACTTAATTAATTCATGAATAATCTAGAATTAATTTGGTTTAGTTGCTAACAAGTGGCTTGACATCTGTGAAGCTCCTTTTTTATTTGGATTTTGACGAATCTTGGGTTTGTTACTAAATGGACCTCTTGACTCTATATCTCTCCTCTCCCCTGTAACAAAATTTCTTCTTTCACCAGAAAGAAGTGTAAAGTAAAAGAAATGAAAAAAGGCGGAATTGGTTTTATTAATTTTTTCCCCGGCTATCCTGACTTATTGTAGGTATGGAGAATCTTTTGAACGAATGAGTGTTGAGGAATTTGAGCAAGGAAAGCAATGGTTAAGTGATACATTTTCTCTCATAAGGCGAGTTCAAAATTTTAATTTGTTGGGTCAACTAGATGGCTCTAAGAAATCTTCCAAGTTTATTATAGCTCATATTGAAAATCAATTTTTTATGAAATATAGCTTGTTGCGCAGCAACCTGCAGGTCTCTGTGTCTGTAATGTGAAAAATTTACTAGTTAGTCTATTTGGTTTCTTTGTTGTTTGGCTATTTATGACTGATGTATATATGGAGAATCCCGTGTGAATAAAGTTTGACAGTTGTGGATGCTGAGGGGTTTTCAGCATTTTCTATGGATATGGATTGTTGCTTGTGAATCAATCATCCTTGGTTCTCTTTCACGTGTTTTCTTCTTTCCGTTTTAATGATAAAAATGGGTCACGAAACAGATGTGAGAATGATTGCCTTCCAAATATAGACTGGGTTATTGGGCTTGCAAAAGCCGCAGTTCTAAGACATGGGGTGAATGGACTTGTCATTGATCCATACAACGAGCTCGATCATCAGCGTCCTTCATACATGTGAGTCACCTTCTGCATTTAATTTCCGTAATTTCTAATTTTTTAACACGGATTTGTTCTGCTTAAATCAAGTTGAGAACTCACCAAGAATATGGTGTTATGAACTCATTGCATTCCTATTGCTTTAGGCTTTGTGATGTATCTAGTTTATAGGCCTGTTTAAAATTTAAATCCAGAATCAATTTATTTGTAACAGGACTGAGACAGATTATGTGAGTCAGATGCTAACAAAAGTCAAGCGATTTGCTCAACACCATTCTTGCCATGTTACTAATTATTTCATTCCAATCACAGGATTCACAAATACTTTTGACTCTAAGGTCGAATTAGAAAAAGTAATTTCATGAAAAAAAATTAACAAAAAATGGTGTGTACGTAACATTTTGGGCAAAAAAAGATACACAATATATTGTTTCTAAATTTACAAAGCTTGTTGTTTGAGTTATTGGAAAAGGTCCAAAGTACCCTTTACTCAATTTTTGAGAGGATCTCTGTCATACAGACGGTTGTCTAAAACCAAGTAACCTTCTTCAAATACCTTTCAGTCCTGTGTCTGTCAGCTTTAGCTTTCATTTTCTCTTGTGCTGCCTTCAATGTCCTTTTGAGGATTTGCAGTTTGGCATCTCTTTCTTGGAGGGAAACATCCAAAGCTTCTAATTGTGTAGTATCTGGAATGTAAGTGGCAATAGAAAGGGCCGAGTGGTTTGCCAAACATCACTTCAAAGGGAATCTTGGCAATTGAGGAATGGTATGCAGTACTGTTGTAGTGCCATTCAGTAAAACCCAAGAATTTATGCCACTATCTAGTTTCTTCTAAGACAGAGCACTATCTAATTTCTTCTGAGACATACTGCTCCACACATTTGTTAACAACCTCAGTTTGCCTGTTTGTTTGTCGATGGTAAAAATTGAATCTCTATCACTAATGATAGATTTTGGAATGTCATGGAATTTACCAACCATATCCCAGAATAACCGAGCTACTTTTAAAGCAGTATAACTTGAAGGTAAAGCTCCAAAGTGAGAAACTTTGAATATATAGTCTATCCACAACGACATAGATAGTGGTGAAACCATGAGATAAGGGTAGGTGGGTTATAAAATCCATAATATAACCTCTTCCCAAATTCTTTTAAGAATTTCCAAGGGCACAAAGGTCTCGAATGTAAGGCTCAAATGTCCCTATTGTTACTCGAGGGAGTGTTATCTGATGGTGAAGGTAATATGGGGAATTGATGGAGACTAGTGAGGACATTAACACCATTGAGGACACTTATGAGGTGAATAACCCTACTATTAGTTTACAGGCACTACTAGTAAAACCCAAGAGTAGGTGCCTGAGGTTGCAAGGCCAGATCAATGCTAAACCTTTACAAATTCTAATTGATGGTAGTAGTACATGATGTGAAAATATTATGTAACTACATGTGCACATACAATGCCAAATTGAATAATTGACAAGTACAGATCGAACCACATAGACTAATTATTTGTTATGATCCTTAGGTCATGTTTGTTTATAAGGATTACAATCCTGAGACTATATTCCCATTAATTATAATTTCAAGATTAGTAATCCTAAGATTAAATAGTTCTAGTCACATGTTTGTTTTTCATATGATTATTCATGTGATAACGTAAAATAATCCCATGTTATGTTTGTTTTGTCTAGGATTATTTAAAAGATTTATCATTTGAACTATTATACTCTTATCACTAATAACAAATATATCATATTCTCATTAGTTTGAGTATAAATATATAGGATAAGATACATCAATCTTTTTAATTAAAGTTAAAAGTTAATTTTGTTTACAAATTTTTAGTTCCAAATAGTAGGAGTTATAATACCTAGTTGGACATGGTATTAAATAGGAAACTAATATTTTCATGTGTTTTTGATATTTTTACATAGTACTCTTTCACATGAGAAAAAAGTGGTCAGAGAGGATCATGTAAAAATACCAAAAACTCATATGGAAATAGCGTTTCCCTATTAAATAATCTCCATTTCAAGTCATTTTATTATCCCAAGACTAATAGTCCCAAGTCTATGTTTAAAAACAAACATATGAGACTTGTAATTAATAGTCCAATCCCAAATGTAATCCTTGCAAATAAATATAACCTTAGAATTAAGGGATAAATATACTTCTGTTACCCCAAGTATCACTAAATTCATAATTCGGCCCCAAAAGTAATTGGGCTTACAAATTGCTACATAAACTAACGAATTGCGTACAATGCCCCCCCCCCCCCCCCCCCCAAATTCAAATTCCGGTTGAAATTGCCCAGAATTACCTAAATTACCAGCAAGCCTATTAGTTTATACGGTTTTATTGTATATATATAAATACGGTTTGACTTCATTAAAAAAATTAGATATTAAATTGAGTCTCTTCTCGCTCTTCTCCTTCATCTTCCTAGTTCTCTCTCTCTCTCTTCCTCTATCCAGATCTTCATCATTCTTTCTCTTCTTACTAATTTACACAAATTGTGTGTTCTTCTCCCTTCTTCATGTAAATAGGTATGACATAAAAAATTAGGTCTACAACTCTAATGTAACACCCCCTTTCCGAATAAGAAATGGAGGCCACGTACAAAACACAACAAACCTCAAAAATAAGTAAACAAAGCGCTAATAACTTCAAAAGATTTAATAGTTGATATTCCATCAATGACAAATTAAATACAATTCTCTAAAAATTGGCACAATAATCAAAATCTAAAATCAAATAAACCTATTCGGTCAAAGGTAGCTTTCTTCACACGAAATCCTAAATCGCCCCTGCAAGTTTGTCGGAAGAAAAACACAGCATCAGTCAAATGTCCAATACGGATATAAAAATGTACAAATATACCAGAATATATAATGTAACCAAAAGAGTCGAACGAATGAACGAATGCGAATTACTACAAAAAATGGCCTTTTGTGATGGCTCAAATCCATCACATAAATTCAAAAAATCATCACAAAAGGTTTTTGTGACGACTTTTGCTGTTACGAAGGCCGTCTTGTATACCCCCATCAAGAAAGCCTTTTGTGATGGTTTTGACAATCAAGTAAATTAAAAGCTTTGTGCTTTTGTGATGATTAATACAATCACATTAACACGAAATCTATTGTAATTGTCAAAGTCATCACAAAAACAACACATGACTTTAGGGATTAAAGGTAAGAACGTGAATCTTTATTTCACTATATTAGCTGTATCAAATGATACTTGTAGGATTCGAACCCTCCCCCCATTTGTAAACTAAATAAAAAGTATTACCACTACACCAAAGTCTAGATCATGATTATAATTTTAAAACAAAATATAAAAGAAAATATATGTGAGTTGATTTACTAAACAAAATTAGTCCCACATAATATTTGGTGATTGCAACGACATTCACAAATACTCTATAATGATGGTAAAATTAGTTATCAGTAAGAGCCATCATATATTTTATTGTTTTGTAATGGATTAAAAATTCCATCACAAAATACTTTCTTTTTGTAATTGCAAATAAAAGGCGTCAGAAAAATCTATTTTTTAATTATTATAATGGCCATCATAAAATATTGTTTTGATTATTTCTTTCATCAGAATATTGGTGATAGTTTAAATACAAGCTCAAAAAAAGTATATTCATAAGTGATGACTTAGTGCGTCAATTTTTTTTTATTTTGCGTGAAAATTTTCGTGATTGACATGGCCATCAAAATTTTAATACATTGACGAAAAAAGTAGTCATCAATAAGTGTCATCATATTTACTATTATTTTGTGATTGCTCAAAAAGTCAATCACAAATTACTATCTTTTGTGATTATTTTTAAAAGCTGTCACAAAGTTTCGTCACGTATTCTTATTTTTCTAGTAGTGACGAATAAATTATGAATATATCAAAATTAGTGAGACCATGTACAAATGCAGAGTCACAGAGATGTAATATGCTCCAAAGGAGGAAGTGAAATAAGTAATAAATGCAAGAAGAAATATGAACGACTAAACGAGTGCTTCAAGTATGCTATAAAGTATGTACTTTGTATTTAGAATTAGAATGAAACTTTTTTTTACATCCTCCAAATTTAACTCTTCCATTAATATGTTGCATTGAGTTTATTAACTTATATTTTTGCCCCTATCCCTAAAAAATATAGAAGAAACTCAATCAAGATTCATTCACATAACCTTGGTCAAATACAAACAAAAAACCACCGGCCAAGGCCGCAGGCCGAGTCACTCTCCCCCCAAAGAAGTATGTATCAAGGATAAGTAGTGCTCAATATATATATATATATGATAATGACCCATAACATGCATTTGTTATAGATCTTTACAATAGATAGTAATTTGTGATGGACTTTTTTAGCAATCAAAAAATAATAGTATATTTTATGGCTCTTAGTGATGAATAATTTTGCCATCAATGTATTATATTTGTAATGGCCATGTCAATCACATAATTTTTCACGTAAAGTAAATTTCTTTTTGTGACGCACCAAGTCATCACTTTTGGATATTTCCTTTTTATGATTGCATTTAAGTTATCACTAATATTTTAATAAAAAAAATAATCAAAACAATATTTTATGACGACCATGACAATCATTAAAAAATATAGATTTTTGTGATGACTTTTATTTGTAATTACAAAAATAAGGTATTTTATGATGAAATTTTCAAGCCATCGCAAAACAATAAAATATATGATGGCTCTCAATGAAGACTAATTGTACCATTCATATAGAGTATTTGTGATTGCCATTGCAATCACCAAATCTTATGTGGGACTAATTTTGTTTAGTAAGTCAACTCACATATGTTCCTTTTATTTTTTGTTTTAAAATTATAATCATGATCTGGACTTTGGTGTAGTGGTAATACTCGTTATTTAGTTTGCAAATGGGGGGAGGGTTCGAATCCTACAAGTATCCTTTCATACAGTTAATAATTGGGGGGGGGGGGGGGTCCGAATCCTGCAAGTATCATTTGATATAGTTAATATAGTGAAATAAATTGTCCGTTAGAAGATATTCATGTTCTTACCTTCCCTAAAATTATGTGATTTTTTGTTATGTCTTTGACAATCACAATATCACAATAGATCACATGTTAATGTGATTGTATTAATCATCACAAAAGTACTAAGTATTTTGTGACAACTCAAAAATTTAGAAGATCTTGAATGATTAAATTAAGGAAGTTTAAAACCTAGAGTGGAAATAGAGGATTAATTAAAATTTTTAAAACTTATATAGTTTGATTTGAATTTTTAAGCAATGTAAAGAAATTAATTAAGAATAATAGAAATTTTGAAAAAAATAAGAAAGAGATTATGTACTGGTATATGTGGAAATTTATTAAGGAATTAAATTTGAAAGGAAAGGATATTACAAGATTAAAGTTAATGTGTGTGTGTGTATATATATATATACACACACACACTTAGAAGGTGCTATTTTTTAACCAAATAAGATGAATGGTTAATTTAAAATTAATCATATAAGAATAAATGAAAAGCTTAATTATAGAAGCTTGTGAAAATTAACCCTAACCTAGTAGTCAAATATTAGAAAAAGGATTAAGAATATGGCAAGTCAAAATAATATATATTGCAAGCCATACGAAGAAGGCTTATTGAATGTAGCAAACTGTATTTAGAGGTTTAATAGACATTAAATTAAATGTCTAGTCTAATATATAAGTATATAAATTATTTTATGATTTATGAAGGCACTAGTACAAAAATGACCTTTAGACACGGTTGAGAAAAATTAAAGGGCCACGGTGGCTGCAAAATCCGTGACAAATTTTTTTTTTGAGGGTAATGGTCACGGGATTAGGATATCGATATATAATTTTTTGGTCACGGTGGTTTGTAGTTAACGTGACTATTTTTATTTATGAATTTGGATACGGTTTGCTCATCGTGACCTATTGGATTATTGTCACGGAGAAAGTTTATGTTGTGACTAATTTTATATTTTTGTAGACACGGTGTTCTATGTTCATGTGACCAATGTATAATCCGTAATTTAGACACGATGGGACACCTGTATCTAAATAGGGTTATATTCTAATATTTAGATACGGATTTTGGGCACCATTAAGATTTGAAAACACCGAGGGAACATGGATGAAGCCTACACCAAATTTCATACGCTT
Source organism: Panax stipuleanatus (assembly GCA_020205555.1). Lineage (NCBI taxonomy): Eukaryota > Viridiplantae > Streptophyta > Magnoliopsida > Apiales > Araliaceae > Panax > Panax stipuleanatus. The sequence continues at coordinate 11,099,250 of CM035125.1, read as the reverse complement.
CAACCCAAACCTAAATCTCCTTTCGGTTCTCTCCAGTCCTCTCTCTGCTCTCTAACCCCTTCAATCTCCTGACTCTCTCTTCAAGCAAATCAATAAGTCGCATAGTAGTCGATCTGGGATTCGCTCGCTCTTGCTTAATCGCGCTACTCTAGGGGAATTGAAGGGTTTTTTTTTCAGTAATGACGAGTGATCAAGTTTGATTGGAGATATTGAATTGGCGGAGGCGAGATTGTACTCCGAGCTTCCTGATTTGCAAGTTTTTTTTAGGTTTTGAGATTGTTTTGTTGGTATAGGGCTGTGAAATTCATGTGATAATCTACGTAGTTGGTGTAAATTGAGGATCAAAATTAGCTCGCCATGTCGAAAGTAGTTTATGAAGGATGGATGGTTCGGTATGGAGCCAACTGGAGCTGCACGAGTTTCAAGACAAATTTGTCATCAGATCCGTCGTCTCCGGATCAAATTCAAGGTTTCTCTGTTTCCCGTTCCGATGGCAACATAGACAAACTTAACGGTTCGTTTTCACGTTTAACTTCATATTTGGTTCGCAACTAGTTTAGTTTGCTAAAAAAAGTAGGAAAATAAAGATCGAAATTCTTTAATTACTTGCATAATTATGGTTTGATTATTTCAACTGAATACAACTACAGACTAAGCTGAGAAAATACGGTATGAAGTGTTCTTAGCTATGATTATAATTGTAATAATGAATTTGTCTAGAGTTGATATTAGGTAAACAGTAAAGAGTATAAATACTATGTTTAACTCTTGATGTTAATTAGAGAAATGAACTATTGTTACTACTTGAGTTTCTTTTTATCATCTGATGAACTATGACTAACATAATTTTGTAACCACAGTTCAGATTTTAAGGACTGACAGTATGTGGAGAAACCAAAAATTGAGTTTTTTTAGATATTGTTAATATTAATGTCAATCTAATTAGGATGAATTACATATTCTAATACATTTTTAGAAATAATTACAACAACAGTACATTCATAAAATAATTACAAAAATAACACATTTTTTCATATTTATTTACAAAATTAATGGATTTGGATATCCTTTAATCGTGGCCCACGATTCTCTCCCTTATCTCTTTCCGTTTATTATTTTGTTATTCAAACACAGGAGACTCATTATCTATCTCTATCTTTCTCACAATCTTTCCGGTTCTCTCTCATGCTCTGCTCACTCCCCAAACAGAGCGTGGACCGACTCACCATTTCCGTCTTCCTTCTTTTAGTTTTTGCACTAGCAGATGGAGGTTCAGTGGGAGTAAACTATGGCAGAATAGCAAACAACCTACCATCAGCTTCCAAGGTAGCCCATGTAATGATCAAGGATTTCCAAGTTTCATTAGTAATTAAATAAAGAATTTAATTTTAATGAATTACTTTTGTATGATTTAATTTAAACCTTTGTGTGATTAATAATTTATGTGACTAATTGTTAGTTTAAAGGAGGTCCCACTAATAGTTATTTAAATTAGTGGACTAACCTAAGAGTTTTAATATCCAACAATTGATAAGATAGTAAGTAATTAAATATTCAATTAAATTGAATATAGTAAGTAAATTGATTTTTGTAAATTAATTAATATGGGTATTAATTATTGAGAATTTATGTGAAACATGATTAATTATATCTAATAGTCCAATTAGTAAGTAAATGCTAGTGGACTAGCCTAGTTAATTAATTAACCAAGCCCGCTCATTTATTTGATTATGGACTTGGATATTGTTATGTTAACTTAGCCAACATGTATTAAACTAGTAGCCCAAATGTTGAATAAACAACATTTGAATACTAGTGGCCCAAAATACTTAAGAGTGAGCCCAAAAATGATTTATAGGAAAGTCCAATTGTTGGCCCAGTTGGAAAATACTCCTAATAACTTAATTATTCTATTGAAGCATTAAAAGAAAATAAGAAATTAGCCTATTTGGAGAGAGGGCTGCCGAATGGGAAAGACCCACTTGGTGAGTGGTTGAATTTTTTAAAGTGGTTGCTTGTAAGGACTAGAAAGGAGTACAAGAAGCATGGCCATTTCACCCACTTTGTACTTACAGTTATTACTTGTGTAATTAAGCAAGCTAGGCAAATGATGGTCAAATCTATAGATATAAGTTATATATCTATAGATTTTGTAAGACATAAGTCCTTAGAGAGCAAAGTTAGTATATTGTTGTCTTCATATTTTTTTCAAGTCTAGAGAGAGTTTGAGAGCAAAAATATTAGAGAGAAGGAAAATCAAGAGGGACAAATAGAGGAGGTGCACGACAACTTATGAGAAGAGTTCTTGGATGACCAACAACTATATCTCCTACTTTGGAAAGCAAAGAAAAATAGCCTTTAAGAGCAAAAGGTATAAAAAAAAACTCTAAAAACTAATCTTGTATGCTTTGAGTATTTTTATGGAGTTCAAGCTTTAAATATCTAGAAGCATGCTAGAATGATAGATATAAAGTTTAATAGCTTTAACTTTTGTATTAGTATGTGTTTGTGTAGAAAAGTTGAGCAAAATGCTTGAAAACATTTTTACCGACGAATAAACCGTAGCTTGTCCGTAAAAATTGCACATTTTGAAATCTACATATGATTTTTTGTAATTTCTTTTTTCTAATATTAAAGGGTTAAGTTAAGAACAAAATCCCTTTGGAAGCATGCAAAAATGTTTTAAAATGAGCAAGATATGAATTTTATACCAAAATACCTCACTGTTAGAAATTTGTGCACAACAGTCCACTTTCGGCCCAATTTTAGTGACCAAAACGTATCCAAATTTGGTGTTTGATATATGAAAATTATAGTTCGGGAAAATACGAATCCAACGATACCAATTAGACCTAAAACGGAGTTGTAGATTTCATTTTGTGAAGGTTTTAGTGAAGGACCCCGAAACTGTCAACAAAGGCTAAAATATTTAAGAAAAATATAGAAAATGACCGGTTCAGCATTTTCCGGCAAATCGAAAAATTTTCCGACGACCGGTTCACCTACTTTTCGACCGATTCTGGTGGTGAGTCCGGGACCCAAAATTTTTTAAAATTATGTAGAATATTAAAATATTTTATTCAGAATTTTTCTGAACAGTTACGTAATTATTGGGTAATTAATGGTTTAAATGCATTTAAATTATTTAAAACCTACTAATTAATAATCATTAATGCCACTAAATGATTATTAAACTAATTACATATAATTTAAATATAATTAACTATTTAATTATTATTTAAGAAATATTAAAGTGATAATTAAGTAGAATTAGTGATAAGAAACTAACTATTGATTATTTAATTAAGATTAAATAATAAATAGAGTTAAACCATTGATTAATTATTATTTAATTAATATTAAATAATGATTAAAGAATGTTTAAGAAAGATTATGTAATAATAATGTAATTACTTACTTACATTGACATAAAATTTATAAAATAATTATTTATTATTTAATTAATATTAAATGATAAATAATAACAATAATAATTAATTATTCTTAGATTAATAAGAAAGAATAATTAAAAACTTATGAAGTAAATTAATTATTTATTATTCAAGGATAAATAAATAATTTATTATTTATTATTTAATTAAGATTAAATAATAAATAAGGATAAGTATTAATTAATTATTTATTATTTAATTAATATTAAATAATAAATAAAGATAAATATTAATTAATTATTATTTAATTAAGGTTAAATAATAAATAAAGATAAATATTAATTAATTATTATTTAATTAGTGTTAAATAATAATTAAAGACTAATAAGATTAATAATATTAGATAATTAAAATATTATTAAATAATTAATAATATTAGATAGTTAAAATATTATTAGAGGATTAATAATAATATATTCTTAAAATATTATTAAAAGATTAATAATATTAGAGAGGGACTAAAATACTATTAAATAATTAATAATATTAGGAAGCGAATAGAATATTATTACAAGGTTAATAATATTATTCAAGAGTTAAGATGATTAATTAATAATAATATTATTAAGGAGTTAATGTGATATCTAATATTTAATTATGTGATTAATGTTAGATAATATATGAGAATAATAATGTTATGAATAATTATATGTTATACTAATTGAAGGATCCATGATAGGTCTTTCCAAAGATGATAAGTTAAATTCATTAAGCGGATTATAGAATTGCGTAGCAGTAGTCCGCAGACAAGGCAAGTTTTTTTAACTCAAACTCGAGTTATTATTTCAAAGCATGTTAGTGGATAATTATTGTTGATTATTCCACATTCCTTAATGATTAGTGTTAATCGCACTTTGTGCAACTGAATTCCTGTTCTATAATTATTGAACTGTGAATCAATTAAAGTTCTTTCATTCGTGAACTGTTTATGAGATATATCTATGCTAGTTGTGTCTGCTGGATCGAATATGTTTTAAATTTGATAAATCAAATAGATTTTGAAAAGCTGTTCTTAACCAATTGATTTGGTAAGGACTCGAGACTGAGGAAAAGAACAATTTTATTAAAGCATTATATTAAAAAACAATTGTTGCTCGACTAGTAAGTGTTTATGCATAATTCACCGGGTATGAAAGGCTGATCTCCTTGACTACCAAAATTTACTAAAAGGACCAGTTTAAATACTGACAACCTTTGTATATGTTCATGGTTATTTCAAACCACTCAGCATCTATTATTCAATTATTGAGACTTAATTCATGTTCTTTCACAATCGAATTCCATTGTTGAACATTGAACGTTAAATTTCTTTCTAATCATGATATATCTCCCTTGTATTTAAACTTGCTAAGCAAATTAGTTGCTTACTTTTGCTATATCATGACGTTTATTTCTGCTATGCCAGAGGCATCCAATAAGAAAGATAAAGGCAAGGGCAAGGTTCAGGAATAGTAGTTGTTAAAGATGTTTAATTATTATCTAATCTAATGTAATTAGTTATGTAAACCTTTTGTAATAGCAAAGGTAATTTTAAGTTAAGGTTAAGAAGACCTTGGGATTATTGTTGTAAGACTTTATATTAATGAACGATGTACGTTTATTATTCCGCAATAGTTATAGAATGTTTATGATGATGATGTATCGTGAGCACCAAACTCGAGGTTAGAGAACCCGGATTTGGGGGAGTCACAGCCCAGCTCCTCAAATCTCAAGGACTTGAACGGGTTAAGGTTTACGATATTGACCCGACTGTTCTCAAGTCGTTATCCGGAACCGGAATAAAAGTCACCGTTGACCTTCCCAACGAACTGCTCTACTCCGCCGCAAAACGCCAGTCATTCTCCAACCAATGGGTCCAGCGAAATGTCGCCGCTTACTACCCATCCACCCAAATCGATCCATTGCCGTGGGTAACAAATTTTCGTCGACCCAAAAAAACCCACCAAGTTCCTTGTTCAAGCTATGAAGAATATCCACCAGGCTCTAGTCAAATACAACCTCCATTCCTCCATTAAAGTCTCCTCTCCATTAGCGCGAGCATGGATAACACTGTTTCATTCACCTTGAAGACCTTTTTGAGACAGTACTTTTCTTTGTTTAAAGGCAGTTGTTTTCTCCCTCAATCACTAAAACCCATGTAACCAAACATTCGTACCAAGGTAACCAAACTTTCATATCAAGGTAACCAAACCAAACCTTCATACTAAGGTAACCAAATCTTCATACCAAGGTAACCAATCCACCTCCACACCTGCAGTTTTTTCATAATGCAGTTGGTAACCAAACTTTCATACCAAGGTAACCAAACCTTCGTGCCAAGGAAACCAAACCTTCGTGCCAAGGAAACCAAACCTTCATATCAAGGTAACCAAACTTTCATACCAAGGTAACCAATCTACCTCCACACCTGCAGTTTTTTCATAATGCAGTTGGTAACCAAACCTTCATATCAAGGTAACCAAATCTTCATACCAAGGTAACTAAACCTTCATACCAAGGTAACCAAACCTTCATACCAAGGTAACCAATCCACCTACACGCCTGCAGTTTTTTCATAGTCCAGTTGTTAGCCAAACCTTCATACCAAGGTAACCAATTTAGTTTTATTAGTTTACTAAATTATTTTGAATGTAATGCAGTTGGTAGCCAAACATTCATGCAATTGGTTGCCAAACCTTCAAACCAAGGTAACAAATTCAGTTTTATTAGGTTACAAATTTATTTTTAATGTGATGCAGTTGGTAGCCAATCCTTTATATAAAGGTAACCATTTTAATTTTTGTGGGTAACCAAATCGTCAAAAAAAAATCAGAACAGTAACTCAGGTACTTTCGGAGATTCGCGATGGAGGATGATGATGAAGGGGAGGAGAGGGCGATGAGGGTGGGATCGGAGGCGGCGGCGGCGACGGAAGAACATAGGAGCGGAAGATAGGAAGAGGAGAGAAGGAGAGTTGGGTCACCATGAAAAGAGTAGAAGAGGAAAATGACAACCGACGACCTATGAATTTTTCTGCTTAGATTTGCGGCGGAGGCGGCGGAGGAAGAACGAGGGAGATGAATATTAAGAAAGAGAAGATAATTTTTTATTTTTCCTCCTTTTGATTTGAATTTTGAATTATGAATTTATTTTTGTTGTTAGATCCCAAATATTTGAATTTGAATTATTAATTATGGCAGTTATTTTCTCCTTGATTTTAGGTGGTTTGAATTTATTGTGTTATTTTTGTAATTATTTTGTTGATGTACTGATGTTGTAATTACTTTCTAATTGTCGTATAATACTGTAAAGGACCCATCTAATTAACCAATCAAGCACCATACACATTTGTTTATCAAATGATATTGAAAATGAAAAAAAACTCGAAAAATGATTTTGCAAACGGAGATCTTTTCCCTTTCCATAATATTATCTCGGCTACAATTAGAAACATATTAAAATCAGTACTTCCTAATCGTGAAAATTTATACATTATTTATTGTGACAGGTGGTACTTGCTTCGGAAATCTTTCCAAGATCTCTACCATATTTGGGAATTAGGTTGCTTGCAGGTATTAGTTGACACAAATTATTGTTAGGAACCTACTACCTAGCTTTCATATGACTGGCTCTGTGTATCTATTAGCATATGCTCTAGCAAGTGCTTGGGTTGTAATTTATGAATAGTAATCAGCATTTGGGTTGGTAACAACTTATTTGGAGGAGTTAAACTTGCAGCGACTGGATTTGTGGGCAGTGAAAGGTGAAATTACTTGGATAAAAAAAAAGCTTAACGTTTTCAGTGTAGTTGTGTAGCTAAGATGGTATGGGAGCCATTTTTAAATTAATATTTTACTGGCATTTACTTTAAATGTGATATGAGGATACATTGAATTATATAATTTCATCATATTGATGCTGCAGTCTCTTCTTTTCCTAACTGCATTTATTATCTGTGAGTGTTCATAAGGTGAATTTTATGCTGAGTTTCAAATATTTTCTTCGCTTGCCTATTAAATTGATTTCAAAACTCGTTCTTTTTTTATTTTGGTTTAGGAACATATATACTTGCAATAACTTCTCAAAAGGAAGTGGGTACTTATCTTGGCTTCCCAGTTTACCAAGTGATGTCTATGAAGTTCTTATCCTGCAATGAAGGTTCAGGACTTTTAACTTCTCAAGAAGTACGTTACTGTTCTTTTGAGTTTATAAAACTAGAAGTTTGTGAGACACCTGTTTAAGTGCTGAAGGTTGGACTGTTACCTGAAACATACTAAAAACTAATTGCCTTTTGTGCAGAAAAGAGATGAAGCTTACTATTTGACACTGTTGAAAATAATGGAATCAACACCAGGCTTGTATTATTCATATGAAATAGATTTAACACTGAAGTAAGTTTTCATACCATATTTCTGCTCTATAATTTGTTTTCGTTGGAATATAGTCCCTTTCAAGTTTCAACAATTGATTTATTTATATACTGAGATTTCCTGATAGAAATCTGATTTAAAGGACAGTATGGACAAGGGTATTCCCCTGTTTGTTTGACACCTATAATTCTACAATAAAAGCTGATAATACACCAAAGACTAGTTATGGACTCATTGTCTATGTTGCATTCTGGTTAATATGTGTAGGATTCAGTATTATCATTCTCATTTTTTCTTCCATAACAACTAATGATGTCTCCCAGCTTGCAGAGAAGATTCAAGTTGGCTGAAGGATGGATGAGTAAGCTTATGTGGAAGCAGGTTTGTTTGCATAATCAGAGATCACATAATTTAGTTTCTTAGGAGTTTGTACCTGGTGCATATATATCAATATTAATGTGACCCCTAACTTGCATGTTCTACATCTACACGTAAAATTCCTCTCTGGGGTTTAGATCAAGTTATGCATACACTGCTTTAGCTGATTTGCCAGCTTAGTCTTGAGAATCTCCAGTTGATGTCTGATGAGGAAACAAACTGGTTATAGCAAATAATACTTCTAAGAATTTGATCATCTTGAATTTAATGTCTTTGTGAAGTAAAAAATCCCTCTGCTTCAGGGTTTCTCTTTCCCCTTGGTATTTCGATATTATATCACCCATTGTTAGTAAAGCTCAACCAAAAAAACCTTGTTTCAATTACTTGTTCAGCTCTATGAATCCTTCAAAGTATTTTGCTATTACTAGGGTCATATCTCTGTGAAGTCTCATAATAGTAGTAAATCGTATGTATTTTTAAACATGCACCTTTATATGCCATCCTGTGCAAAACTAAATGTATTTTGTCATATCTCAGCAGTCAGCAATAATTACTAAAAATCTCATTGACTACTTTAAGCTCCCGGATTGATTTGTGCTACCCTGTGGCATTGAAATATATTATCGTTGTAAGTAAAATTGAGAGATCCTAGGGGTAGTTACTTACGAAGCCTAATGCTACATAATTTCCAGTTATTCCATTATTTTTCAATTTTCACTAATTCATCATCTCCAGATTGCTGTCCTGCATCGTATTGTTTCATTTTTAAGCAGGATGAAAGTTGTAGAAGTCCTACAACTAGTCAACTTTTGTATACTAACCTTTGTATATAACTTGGTGTATATTCCATCAACTAGTAGCTGGAACACTTTTGCAAGGGCTTTGACTTTGACTGGGATCACAATACAGGTAAATCTTGCAGTTGTATATTCAGATTATGTTTTAATACATGGAGGGCCTAACCTATTTAGTTTGTCTATATATTTTTATATCAGGGCAGATTCCGTCGATGCCTTTTACTGTTAATTTATGTTATAAGGTGCAAAGGAAACAATACGTACATCCTTTTACTTATTCTTTTGGTAGTTGACAAGGTATTACTACTTTACCTTGTTTAATTCTCTTTTCCCTTAATTTTAGGTTGATGATAACATATGTAAGATTGCGAGAAGGGTCTAACACCTTCACAAATTGGTGTTATTCTTCGTGATTCTCATGGGATAGCTCAAGTGAAAAGTGTCACTGGTGTTAGCATAAGATGTTTAATCATAGAAATTTGTTATTTTTGTTGATTTATCATGACATAATTATTAATTGTGTTTAGGGAACTCCTGTACAATCAACATATACGAAGTGCGGCTATTTTGTGATGCGCTTCATGAAGGAGATAGTTGAAGATGGTAGTTTGGACTTTGTAGCCAATGTTAGTTATTTTTTTTAAGCTTTATTTTTTGCATAATTTATTTTCAAATATTAACTATAATAGACTTAGCCAATTAGTCTACAGTGGGAGACTAAACTTTTTGTTATTTTATTTCAGTGGGATAAGAAAAATGGAATAACATACACACAAGAACAAATTGACGAAGTATGTGGTGAGTGGGAAACTTATGTGAGCATGTACATGTAGAGCCTCGAGATAACGGTAGATGTACAGGGTTACACATGTATTTTAGGAGAATGTTGTTTTGCACATGAATGAATGAGTTAATTATGAGTTTTGACTTTTGATTAAAGATGTTATATACAAATACTTTAATAAATATGAATGAATGAGTTAATGGTATGAATGGTTTAATGTGTCGATTTGGGTTAAGGTGTTTTCAGGCTTATATATATTGTTTGCTTTTGGGTTCATGTTTATTTGTAGGTTGTTATTGGCGATTGACATTGTGCCACAAAAATTAAAAAAAAATTAAAAATGGAACCTTTAAAACACGGTGAAAAACCAAAATCAATATTTGTTTCGTCACGGTTGAAAATTGGTTACCAACCATTAGACACGCATTTTAATTCATTGTTGTGACCATTTTTGTAATTTAGATACGGTCTTATAAAATTCACGTGACGAAAAAAAAAACCTTACATTCATATTGGTCCCAGGTTGAACTTCCAAACCGTGACCATTGGCCGACAACAACAAAAATTTAGATACGGTTTTTATAATATTCGCGTGATAAAATAATTATAAACGTAGATATTGGTCACGGTATTATAACTACCACCGTATCCAATACCGACATATATTTTATATCTATCATCATTTTAGTCACGGGGTGAAATTAGATACGGTTTAAAGAAAAAAAAACGACACGGTGGAATCACCTTGACCAAAATTGGTCACGAAGCCTGTAGACACGCAACTTGTGAAACAAAAACCCGTATCTAAAAGCAAATAGTCATGGTTTAAAACCGTGTCCGAAGGTCATTTTTGTACTAGTGAGGATATGTATGTTTACGTAATATGGTAAATATATTAAATTATATTTGCTATATATAAATAAATTGATATAAATAATTTATAATGTTAGAGAATAAAATTATTAATTATTTTCTATATGTGATGTGTGCATGTTTGGTGTAACTTGTAATTGGGAGTTAATAAATATATATTCAATATATATATATATATATATATATATATTTATTACGCGAAGAAATAAAATTGTTCGAAACAATTTGCGTAATAAGGCAAAAAGAGGCGGGTTAAGCATATAATATTTATATATACTTTCCTCAAGAGTATTAGAATAAATTCTTATATGAAATTAATTTAATAAAGAAAAGATATCATATTTATCGTAATATCTTAAGGAAGTAAATAAATTCTGAATTAAATTTATGAGGTAAGGATATTATATTATAATATCTTGGGTATGTAAATAACTGTATTTGCATGAGAAATTATGTATAGTATATTTATTTTTGCAATTATAAAATAAATGGGTAATTTACGTATGTTATGTTATGTTTTATATAATTTATATATTAAAAATGGGTTATATAAATTATATGATTCCAAGAGGGTAAACTAATTTAAGAAGATTTATGTAGTAACTTATTTGATTAAATTAACTTACTAAGGTTGGATAATTAAATTACTTAACATAAACATTAAAAGAATAATTGATTTAATTGTTTAATTAAGCAAATAATGCAATAAAAGGAAACAAATAATGGAGCAAACTAAGGAATGAGGTGGGCGGCACATGGAGAGGGAGTTAGCACATGTGTTTTATTTTTAGTACATCAACTCCTAGCAAGGTGGCGCCATCCCATTTAAGACTTTTTATTTTACTTAGATTTGCAAGCAAAGAAAGAAAGAGAAAAAGAGAGAGAGGGAAAGAAAGAGAAAAAGAGAGATAAAATATAGAAAGAGAGAAGAGAGAGAAGGCTTCGGCAGCCATAAGGGAAGGAGAAGAGAGGGTTTTGATTTTTTTTACATCCCAAGTTCATATCCTATGGAGGAAGAAGAAGAAAGTGTACACAAAAACGAGGTATAAACACCCTATCATTTAGTTTTTGTATTTTATTTGGATGTTTTGATGAAATAAAGAACTTATGTTCTTAAACTTTAAAAACCTTAGATCTATATGTTTTATAGTGTGTCATGTATGGGTCTAACCTTTATGGGTGTTGATTTGTTGAAAAACAAAAGAAAGAAAAACACTAGTGGACTACCCTAAATAGAAAATTCAGAGCTATCTAGATTATTCAAAAAAACTTTGGGCTTTTGGTACGTTAAAGTACACTGAATAAGCTTTTCATAGACTTCGAAACGGACTACTTCCGACTTTGTAGCAAAAAGTTATGACATTTCAAAGTAGTAGAGTTGAAACTGTCCAAGAAATGCGGTGCAGTCTCCTTGCACAGAATTTTCTAGACTGATATGTTTGGAATCTAGAAAAATATCAGTAGGGGAGGTTGTAGAGGAGGAAGTTACGAACGCGTGGGTTCAAGAATCACTTAAAATTGTTGAGAAACGAAGGAGTTATGACCATTTTAGAGAAGACGGGTCGTGCAGTCTAAAAACAAAACATTTTGTCCACTTAGAGCATATTTCTGTTCTGTTCGGTTTGGAATTTGGATTTGTGATCTGAAGAGAAGTTGTAGTCCCGAAAGTTAGCTTCGCGTGGGCTCAAGAATCGCTCAAAAATGTTTTGAAACAAAAAAGTTATAAGTGTTTTAGCAAGAGAGGGTAAAGCTGGGAAAAAGGTGAAAACCGTAATGAACGTACACTTTTGGCTAATTATTTGGACTTCTTAATGAACCCGAAATGGGAGTTTGATATTTTTTAAAAATAGTATCATATGATATGAAAAACATATCCAAATTTTAGAACGATCCGGTAAGCGAGCTAAGCTTAAGAAAATCGTAAATTAGTTAGATCGTTAAGCGCTACAGCAGAGTATGTCAAACAGTTGGGCAGCGCTTGGCTTTCGCCGACGCCTGTTGCTGTTGGCACTGCAGTGCTGTTACGCGACAAGATTTTTGAGGCCTGTTTTGAGCAGTTTTCGTGATATGTTTTCGCAGTGTGAATTTTTTCTAAAATACTATGGCATGAGGTCTATAATATGCCAAAAAATTTACTGTTATTGGATTAATGATTTGAGAATAAAAAATAGACGAATTGAGATGTCATAACTAAAAATTTGAGCAACGCCGAGCGTCGATGTACCGAACGATTTTGACGTTCGACGTTCCGAATCGCGTTCCGGTGAAATAATAAGTCCTAATAAATCTAATAAAGTCCTACGGGGCGAGATTTGAATATAAGTGATATTTTATGCCGAGAAACTTTCTTTCGGGCATAAATAAAGCAATAAAAATATGTAATAAATATAAATTACATATTTAAACGAAATAAAAACTATAGTTGCTTATAAAATTATTTTGGGGTGCAACGAAGAATGTGAAACCTTTGAAAAATTGTATTAATCATAAAAATAATACTTTGAGGTTTCCAGAGTTCAAAATGAGATTTTTGAGCTGAGATTATATATATATATATAGAAAGCAAAAATGCGAATAATCGTAAAACGAAAAATAAAGTGAACGTGTTAGTGAGATAAAATATTTATATTTGAGGCAATAGTCAGTGTTAACACAGTTAAATTGTTGATGAGAAATATTCTATAATGTTGTAGATGACTCAGATTTGAGTACGGGAGAAAGAAATATTAGATGCGAATAATATAAATGATGAACTATAGACCGATGCAAGTTTCCTAACGGTCACAACTTTGTATATTGTGCAAGTTTCCCTTACTTTGAGCATATATTCTGACCATGTGCGAATTTATTATTATGTGCAAGTTTTCTATTCTTATGTGCACACTGTGCAACGACATGCTTTTAGATTGTTGAATTTCATTTGTTATATAAAATTTATTAATTATATTATGTGAGATGATTTATGAAAAAAGAGTTATTGCTATTTGATTCGACCTAACTTGATTTGTGAGCTATTCCAGTGGAATGTTTATTGTTGAGATATTGAATTGTGATGAATTCTTTATTTGTGATAAGTTGAATGTGTCAAATCAAATAAGGTTGCACCCCGTGCAATAATTTGTTTTATGTGAGTAAATGTAGTTATGATTGCACTACGTGAAACGATGTGTTTGTTAAGCGTTATATTCAAGAACGTGTTATGCCAATATCAGCACTATGTGTTAAACTTAAAAGGAGAAAGGTTCTAGAATTGAATTGTTGTATATTTTAAGATTATGTTTATTCACGAAAGGTGTTTATTTAAAGTAAAAGGAAAATTTTATTCCTGATTATTTATGGTAATTCACAATTATTGTTCAATTGTTGAATATTTCAGAAAAATATCATTATATTCATGAGATTGTTGTTTATTCAACTGCTTACACTTGCTGGGCAAGTAAATGCTCACCCTTGCAAATTCAAAAAGTTTTGCAGCCAGAGCAGGAGAACCTGAAAGGTTAGAAGAAGGTAAGAGAAAGGAAACTGTTAAGGCGGAAACATTAAAGCGTATAAATGCATATAATGTGTTGTAATATTATATTATTGTTGTAATATTATTTGAGAGAGCTATGTAAAGGTATTTGAACCTGGTAGCAAAATAAAATTATTATTGTAAAGGTATTATAATTATCTTTATGTTTAGTGAAATGTCTGGATAGATGTTCGAATGGGTAGTATCGTAAGCCCTACATCAGGGGTTTGAAGGAACCCAGATTTTTGGGGGCGTACATATACTTGTACTAATAACCAACTATAAAATATTAGGCTTTTTATACATCCATGCACGTTAAAACTACATTTGGATATATATACTAACATCCAGAGGCGTATCTAAGTAAGGTGCAAGGGGATAATTGATCCCAATGGATTTTCAGGGGGTCAAAAAGAAAGGGAGTTAAAATTTTAGGGTGTAATAAAATTTTTAAAGTTTAGATTGAAAAATATTAAATTCTCTAAAGTTCATATCCTATACTACCTTGGTCACTAGGCCCACTACAAATACTCTTTGTTTGTTTCTCGTCTAGAGGCTTAGTCAAATTCTTTCCACTAGCTCGACTTTAGACAAAATTTGATATGTTGTAATTTTAATTTTATTTTCTTTTAATTTTATAAATTTAGCAATTACGTTGAGATTTTTTATAATTGCTTGTGAATTTTTGTAACTATTAAAAATGAGACTGTCATACAACAATTTCAAAGTAGTGAAAGCCTCGGAAAATATTATTGTAAATATTATTTGGATAATATTAAGTTTTGTGATTTATTTTATTATATTTTAATTTTTTTGTGGAAATTTTATTTTTAAAATTTGACCATACTAAATTAAGAGGTTGAATCCGCCCCTACTAACATCTGCATAAACTTAATAAACTTATTAGATAAGATTTCCACATGGATGCAGGATGCAAGATATATATTAGTACTAATCAAATCTCTTTCCAAGTTGAATTCATAACACAAATGTACTCATGTGTCAAAGTTATTCATAATACATAAATGCAACCTTGGTCAAATATAAAGAAAATCAATCAAGATTTATTCACATAACCTTGGTCAAATAGTAACAAAAATTGGCTGGCCTGGCCGCGGGAGTCATTCTCCCCCCCAAAAAACTCTACATCAAGGATAAGTAGTGCTCAATAAACATATATATATATATATATATATATATATATATATATATATATATATATTAAACCCTAAAATTTAAATCTAAAAGTTTTCAGACCGCAAGGTTCTTTTTTACTAATTAATCTAGTAATAAGAAAAGTAGAAGAAAAACGATGTTATACGTTAACTACAACGACCAAGTCACCTGGAAACCTATAGTTTTTGCCCACTTAAACCAATCAACCTTCCTCCGTTATTTCTTCATAACACATAAAAATTGAGAAAACTCTTTATCCTGCATAAGACTGCATAAAACTGAGAAAATTCATTTTATCCTGCATAAGACTTCATAGATCGTGTCTTTAATTCTTCATGTTAAGTCACCTTGCTTCTGTACTGTATTGCCTTCTGGTATTCAGGTACACTAAATTTAAAAAGGTTGCCTTCTTAGTCAGGCAATTATTTTTGGTGGATAACAGGATAATTACTTAATGCACTACTTTTCGTAAAACAAAAAGATTTGACAATTAAATTATTAGTATGGTCCACAAGTAATAGTTCGATCATCAGATTTGACAATTAAATTATTATTTTCAAGGTACCTGACTCTTGGGATCTCCAATCATGAGGTTGTAGATCCTCATATGTGACTTTTGATATTTGGGTTTGTTGATATTTTACATGAATCTCACATCGGATAAATTCAAGAGTGTAGATGAGTTAATAAGTAGGGTGGAGCTTCAACCTAATAGATTAACTTTTTAAGTAAGGAAGGAGGTGGTCCAACATGCTTATTGAGCTAATTTACACAGGTGTGCGCTTCATTAGTGATGAATTGATAATAGGATGGATCCGTTCAATTCCAACTACAAATGGTATCAGAGCCCAAGGGTTGACAAGAAGCAAGGTTATACTCCAATGTTTTATATACTCCCATGTTTGATTAGTGATAAATTGATGTGAAATGGATCGTTCAATTCCACTACACGATTTTCTATCTCATCCCCCTCGATGTACATCAAACTTTTTTACAACTGTTAGCATTCTCAATTCTTCTCATTTAGTATAACGGAGAAAAATTTGTGATTCACATTATGCCATTGAGGCAGTTCTTTCACTACAGGTGATATTATTATTCTTATTACTCACACATATTTTTGTGCCATCAACTTGCTGTACAAGCCATGGCAATTCATGCCAATATGTCACCACTTTTTAATTTAAGGACTTCAATTTTTATTCCGAGGCAATATGATATAATTATACGAGGCGACAGTGTATACTTTTGGGATTTAAAAGTAGTATTAGATGCACCAGCATAGTCCCATAATTTTTTTTCCAAGGCAAATTAAATTTTAAAATTTTCCGCTACATAATAGTGGCCAGTACTCTCAAATTAACTACTAGGAATTAACAACATTTTTTTTTAAGAGTTGCGGCCAATAGTCTCAAACTATTAGGAACCACCTATTTATTTTTCTCAAACACAATAAAAATGCCTCTGTAAAAATTAGCACATATTAACATTATTCACACAAATAATTTCTAAATACGCCAAATTTAATAATATGAAATTTTCAATACATCTCGATAAACATTTTTCTTGAAATATCTCAACTCATAAAAAATTCATTAATGTTCATAGTCACCAAATTTATATTTTTTTATAAATTTAAATCTTAAATTTCATGAGATATTTAGCAAAACAATGTTATGGTGATACATCATTTGAGAAACTTTTTGAAACCCAAAATTTGAAATACCTAGCTAGCATCATCCATAAGATAATATGCAATAATACATCCAAATTAGGCGAAAAAGTGTGACATTGAACTGAGGCACAGGAAAACGCTTTTTTTAAGCTTATTCACGACATCGCAGAGAGATCAATGCTTAATCTGGTGCAACGAGTCACTAACATGTCATCTCTAGGATACAACAGCCCAGCCTCCACGCTGTTACTCTCAATGACGTCTACACAACTTGGAGAGTCCGAAACTCCATAAACACCACACCGTTTTATCCTTCTCCATGCTTATATATAGTATATGAACAATATATTATTTTTTCTCCCACATGATATGTACATGCATGCAAAAATGGATTATAACAACCAAAGGGTCTTGACCCAATGATTATCCTCATCTCTTGTGTGCTAATAAGGTCAGTGCTCAAATATTCACGGTAGTTAGGGAAGGGTGTGTGTCTAAACTAGCAAAAAAAGAAAAGAGAAAGGACTATAAACTTAAACTTGTAACCGACGTTATCAATGCATTCTAGATATGATTTAATTCTTTAATATTTTTAATACAAATAAAAACAACATAATTCTTTGTAACTCCCATAAAAATTATTACTCATGATTAATAACATAATATATATTAAATAAGTTTATTTTATCAAAATAACTCCTAGAAAGTCCATCTCTCAATATATCTTCCTTAATCACAACGTCAAGAAATTCGTATGAGTTTCCAATTTTTACTTTTCTTTATTTCTCCATTTAATATTACTAGAACGTCAATGGCTAAACAATTTACGTTTCTATTAATTCTTCATCTTTGATTTTTTCATGGTCACAACTCAAAGGGCAGCGTATTAGGAGACTTATATGATCTTCTTTTCTATTATTTTTTAAAATATATTCATAATCGTTTACTATAAATACCGCTGCATACCTAGGGAACATATCAAATTAAAAACTGAAACTATTCCAAAATTAAAATGAAATATTCAAGTTTTATGTTAGCCTTCTTTCTTTCAATACTCCTGCCTTCTGCATTGGCAACTTTTGATTCAGTTAATGAAACATTTGTACAATGCCTAAATAGCCATTCTTTACCCTCTCAACCAATCTCTTCCTCAATTTATACTCCAAACAATTCTTTATATGCTTCTGTTTTGCAGACTTATATTCGCGAGCTTCGATTCAATGAGTCTACAACTCCAAAACCATTTCTTATTATCACTGCATTGCACGTATCTCATATTCAAGCGGCCGTTATATGTGCCCAAGAACATGGATTGGTGATGAAAATTAGAAGTGGAGGCCATGACTACGAGGGCCTCTCGTATGTCTATGACAAACCCTTCTTCGTTCTTGACTTGTTCAATCTTCGATCAATCAATGTCAGTATTGAAGACGAGACTGCATGGGTTCAAGCTGGTGCAACTCTTGGGGAAGTTTACTACAGAATTTCCGAAAACAGCAAAACTCATGGATTTCCTGCCGGAGTTTGCCCTACAGTAGGTGTTGGTGGCCATTTCTCTGGCGGTGGATATGGTAACATGATGAGAAAATACGGCCTCACAGTCGACAATATCATTGATGCAGAGATAATCAACGTTCAAGGCCAACTTCTGAACCGGAAATCAATGGGCGAAGATTTGTTTTGGGCCATTACGGGAGGTGGAGGATCTAGCTTTGGAGTCATTCTTTCTTATAAAATCAACCTGGTTCGTGTCCCAGCTACTGTCACTGTTTTCCGAGTGGGGAGGACCACAGAACAAAACGCTACGGATATTTTTTATCGCTGGCAAGAAGTAGCAGATAAGTTGCATGAAGACATCTTTATTCGAGTGACCCTTGGTGTTGTTAATAGCACCCAGACTGGACAGAAGACGATACGAGCTTCTTTCATTACCTTATTCCTTGGAGATGCTAATAGGCTTCTTTCTCTCATGCACGAAAGCTTTCCCGAATTAGGGTTACAGAGGTCAGACTGTACGGAAATGAGTTGGGTTGAATCAGTCCTTTGGTACACAGGCTTTCCTGCTGGAACACCGGCTGAAGCTCTTCTTAGCCGAATTCCTCAAGGGCTCACCCATGGCAAGAAAAAATCAGATTATTTGCAAAAACCAATTCCAAAAAAAGGTTTGGAATATATATTCAAGAGGATGATCGAACTAGAAACTCCCACGATAACATTTAATCCATACGGAGGCAGGATGGCTGAGATTTCGGAGTTTGCAAAGCCATTTCCGCATAGAGCTGGAAACATAGCCAAGCTTCAGTATGAAACATACTGGAATGAAGATGGTGTTGAAGCTGCAAATCATTACCTACGATTGGCAAGAAGGTTACATCGCTACATGACCCCTTTCGTGTCCAAGAATCCAAGGGAGGCATTTCTCAACTACAGAGATCTTGATATTGGTATTAACCATAATGGTAAAAACAGTTATATTGAAGGAACTGTTTATGGGATTAAGTATTTCAAGAGTAATTTTGATAGGTTGGTGAAAGTTAAGACTGTAGTCGATCCTGATGATTTCTTTAAGAATGAACAAAGTATCCCAGTCTACCCATCATGGTGAACTTGAAGTAAGGCTGAAAGTCTAGTTACAGCCAATTAATCCCAAAAATTGAAGTGAAGTAGCTTAAAGAAAAAATAGTTAATTAGATTGTGTGAAATATAGAAAATAAGTGGCTGCGGTTACAAAATGCGTATAATGTTGATGTAAAGATATGTGATAATTAATGAAAATGCTTATAGTATTACACTATTTAAGTATTCTCTGCTGTTGTCCATTTTACATTTGTTTATGATTTATTTCATTTGTTATATTTGACTTACCAATTAATATATCTGAAGTGTAGAAAAGTAGTATGGACACTCCACATTTCGCCATTTGGAAGTTGCAAAAATTACATAACAACCCATGAAATTTAGACGCTTAATTCCTATTTTTCCAAATGCTAATCTATCCTGTTTCTGTATTTGATCACAAGGCACACTTTTATTCAACAAAAAGAACTACATTCGTATCAACGTTGTTGAATGCATGACTAATATAACCAAGAAATCTGAACAAGCACTTGTCACCAACAGTTTGACCACCACATTCAACTAGATCTGTTTGTAATAATTCTTGTAGCTCCTTATTCCAGAAGGATGCTTTCTGTATTAGCTAATGTTGCTTTGAGACAATTATACACTATTGAAGTATAGAACTCAAAAATCAATTAACAATGAGTGGAATATCCCCATGACGATATATATATTGATCAGTCTCTTTTTTTGTATGATGTGGGACTGTTTATGTCAGCAAACAAAAGATGGCTGCCCTTATCAATTAGACAAGATTACTCATTTTGTAGCACTTCTGTTCCACATCGAAAGATATAAGAAAAATTTGTATGTATATAAGAAATTAACTTACTAACAATAGTATTTTTCAATCATGATCTTTTGAATGAGCCTGTGGTGGGTTAAGATGACTTAAGAAGATACCATTAAGCTAATTGTTTAATTCATTGTTTGGATGAATTTGATTCAATTTGGACTTGGGGATTTGACCTAAAATTTGTTTTACACTAGAAATGTAACCCAAAATTTATTCCAAAAATTTTTCTATGATGGAAGTCCGTCACTAATACCAACATCAGCGACAGACTTGCTGTTGCCGAAGGGATTCATAGGCAGCTTCAGTAAACAAATAAAGGGGGTTTCTACAATGGACGATCGAAATCCTTCACTAATACTAGCATCAACAACAAACTTGCTGCTGCAGAAAGGATTCATCGACAGCTTCTGTAAACAAATAAAGGGAATTCCGTGACGGATAGTAGATTCTGTCAACTTTTTCCGTCTTTATAGCGTAAAAAATTCTCTGGTAAAAACAAAGGACGGGCTTTATATCTTTAGCTCCCACGGACTGCATTTCAACATAAAAGACTAGCTCTAATTTGGTGGATATAACTTTTTACGATATTAATTATTTTAATTTATTTTTAATTTGCATAATTAATGATATGTAAGATAGTCGTAATCTAATTAAATGAGAATTAAATAATATAATTAGATTTCCTAGTTTGCTAATTGCGAGAATATAAATTTATTACACATCCTCAATTACCTAGTTCAAATTAATTAATAACCCAAGACAACCTACTTACCAAAATCGCAAATGGATCCTAAAAAAGAGCAAGAAATTGTACATTTTCTCATAGGGCCGTTTCTAAGATTTTGGCGGACCAGGGTGAAAAATGAAAATGATGTCCTTTTCGAAATATTCATGTTTTCACACAAAAAAAAGTAAAAATAAATAAATAAAAAGTACAAGCTGTATTCAAAAATGTCTTTCTGGAGCTTAAAACATAATAGTTCGATTAAAAAAATGTGAACTTCGACTATAATAAAATATAAAATAAGTTCGACTACAACAAAATATATGAGAATACATCCTTTGAAGAAATACAAAATACTATATTTATATATTTATATTTTTAATTTCACACACACACACACACACACACACACATATATATATATATATATATATAAATAAATATAAATTTGGGGCCCCGACATCCCCCCCCCCCCCCCCCCAGCTCATTCTCAAGAATGAAAAATATCAAATTGACATTCAAAAATAAATAACATTTTAAAACTTAGAACGGAATGGGTACTTTTTATGTGTATTTATAGTGGTACTATAGGCCTCTTTTGAACACACAGACTCAGTCTCACTCTCACTCTGATTCTTGCTTGCCTCTCTCCCTCTCTCTCTAAATTCTCTCATAACATGGACTTCAATTTTATTGTACCAGCTGTACTGGCGATCAATTCGATCTGTATAGACCTTGGATCTGCCATGGACAAGGAAGAGGCAGGAAACTCATGTGAACATGACTTCTCACCGAGGTAACATTTTTGCATTTTGGTATTTGTTTTGAGATTCTAGTAATAGGCTAATATTAGAAAGATAAATTTTACAGTAGCAACCAAATTAGTGTTGGAAATTTGATGGAATAAAACCAAGGACTGCCAGAAGATTAGATTTTTAAGCTTCCCATCTTTTAGGGTTTTCAGTTTTTATCAGGAATATCTTTAAAAAGTACATTGTTAACTGGGATCAAAATTGGAATTGGCTGGCTTATAATTTTTCCATTTTACAGCATTTGATACTGCTTAATTTTCAGCATGTATACATGTACATTTACGCAAATTAATCATTTGAATCACATGAATTATGTGAAACTTATTTTTTATATCAACAAAGAATTTTTTTATCAAAACCTGAAAGTACATTATGTGTGGCAATTTCAAAAGTTTTTGAAAGGGCCACAATTGAAATACATTACATAAAGCTAGAAACCCAAAATGCAATATCTTTTTTCTTTTTGCTTATAGCGGGCGTACCCGAAAAAACAATAAGCATTCTCCCCCAACTCTCACCTCCAATCAAAAAGGAAGAAAGTCTTCGATGGCCCAAAGCAAAGAAGTTAGAAAAATATTTACATAAATTAATGTCTCTTTAACAACTTCAAAAAAGCTTAAGAAGTACTTCAAACAACTCCAAACATTAGCTGCTAGGTGTGGAATTTTGGTAAGTAATATTCAATGGCAATAAGGAGTACATGTCTCTTGCTCTCTTGGTAGCAAATAAATTAAACAATATACAAATAAAATCTTTAAGATGTCCAAATGAGCACTGAGTTGATGAATATTGCGCATCCTACACTAAATCTCTAAATATTGCGAAAAGAACTCTTTTGTTGTTCGTACTAGAACATGAATTCTAGCCTTTTAGCCGTTAGTAAATGGGTGATGGAAACTGTAGTGAGTAAAAGTTGGATAAACTTATCAAGTCTCCCACCAACAGAGAGAGTAGAAAATTAACATAATAAAGCCCCAATCTAGGACATCACTTCAAGATCCAAAAGACTACTAATTTCTCATAAAAAATAGGTTCGGAACAAACCTATGAAACTAGATCTCAGCTACATATCAAAGTAGAATCAAGCAATTGACACATATACGAAAGGGAAGACGAGACAACCCAGTGTAATCCCAAACCTAGCACATCACTCCAAGAATTCCCTCATCCTTCACATGAAATAGGTTCGAAAACCTAAATCAAAGAAGTCTCATCCACACACCAGAGTAAGATAAAATCAATTAACACACAGTCAACAACAATAAATAAGTGAATTCACAATGAAAGAGAAATCACACTGATTAGCTACGCAGATGCAGAATCGCATCGCCAAACAAGAGATTTATAACCATACCTGCACTTACCTTAGCAATGTCGAGTGAACAAGAAGATAACACCAAGCTCCAATTAAAGAACCACTCAAAGAAGAAAAATACTCTCAGCTCGCACCTACTCTCTGAA
Organism: Panax stipuleanatus; assembly: GCA_020205555.1. NCBI lineage: Eukaryota > Viridiplantae > Streptophyta > Magnoliopsida > Apiales > Araliaceae > Panax > Panax stipuleanatus. Next base: position 11,075,843 of record CM035125.1, on the reverse strand, counting down.
ACCCAGTGTATACCCCTAAAAGTTGTAAACACTCACCGAAGCCAAATGCCACACCCCTACCCCTCAAGGAAATAACAAAATTTAATTTTCATAGCAACATCTTGATCCAACAAGGAGCAATAATGAAGGTCCATAACCACCATATACAAAGACATCTAGAAAAAACATCAGGATTGCAAACTATTGCCAAAATAATTCCCATGGGGACCTAAGCTACAAGAAATATTAATCACACAAGTAAATTTGAAGAATGTTCCATGCTCACATGGCATATAGATCAGAAATACTATGAGACCATGGTCCTAGAAAAATATACTAACATAAGACTTCTCTTTAGGAGATTATTTAAATATATAATGGGAGATGGTTCAAGAATTTTCATATGGAATGATTGTTGGCATCCTAATGTGCCTCTTGTCATAAAATATTGGAGTTTAGTTGTATATGATGCTGTCATTTCTAGACTTGCTGTCGGAACTTTCGCTGTAGGACATTGTCGAAATTCTGCAAAAATAATAATAGTACCGCCTGAATCGAATGGAAGTCCATTCTCTCCTTAAGACAGTATTTGCCTCCTATATAAACTGCACAGGGTTACAGTAAATCCGTCTCACAAGATAAGACAGACCCAGAAATTAATCAGTATTAAATACTACGTTTATGATAGTATTTAATTCAAAATTATAATTTGAGAGAAGAAACTAATAACACCAAAATTCTTTTAAAAGAATTATGCATTCATTTCTTGTGAATGAATTGTTATCCTAAAGGAGAGTTTTCTAATCCATTTATAGGATTTCAAATACCCCTTTTGAAAATGCATGTTTTCAATTTGAAAAGATATGAACCAAATACACTCTTTAAAATGGTCACACTAGTTTAAATTAGTGACCCAAATCGAACAATTGCACCGGTTCAATGTTAGACGCGTTCAAACTAGTAATTCACACTGGTTCAAACTAATGACCCAAGTTGAACCATTGTACTAGTTCAACGTTACACCTTTTCAAACTAGTAATCACACCTTTATCATTGAACCAATGCATCTATTAGTTATTAAAACAATATAATATATTTATTATATAACAACTGAGTATGAAAATATCCAACAATCTCTCTCCCATTTTTAAAATCCTGTAACTTTATTTTGTCAACCTTCTTTTCTCTCTTTAGGAATAACATACATAAGTAAGAGGTGCCTTTCGACTTGAACCTTTACATAGTCTATATCACAAAATATCAAAATTCTTAGTAGCATTAGCGTTAGTGTATGTTTGTATAGAGAACAAAGAGGGTGGGGTAAACCTTTAATGAATTTATATTCAGTTTGGAAGATGCAGGTCATACAAGTACATCTGATTAGATTCATCTATGTAAATGAAGGAAGTGACCCCGCTTCTGCGAGACTTAAGGCTTATCTCTAAGTCACTTACGAAACCCAAGAGATAAACACAAGGCCATAAATGTGTTGAATTTTCTTAAACTATAAGGCTACTTGTCTAGTGTATAACTTGTTATTACTATAAGTATTTTCCATTGAACTAATATACTAGATGTTACTCTAGTATTTAGTTAAGTTCCACTTATAGGTTAGCTCTCATTCAAAGGCTTTAAAGCCATCTCCTTTGAATTACTCCATAACAATCCCTGCCTAGGACTTTTGTAATCGGGATCCACCAAATTACTTTAGTTTTAACAAAGATAATGACTATATTACTTTATTACTATCGAACGTTCATTCACATAGTCATGTCTTATACCTATATGCCTTGACTTTCTTAACAAGTCACCACATTATCATAACTATCAATAAACTTATGGCATAAAAATATCTCTAATACCAAACACTTAAGCCAATCACTTCCATTATCATAAAATGATAAAATTTAAACTTCATTATTGAATTCTATACAGTATCTCTCAAATTTAATTTAACATACACATAATTCAACCTCCTTGTCTAGGGCCCTTAGTGCAAGGACTTAGTCAAACACACATTGACTTGACATAATTAAATGTCACAAATTATGTGTACAGTTGTTCATTTATATATCATTATCTCAAACCTGGATATATTGACAATAACTTCATAAATTGACCGGTCTTATCATGAAGTTATAAACCATGTATTATCTTTAATACCAAGATAATGCTTAATTTATATGTAAATAAGTTTATATATGATGTGTCATATATATATACGTTTCGGATCTTAAGCTTACCATTTATCCAACATACTTTGCTTACCCCCCCCCTTTTAGCGACGGACCAACCTGGCGACGGTTTGGTCCGTCGCTATATATAGAACCATCATTTATATGTTGTCCGTCGCTAAAAACTAAGACGACGGTTGTATATATAGCGACGAACAAAATCGTCACCCGGTCCGTCACTAAAGGGGGGTAAGCAAGGTATGTTGAATAAAGAGTAAGCTTAAGATCCAGACTGTATATATATATATATATATATGGGGCGGATCAATGACACTAAGTTTTTTACACAATTTTTTGACTCTTGAATTTGAACACTCTTAATTGCTAAGATTAAAGCTGATTAATTTTTAATTTATACACTCTATTCTTTGTATAACAACCTATATGAATGCATATATTATCATAATATTGGTGATAACTAACTAAAACTTCTTAGATATACATACTTGCTTTCACAATATTTGTATAAAATTATACTGAAGTTTTGGTTAGTTATCACCAATATTATGATAATATATGCATTCATATAGGCTGTTATACAAAGAATAGAGTGTATACATTAAAAATCAGCTTTAATCTTAGTCATTAAGAGTGTTCAAATCCAAGAATCAAAAAATTATGTAAAAAACTTAGTGTCATTGATCCGTCCCCTATATGATGTCCCATATATATATATATATATATATATATATATATATATCAGATTACAACACTTTGGACCATCACTCACTTTAAAAGTGAACCATGCGCATTAATTCAGATTTGGTATAATTTAAAAACAGTAATCTAAAACTAGGCATTATCGCATTTTCCTTTTGAGAGAAACTTTTATTGCCTTGATAAACTTGAAATCGACCATAATTCATGATCATAACATATGGTTATTAACCATAATAAAAATTATTTATACTTAAGCATCATACAAAATACTATATATGTGTAAATTTAATATTCATAAATTTTAAAGCACATAACCCAGTATAAAATTTCATGAGATGATTAATCTAAAATATACATATATGCAATTATTCTTATGCAAACAAGCATATACTATATTTTCAATCCTTTATTAAATTATGAACTCAAATTCCCACATATAATAATCAATACGCATTACTTTATTTTCCTACTAAATAATATAATCACATATATTATACTTGGAAGAAAATAAACATACATTTTTAGCTATAGATAATATTATCAAATAATATATATATATATATATATATATATATTTATTATGCCAAAATTAAATTAATTCATTTATAGTGATTTCACATTTCATTCTTTTAAGTTTTTTTGATTGGGAAACTTCCTCCTGGATAATAATAATTTTCGCAATCATAGTTATAAGAAACTATCACTCTTTGATGTAACATCGCCACCCTTTGATATTCAGCCTAACATCATTTTTCAAAATGTTTTTCTTAGAATACTGTCTTAAGATTGTTGGAACTTTCACCATAGGATAATAATAGTACCACCTGAATCAAATGGAAGTCCATTCTCTCCTTAAGACAATATCCGCCCCCTATATAAACTGCACATGGTTACAGCAAATCTGTCTCCCAAGATAAGACAGACCCCGAAATTAATATGTATTAAATACTATGTGCATGACACTATTTAATTCAAAACTATAATTTGAGAGAAGAAAATAATAACACCAAAATTCTTTTAAATACTATCATGCACGTAGTATTTAATACATATTAATTTCTGGGTCTGTTTAATCTTGAAAGACAGATTCGGTGTAACCTTGTGCAGTTTATATAGAAAGTGAATACTGTTTTAAGGAGTTAGTGGACTTCCATTCGATTTAGGCGTTGCTATTATTATTTTTCAAAATTTCGACAATATCCTACTACGAAAGTTCCAACACTTGCTAGGGTTAGTTATGTTATTCACGATTAGTCTAGAAGAAATACTTGGGAACTTAATAATATTCGAGGTAATTTGCGTCGTCATCCCTCTCCTAATCATGTACATGATGTTCTTAGATGGACTCTTACACAATCTGGGAAATTTACTGCCAAATCAGCCTGGGAAGCTACCCGAGCTCATCATCAAAGAGTAACTTGACACAAGTTGGTTTGGCACCCTAATTCTGTCCCTAGGTTTAGCTTCATGATGTGGTTTTACATGTTATGCATGGAGGATCATAATCACATCTTCTTTGAATATAGTTACACTAATAGAATTTGGAGACTTGACGAGAAAATGTGGGTCTTTTTACATCCCATGGACGGGGTATCTTTTGATAATTGGGCTTCTGGTCATTGGAGGGGGAAGATAGGTGAACTGTTTTATGTAGGTTATGCTTATCTGTTGCTATCGATTATAATTGGAGAGGGAGAAATGCAACAGTATTCAATAATGAGTACGTTGATGTTATTACCCTCCAAAATACAATTTCAAAACAAGAAACCCAAGCTAGCTAGAAGCTAAACACTGAGACATAATCTTGCAAATTGCAGCAACTAAAATCCAAGCTAGAATAACACAATAGCCTTCATAAGTTGAGAGACAAAATCTATAAGAAAAAAGTTCACCCTCATCAAGCCTTCAACAATATATAAACCATAGCTCCTAAAAACTCCCTCAGCACAAGAGAAGCACCTCAACCTTGCTAAACAAACCCCAATAGAGAAAAAGTCTCAAAGCTCATTCCATAACTTCTTAATTTTTATATACTTTGATCATTTGCGAATATGAGTTATGTGGTCAATATAAGGATAATCAAGTAATATTTAAGATTCAATCCAAAATAGAATAGATTATTAGATATGTTTTTGTAGTATATTATATATGCTACAAAAGGACTATTATTTCTCTTTACAATTTTAATTGAATATTACTCTCAATTTCTCTAATGTTGGTGTAGAGGATATACTGATGAAATGCCTGTGAATGGCATTAGGAGTCGAGCACCCCCTCCATTAAGCCATAAAAACGGTAAGTTGAAGAAGAAACATGGAGAATTACATGTTCCCGAATTCATATGGCGGCGCTGCCAAAAATGCCAGCTTGAAATGGTGGTTGATCGTGCTTCAGAAGTCCAACTAAATGAAATGGAAGAATCGATCAATTCAAATGGGGATACGGGTGATTCATTCAAGGAAAGAAAGAATTCTTCAGATGGTAATAATATACTATTTCAATAATAAATCACGGAGTAGAATAATTATTACGTTTTTTAGGGGTCCTAATTTCAGTCCTTCTAAAATGCAGTCCATTTGGACAGCCTACAAAAACAAGTTGCATTTTGTATAACAGAGAGCTGCAGTTGTAGTATAACAAAGGTTATCTAAAATGCAACTCTCTAGTATATAAATGGAACAATATTTTCTGGTGACTGGAATGTTTTCAATCGTCGGAAATTCAAAATTAATGTCTCAAACTTTATGTGTTCGAGTTTTTACTCTAACATGTTTGCCTCTCTCTCTCTCTCTAAATTCTCTCATAACATGGACTTCAATTATATTTTTTTTTGGTTGTACCATCTGTACTGGCGATTAATTCGATCTGCATAGACCTCGGATTGGCCATGGACAAGGAAGAGACAGGAAACTCATGTGAACATGACTTCAATTTGATTGTACCACCTGTACTGGCGATCAATTCGATCTGCATAGACCTTGGATCTGCCATGGACAAGGAAGTGGCAGGAAACTCATGTGAACATGACTTCTCACCGAGGTAACATTTTTGCGCAGCTATTTTGCATTTTGGTATTTGTTTTGAAATTCTAGTAATAGGCTAGTATTAGAGATAAATTTTACAGTAGCGACCAAATTAATGTTAAAAATTTGATGGAATAAAACCTAGGATTGCCTGAAGATTAGATTTGTAAGCTTTTCTTCTTTTAGGGTTTTCAGTTTTTATCAGGATTAACTTTAAAAAGTACTTTGTTAATTCGGATCAAATTGCAATTGGCTGGCTTATAATATGTACATTTCCCAACATTTGGCACTTCTTAATTTTCAGTATGTATACATGGACATTTACCACAAATTAATCATTTGAAAAATCACATGACTTATTTGCAACTTTTTATTTTTATTTTTGATTCATTAAAACCTGAAAATATATCATGTGACAATTTCAAAAGTTTTGAAAAGGGCTACAATTGAAATGTATTACATTAAGCTAGAAACCTAAAATTACCCAATATCTGTGACGCCCCCAAATCTGGATCTTATCTGAAATCTCCAGATCAAACTCAAATTACATCGCCTGATACTCAACTCTTAACACTTCCAGCTTTACCTCTTCTTGTTCCAGTCTCTCCCTCAGCTCAGCATTCATAGTAACCATCTGTTGAGCCGAGGTCGTCTGTCCCTGTAACTGTATCTTCACTTCAGCAAGCTTTGTCTGAGCCTGATACGCCAACTCCTTATATTGAGTCTCATTAAATTGATGAGCAGCATTTTCCTGCTCCAACTGGGTGACTCTGTCTTCCAGTGCCATGTTCTCTTCAAACAAGTCCACCACCATATTATCTTCGTCATCATTGCTCTCAACTTGCTCCTCTACAGGAGCTATCGGCTCTTACTCAACCGTATGGCTATCTTGTCTTTCTTCCGACATCTTATAACTAAACAAACACAACATCAGTATCACAATAAAATATGTTCATTGATAAAATGAAACAATATTTTATTATGTACCATCCATACTAGATGAATCTCCACAATCCATCTACTATCATACTCTATACGAGTTTTCTTCTAAGGTTATAACCTAGGTTTCACATTCCTAATGTTTATAACCTACAGCTTTGATACCAACCTATGACGCCCCCAAATCCGGGTTCTTTAACCTCGAGTTTGGTGCTCACGATACATCATCATCATAAGCATTCTCTAACTATTGCGGAATAATAAACATACATTGTTCATTAATATAAAGTCTTACAACATAGGATAAGGCTCTGGAACGAACAGTTCGTTTACGAACATATGTAGGGCCCAATGTTGAACGTTTTTGATTGGATGGGAATATTTAATACTAATTACGAATATATGATGGTACATAATTGGGCCAATCAACAACCTTCAACACTGGATCCTACATATGTTCGTAAACCAACTGTTCGTTCCAGAGCCTTATCCTTACAACATAATCCCAAGGTCTTCTTAACCTTAACTTAAACCTACCTTTAATATCACAAAAGGTTTACATAAATAATTCCATCAAATAATAAAATAATTAAACATTCACATAATCTATTCCTGGACTTTGCCCTTGCCTTTCTCTTTCTTATTTGAGCCTTCGGGCTTAGCTGAAATAAACGTCATGATATAGCAAGAGTAAGTAACTACTTTGATTAGCAAGTTTAAATACAAGGGAGATATATCATGATTAGAAAGGAATTTAACGTTCAATGTTCAACAATGGAATTCGATTGTAAAAGAACATGAATTAAGTCTCAATAATTGAATAATAGATGCTGAGTGGTTTGAAATAACTATGAACATATACTAAGGTTGTCAGTATTTAAACTGGTCCTTTTAATAAGTTTTGGTAGTCAAGGGGATCAGCCCTTCATACCCGGTGAATTATGCATAAACACTTAATAGTCGAGCAACAATTGTTTTTCAATATAATGCTTTAATAAAATTATTCTTTTTCTCAGTCTCGAGTCCTTACCAAATCAATTGGTTAGGAACAGCTTTTAAAACCTATTTGATTTATCAAATTTAAAACATATTCGATCTAGCTGACACAACTAGTATAGATCTATCTCATAAACAGTTCACGAATGAAAGAACTTTAATTAATTCACAGTTCAATAATTATAGAACAGGAATTCAATTGCACAAAATGCGATTAACAATATATCATTAAGGAATGTGGAATAATCAACAATAATTATCCACTAACATGCTTTGAAATAATAACTCGAGTTTGAGTTAGTAAACTTGCCTTATCTGCGGACTACTGCTACACAATTCTATAATCCGCTTAATGAATTTAACTTATCCTCTTTGAAAAGACCTATTATGGATCCTTCAATTAGTATAACATATAATTATTCATAACATTAATTATTATTCTCATATATTATCTAACATTAATCACATAATTAAATATTAGATATCACATTAACTCCTTAATAATATTATCGTCCCTTGATAATATTATTATTAATTAATCATCTTAACTCTTGAATAATATTATTAACCTTTTAATAATATTCTATTCGCTTCCTAATATTATTAATTATTTAATAATATTTTAGTCTTTCTCTAATATTATTAATCTTTTAATAATATTTTAAGAATCTATTATTATTAGTCCTTTAATAATATTTTAACTATCTAATATTATTAATTATTTAATAATATTTTAATTATCTAATATTATTAACCTTATTAGCATTTACTCCCTCCGTCCCAAAATAACTGCTCAGTTTTGACTTTTTTTAGTCAAATTGACTATTTTTAAAATTAATAATTAAGCATGTATAAATATATTTTTAACATTATAAAAATTGGTATTAGTAGTAAATTGTATATAATTTTTTTTGTTATAACCTCTGCACCTATATTCTGGCAAAAATGGTACAAAAAATAGTTTTAAAAAATAGTCAATTTGACTTTAAAAAGTCAAAACTAAACAGTTATTTTGGGACGGAGGAAAGTAATTATTATTTAACACTAATTAAATAATAATTAATTAATATTTATCTTTATTTATTATTTAATATTAATTAAATAATAAATAATTAATGTATTAACTTTATTAGTCTTTAATTATTATTTAACCTTAATTAAATAATAATTAATTAATATTTATTATTTATTTATTATTTAATAACTAATTAATATTAAATAATAAATAACTAACAAATATTAATTAATTATTATTTAATTAAGGTTAAATAATAATTAAAGACTAATAAAGTTAATACATTAATTATTTATTATTTAAATAGGTTTTTAAAGTTGTTCCTAACCAATTGATTAGGTAAGGACTCAAGACTGAGAAAAAGAATAATTTTATTAAAGCATTATATTGAAAAATAATATTTGTTCGACTATTAAGTGTTTATGCATAATTCACCAGGTATGAAAGGCTGATCCCCTTGACTACCAAAACTTATTAAAAGGACCAGTTTAAATACTGATAACCTTAGTATATGTTCATAGTTATTTCAAACCACTCAGCATCTATTATTCAATTATTGAGACTTAATTCATGTTCTTTCACAATCGAATTCCATTGTTGAACATTGAATGTTAAATTCATTTCTAATCATGATATATCTCCCTTGTATTTAAACTTGCTAAGCAAATTAGTTGCTTACTCTTGCTATATCATGACGTTTATTTCAGCTAAGCCCGAATGCTCAAATAAGAAAGACAAAGGCAAGGGCAAAGTCCATGAATAGATTATGTGAACGTTTAATTATTATATTATTTGATGGAATTATTTATGTAAACCTTTTGTAATATTAAAGGTAAGTTTAAGTTAAGGTTAAGAAGACCTTGGGATTATGTTGTAAGACTTTATATTAATGAACAATGTATGTTTATTATTCCACAATAGTTATAGAATGCTTATGATGATGATGTATCGTGAGCACCAAACTCGAGGTTAAAGAACCCGGATTTGGGGGCGTCACAATATCAAAATATGAAACCTAAGTTAGAAGGTGATCAACATCAAGACTATTAACACAAGCTAATAATCATCATCTCGTTAGGATATTGTTTTTGAATTACCATAATTATTTTGAGAATCTCTGATTTTGTAAATCTCTTGATTCTAGCTTAGGTGGTTACCATATATGCATATATATATATATATGACAACTTTGTTTGTAAAACAATACAAGAAATACAATACAAAATTTTTAATTTGGTGTCAAAGCCATACTCCAAGATCTCCACTCCATTCTCTCTCTATTGTCCACCATGAATTCTGGTTCCACCTCTATTTTAATCTTCAGCACTCCTTTTGTTAGAATTTGAGCCTAAATTAATGTGGGTGCCATTAATTAATTTTAATGATTCCATATAATAATGTGTTCTATTCCATGAGTAGATTAAATTAAGTATTTGGAAGCTCAAATCCATGGAGTAATGAATGAGATAGTAATTCCCAAAAATCACCCTTGAAAATGATAAATGATAATAAATACATGTGGGAAGCCAAGTCCCACATCGGTTAAGAACTAAAAATTTAATATGTTTATATACAAGAAAGTTGTTCTTGGGTTTGGGCCTCAAGGGGTACCTCACTTTTGTGGGAGGGAGAGGACCTAGCCAAGGCTTAGTTCGAACCCACACGCACGCCCCGAATGACCTGCCAGCCTGGGTCTGGCATGGGCTCGTGGGTCTGGGTCCTTGTATATAATTTTTTGGACAAAATTTATTTAAAATTTAATTTAAATTTTATTTTAGTTCGATTGTCAAAACTGTGTCGATTTGATTTTATTATTATTATCAAAACTGTGTCATTTTGAGAAGCAGTATCTGCTGAAAGGGTATCACGCCTTTTTCCAAAACTACGTCGTTTTATCGTGCCTTTTTTGCTAAGCCTAAAACTACGTAGTTTTGGTTTCGCTAAGGCTAAAACTACGTCGTTTATAAGTCCGAATAGACGCACTCATTCTGCAAAGGATCAAAACTACGTCGTTTTGACCAAAGGATGCCATGCCGTATATGTCTTTTCAGAAGCATTCCATGCCTTTTCAAGGGCTAAGTGCCTTATCCGAAGGGTCACCAACCCCTCCTATAAATAGATAGGAGGGGGCAGCCTTCTCATTCACTCATTCACAAGCAAATAAGCATTATAAGTCATTCTAGTATTTGTATTTCATCAGTTTACATAGTTTTTTTTAGAGAGAGTTAGAACATTTAATTTTGGTTCATAGAGTATACTTTTTGTAGTGCTGCTAAAGTATACGTTGTCATTGTATCTTGGGAGACGAGTGCTATCAACTTTAAGCATCATACGGAGGGCATAATTGTCTTAAGGGCATAATTGTCTTAAGGACATAGTACCAAGAACTAACCTTGACAAATTCATTTTGAGATAAGTTAATATATATATATATATATATATATATATATATAGTTTCCTTTCAGTTTAGTAACAATCTTAAACAATTATTGTTTGATTATTTTATATATATATTTGAGATATGGCTACCGATACTCTATCTATGATCGATTCTTCTTCTTCTACACCTTCTATTCCAAATGTTCCTGTGAACCATGGTGAAAAACCAAAAAAGTTCAATGGAACAGAGTTTAAAAGATGGCAACAAAAGATGTTTTTTTATCTCACTACACTTAACTTGGCAAGGTTTTTTCATGAAGACCCTCTAGTACTTAGTGATAATGAAACGGACAGGCAAGTTGTTGCTAGCAGTTGATGCATGGAAACATGCAGACTTTCTATGTTAGAATTACATCCTTAATGGATTGGACAACACATTATACAATGTGTATAGTTCTCTCAAAACTGCAAGAGAATTATGGGATTCCTTGGATAAGAAATATAAAACTGAAGATGCTGGCACGAAGAAGTTCGTAGTTAGCAAGTTTTTGGACTATATAAGATGGTGGATTCCAAGGCTGTCATCAACCAAGTTCAAGAACTACAGGTAATCCTGCATGAAATACATGCAGAAGGTATGTCCTTAAGTGAGTCTTTCCAAGTTGCTGCTATAATTGAAAAATTATCACCAATGTGGAAAGATTTCAAGAATTCTCTCAAGCATAAACGTAAAGAGATGAAACTCGAAGACTTAATCGTAAGATTAAGGATAGAAGAGGACAACCGTGCTTCTGAAAAGAAATCAGGAAGGTCCTTTGTGGAATATAAAGCCAATGTGGTGGAACAAGGTCCAAAGTTGAAAAAGAGAAAGTTCTCCAGCAATGGACCTCAACATAAAAAGTTCCAAGGCAAATGCTACATTTGTGACAAGCCCAGACATAAGGCAAAGGATTGTTGAAAATGTAAAGACCAGAACAAGAAGTCTGCATAAGCCAATGTAACGGAAGTGGATGGACTTCTTCAAGATATTTCTGAAATGAACCTTTCAGCTATTGTTTCAGAAGTAAACATGGTTGAGAATCCAAGAGAATGGTGGGTAGATACTGGAGCAACCCGCTACGTGTGTTCTGATAAGAAGATGTTCTCCACATATCAAGAAATTGAGAATGGAGAACAATTGTACATGGAAAACTCTTCATCATCCAAGATTGCTGGAGAAAGAAAGGTGGTTTTGAAGATGACATTTGGCAAAGAACTCACCCTCAACAACGTGCTCCATGTGCCTGATATTAGAAAGAATTTAGTGTCAGGATCCCTTCTTAGTCAAAAGGGATTTAAATTGGTTTTTGGACAAATTTATCCTAACTAAAATGAGATGTATGTAGGGAAGGGTTATATGAGCAATGGGCTCTTCAAGATGAATGTAATGACTATTGTACCTTCCAATATTAATAAAATTACATCTTCTGTTTATATGATTGAGTCATCTAATTTATGACATGGTAGATTATGACATGTTAATTATAATACTATTCATAGATTAATTAATATGGAATGTTTGCCAAAATGTGAGATTAACTCTAATCATAAATATGAAATTTGCGTTGAGGCAAAACTTCGAAAATCTTCTTTTAAATCAATTGAAAGAAGTACTAAACCTCTTGAATTGATACATACTGATATTTATGATTTAAAGTATATACAAACAAGAGGAAAAAAGAAATACTTTATTACATTTATAGATGATTGTACAAGATATTGTTATGTTTACTTATTGAGAAGTAAAGATGAGGCTTTGGAAATGTTTATACATTACAAAAATGAGGTTGAGAACCAACTTGATAAAAAGATCAAGATAGTTAGAAGTGATAGAGGATGAGAATATGAATTTCCTTTTGTTGAAATTTGTTTATAACATGGTATAATACACCAAACAACTGCACCTTATTCCACAACAAAATGGTGTTACAGAAAGAAAAAATAGAACTTTGAAAAAAATGATGAATGCATTATTATTAATTCTGGGCTACCTCAGAATTTGTGGGGGGGAAGCAATTCTTTCAGCAAATTATATTCTCAACCGAATACCTCAAAAGAAGTCTAATGCTTCACCCTATGAATTATGGAAAGGACGTAAGCCGTCTTATAAACACTTAAAAGTGTGGGGGTGTTTAGCAAAAGTAATGGTTCCTCCACCCAAAAAGGTGAAAATAGGACCTAAAACAATAGATTGTATATTCATTGGTTATGCTAATAATAGCGGTGCGTATAGATTTTTGAATAATAAATCAAAAATAGAGGAAATACATGAAAATAGTATTATTGAGTCAAAAGATATTGAATTCTTTGAAACAGTATTTCCTAATAAAATGGAACAAGAGCCAAGTTCTAACAAACAAGAAACAAGTTCAAACAAAAGAACTTATGACGTTGTTAATGATAGTGATCATGGATTAGAAGATATTGATGAACCTAGACGTAGTAAACGTGCTAGAACATCAAAATCTTATGGTCCAGATTTTCTAACTTATTTGTTAGAAAATGAGCCTCAAACTTATAAAGAAGCAGTATCGAGTCCTGAAGCTCCATATTGGAAAGAGGCTATAAATAGTGAAGTAGAATCCATTCTGCACAATCATACGTGGGAATTAGTAGATCCCCCACCAGGCTCTAAGCCTCTTGGATATAAGTGGATATTCAAGAAGAAAATAAAAGCAGATGGATCTATTGACAAATATAAAGCAAGACTTGTAATCAAAGGATACAGGCAAAAAGAAGGTTTGAATTATTTTGATACATATTCTCCTATGACAAGAATATCCTCAATTAGGATGTTAATAGCCATTGCAGTTATATATAATTTAGAGATACATCAAATTGATGTAAAAACATCTTTCTTGAATGGAGATTTAGAAGAAGAAAAATCTACATGGAACAACCAGAAGGATTTATTGTTCCAGGACAAGAAAAGAAAGTTTGTCGGCTTGTGAAGTCTCTTTATGGATTAAAACAAGCACCTAAACAATGGTATGAAAAATTTGACAATGCAATGTTGTCAAATGGTTTCAAAATAAATGAGTGTGATAAATGTGTGTATGTCAAGGACACTGAGAAAGGGTATGATATTATTTGTCTTTATTTAGATGATATGCTCATTATGGGTAGTAATAATGAAATCATTAAAACTACTAAAAGAATGTTAAATAATACATTTGACATGAAAGACATGGGTGCTGCCGATGTAATATTAGAAATTAAAATTTCTAAAATATCGGATGGGTTAGTGTTATCACAATCACACTATATTGAGAAAATACTCAGGAACTTCAATCAATACGATTGCAATCCTGTGGGAACACCAGTAGATATAAATCTACACTTGTTTAAAAATAAAGGACAGAGCATATCACAACCTGAGTATGCACAAATAATTGAAAGCCTTATGTACTTAATGAATTATACACGTCTTGACATACCACAAGCTGCCAATAAATTGAATAGATTTACAAGCAATCCAGGACAAGTTCACTGGAAAGTGATTATAATAGTTTTAAGGTATTTAAAATACACTCATAACTTTGGGTTGCACTACTCAAGATATCCAGCAGTACTTGAAGGATACTGTGATGCGAATTGGATATCAGATACAAAAGACTCTAAATCCACAAGTGATTTTGTGTTTACACTAGGTGGAGGAGCAGTATCATGAAAATCTTCTAAACAAACATGTATTGCTCGATCAACAATAGAATCTGAGTTTATTGCATTGGATAATGCTGGAGAAGAAGCTGAATGGCTTCGTCAATTTTTAGAAGATATTCCTATGTGGCCTAAACGTGTGCCGCCTATTTGTATCCATTGTGATAGTCAATCAGCAATTGGAAGAGCACAGAGTCACATGTATAATGGTAAGTCTAGACATATTCGTCGTAGACACAATACAATAAAACAATTGCTCTCTAACGGCATTATGTCTATAGAGTACATAAAGTCGAAAGAAAATATAGCGGATCGATCCGTTAACTAAAGGTTTGACTAGAGAGCAAGTAAAAATAACTTCGAGGGGAATGGGTTTAAAGCCTATAAACAAGGATCGTCATAATGGAAACCCAACCTAGTTGACTGGAGATCCCAAGATTTAGGTTCAAAGGGACAACTAAATTGTGAGTGATTCAACCGAATCACAATGAAGAAATTAATTTCTTTTGCTCATTCCTATGATACGAGATAGTGATACCTGCAGCGGTTACAGGATAAGCTATGCTTTTAATGATTCTTAAATCTTGATAAACAAGTAAAGTATAGCAGGATACTCTTATTAATAATCATCTATGTGAGTGTGAACTGGGCCAATTCTATGAGAAGGATAAGGCCATACTTCTCTAAAGAACTCATAAATCCAGGATTATTTGGGGCCAAAATGAACAAAATCATGAGAACCAAATAATGTCTGAAAAGATTCTGTGTGAATTACTATTGTCTCGATTTACACAAACGATTGGACAGTTCAAGACATCACGTTCACTGGACAACCAGTAAACCCGATAGTCTTTCACAAGAGAAGGTTCAAAGCCAAAAGCTACCTCTCTCGATACATATGATTTCTAATTTTGTCTCTCTCTCAGAGTCTGCATAACATTTGCATAAAGTTGGCAGTCAATATCATTCATGTAGGGGATTGTTAGAATTTGAGCATAAATTAATGTGGGTGTCATTAATTAATTTTAATGATTCTATATATTAATGTGTTATACTCCATGAGTAGATTAAATTAAGTATTTGGAAGCTCAAATACATGGAGTAATGAATGAGATATTAACTCTCAAAGATCACCCTTGGAAATGATAAATGATAATAAATACACTTATCCACACAAGTAACGGAGAACATACGATTCTTCGTCGCCGTAGTAAATAGGAGAGAAAATAGAATTAATCCATACTTGTAGCAATGAAATACTATCGAATTAACTTTTCATTGATATATTGTTTCATCGAGATCCAATCCAAATCTTTTGTTCTTACTAAGCATCTGCTCTTGTCTTCTAATAATTTAATAAAGAAAAAGTTTCTTACAAATTATCGAAAGATGTGGGAAGCCAAGTCCCACATCAGTTAAGAACTAAAAATTTAATATGTTTATATACAAGAAAGTTGCTCTTGGATTTAGGCTCTAAGGGGCACCCCACTTTTGTGGAAGGGAAAAGACCTAGCCAAGGCTTGGTTCGAACCTACAAGCGCGCCGTCGCCGCTGGCCGGCCGGCTGGCCTGGGCCGGGCTCGTGGTTCGTAGGTCTGCGTCCTTGTATATAATTTTTTAGACAAAATTTATTTAAAAATAATTTAAATTTTTTTTAGTTCGATTGTCAAAACTGTGTCGTTTTGATTTTATTATTATTATCAAAACTGTGTCGTTTTGAGAAGCGATATTTACTGAAAGGGTATCGCGCCTTTTCCCAAAACTACGTCGTTTTATCACGCCTTTTCTACTAAGCCTAAAACTACGTAGTTTTGGTTCCGCTAAGGTTAAAACTACGTCGTTTATAGGTCCGAATAGACGCACCCATTATGCAAAGGATTAAAACTACGTCGTTTTGACCAAAGGATGTCATACCATGCCTTTTCAAAAGCATCCCATGCCTTTTCAAGAGCTAAGTGTCCATCCGAAGGGTCACCAATGCCTCCTATAAATAGATAGGAGGGGGTCTCATTCACAAGCAAATAAGCATTATAAGTCATTCTAGTCTTTGTATTTCATCAGTTTACATAGTTTTTTTTAGAGAGAGTTAGTGTAACGACCCCAAAATTCATACAATACATCTCTCGACATCGGTCGTTAACAATACATCCTTATTCAGACTTTATATCATTAATCAATGATACAATCACTAAAAATACGGAATATTTAAAACTTTTATATTATTCCTTCTTTATTTCCCTGAATCTCAACCTTTATCGTTACATAACTTTGATACAACTTTATTTCATGAATCGCTTCGTCAAAGTTATTGTAAACTAAAACTTACAACCACGTTCAATAACCCTTATACATTGGTAAAAATTTAAACTTTACAACTTAACATCTGTTAACCATCATACATTATCAAATACATTATCTGAAGCCTTAAACAGTCCAAAGTAATAACAATTCAGCCAAAGTATATAAATCTACATGCATTACATCTGATTCATTTCTTTCAAGTAGCACATAGCGTTACCTTGAATCCTTAACCTGCAAAAGTGATTATTTGCAAGAATGAGCTCGACAGCTCAGCAATATCTAACAGCTTTTATGCATCACATAGCACATAAATACATGTTCAACATACATCTCATAATAATTAAAGTAACATGGCATACATGCTTTACTTCACATAACAAATATAAAGATTGAGTTCCTTACTCAATCAACATTCTTTAATCAATCAATGTAGTCATAAATTGACTTTAACATTTCATGCTTACAACATATATACAACATATCATACTCTTTACAAAACAATTTAAAACAGTTCATCATCAAGTTCACGTAGAAAATAGGAACTGAAAGACTTGCCTTGATCGTTGTTTACCAATAACAGTTTAACAGGTTACAGATATCTGCACTTCACGTGCCCTACACAATTATATAATCATGCACATCAATTATCAGTCATATAGCAAGGCATATTAGTTATAACGTAAACTTTACTCGACATCTCATAACCCTTCCTATTATCAATACACAATGTTCAATTTGATTGTGTTAACTATCGACTTATATTTCACTATAATTCTTTTTCGTAATATTTGAAATTCATTCAAGTGTTTAAGTCCTGCTAGGAATACCTATTGGTTTTATATTAACCACATTTCATATATTATAATATTCGTTTCATTAGAATCGAAACACTATTTAAGTGTATTACCACATTACACGGCGTTTCGACGTTTATACGTCACACGCCTAACTCGCCTCTTTTGCATGTGCTTTGCATGCTCCTATTTTGGGTTACATTACTCTATAATGTTTCTTTCTTATTAAAAACATAATATTAAACAAGGTCATATACACTCGTTACGGCATTGAGACGCTTGCACGTTCGTACGCCAAACTTGCCTATTCAAACGCCCAAACGACACGCATTTGTGCACGCTTAGCACGCCCAACCAAATTGTCTAATACTCAAAGGTTAATGTTAAGTATCATTATAATACCTAATAGTCATGTTATGGAAGTTAGAACATCATTTTATATGGTCGGGAGCATTACATGTGCATACGTGCATCCCCGACGCCCCCCGATTGCCTCTAAAAACACATCAGTCTCAAAAATGACCATTTTAACCCTATCTAATGAACTCAAATTGAAAAACTTAAAGAACAAAAATTGTAGGTCTACTCGTGCTCGTTTCGGATCATCTTGAATCACCTCAATCCGAGTCAGTATGAAAAAGTTATGGCCGTTTTACCACAGGATGTCAAAATAGTCCCGGACTGACTTTTCCTCCTTGGCAGTGTGCTACACGAATTTTTTTTTCCAGTTTGTGGTTCTGGCGAATTTTCTAACCCTTTCCTCCTTCCAATCATCATAAATCAAGTTATACACATCCGATTGAGTCCGTTTTCGACTCTATGGATTCGTGAGACACTGAACTACTCATCTATATGATAATTATAAAACTTCAAAAACATTAACAATTCCTTTTAAAGGATACAATTCAGTGTTCATGCTAATTTTTCATGTTTTACACATATTTAGCGAATTCAATCACTACGAATTCGTTTTACATTCGTTTTGACTCGTTCAACTTGGGTTGTTTTCATTTTTTCGAGTACTATCATAATACATCATCAATTTCAGATTTCCATCAAGAATTTATCATCAATTTTAGTCTCTAAGTAGACAAATATTTTTTAACTAAAACTCTCAACTTCATCTTTCAACACATTCTTACGAACTTGATCACTATCGAACAACTTTTAGATGATATAGAACGGATTAAACATAACCATTAACATATATAACTAATTTCTTAACAAATTAAATATAGAAATCCAATTTCTCAACTAAAACTCAAGAGAATGAAAAAATAGATTAATACCTTTCAATTCTTCTAAACCTTGTCTAGATGAATTGAAAAACCTTGTTTCTTTTGATTTTTTCTAGCATCTCTTCTTCTCCAATTTCACAGAGAACTTCTATTCTCTCTCATTCTCTCCTCTGTTTCTCCTTTTCTCTTTTCTTCTTTCAGTTTAGGCTTAGAAACAAAACTCGTAACTCATATAACTGATAATATAATATGTATATTACTAATACTTATTATATTACTTAATATACAATTAAATTAGAAATCCAAAAGCCACAAAGCCATGTTTGGCTAGCCCCTTCAAACATCCTTTTAATTTATTTTAATAATTCTCCTTATCATATGGTATATCTTCTTTTCTCTAAATGTCACACTTTAACTATGTTGCTAAACTATTTAGCTAACTACATTGAATAATTATACAATTATAATATGTATAACTATTACTCCATACATTAAGAAATTATATACATAACCCTCAACTTAAAATAACCCTTTCCATTAAAATAATTAATATTTATTACCTTTATTTTAATTAACTCACATGAATTATATAATTATAATATATAATTATTTAATTCCTTTTCTCGCATAAATTGTCTCAATATAATTTATTTAGTCCATACATCTAATCACTACTTAAATATTAATCAATTTATTTAATACTATCATACTTAAATAAATTATTCCATAATAATTTTCATTGAATATTTATTTTACTCCATAAATATTTTAACTAAAATATTTATTTTATTTGATAAATATTTTAATTATTTACGAGATTCACAATCGTATTACACTAACATATTACGTTTATAGGTAACATACCTTCCTCTCTCATTTTATTAAAACAAATATATTCACATTACTTCATTATTTCATTAAGTGAATTACTCACATCATTTGTGAAATTTAATTCATAACAATTATAGTGTCAACAAGGCATAATAATCAAATTATATTATTCCATAATATAATATCAACTTAATTAGATTAACTAATCTTATTCAGTTAATTTTCTTTCCGTAATAACTTCATTTAATTTCTTCAATAGTTAAATTAACTATTAAACCTCATCATCCCAATATATGAATATATATATATATATATATATATATATATATATATATATATATATATTTACTTACTTACACGCAAAACACGTCATAATAAGAATTTCATTCATTAAATTCTTATTTTAACAATTTCTGAAAATCCGGGTTGTCACATCCTTCCCTCCTTATAAGGATTCCGTCCTCGAAATCACCGAAACCCTACCTTACTCAGGTTTCCATCAAATCTCTTTAAAAACATTTATTGTTGAATAACTTCAACACATTACCTTAGTATAGGTTTTATATTTCCTACTACATTCATTTCTTCAACAAATTCTAGGTTTTATTTCATACCTTTCACTTGAACTCAATTATATTTTGAGTATTATATATTCTTTAATCCGTTCATTTTCTTTCCAAGGATTATTACCATATACGTTACTCATCGAATTCATATACTTCATAATTCACTATCTTATAAGTGTTCGGGTTATCACAGTTAGAACATTTATTTTTGGTTCATAGAGTATACTTTTTGTAGTGCTGCTAAAGTATGCGTTGTCATTGTATCTTGGGAGACAAGTATTATCAACTCTGAGCACTATACGGATGGCATAATTGTCTTAACGACATAGTACCAAGTACTAGCCTTGACAAATTCATTTTGAGATAAGTTAATATATATATATATATATATATATATATATATATATAGTTTCCTTTCAATTTAGTAACATCTTCATCATCTGTTATTCTCTCTCAAGCCCATCACTATATCACACTGAAATTAACTTCCTCCAACTACCTCCTATGGCGCACACAAATTGATCCATACCTGCAAGGCCAACATTTTGTTTGGCTATGTCACCGGCGAGTTTGCACGTCCTCCATCCTTTCTTCCATCCAGTTCTTCCTCCACTAATTATGTTGCTTCTTTTATTCCCAATCCAGCGGTACAAATGAGTTTACTTCTTTCCTCTATTAGCGAATATGTGATACCTCTTGCAATCGATCTCACATCATCAGCCAAAATCTGGTCTACCCTCTCTACTGCGTTTGCTAGTCCTTCTAACACACTTGTGCTACTCCTATATATGGAATTTCATTCTCCACATAAAAATGATGAAACTCTAACTGACTATTTTCACCGTCTGAAATGAATTTTCGATGAACTATCAGCCTCTGCATGACCCATCTCCCATTTAATTGATTTTGTGGTCGCTGTTTTAAAGGGTATTTGTGCTGAATTTATGTCTCTCAAATCACATTATCCATGCTTGATATTCTTCTGCCATTCTCTATGTTACTTAGCAAATGTATCAGCCATAAGTTTATTACCGAACCAAATGTCCTGGTTGATTCTTCTCCTACTCCACCACCATCAGCCAATAATGCTCAACACTTCACTAATAATGTTGAACGCCACAACAACCACCGTGGTCGCATCCGTGGTACTCGTGGTTGTGGGCGAGAAAATTTTTGCCCACCTAACTTTCTATATTCATCCAATTTCAATCGTCTACGTTGTGTGTTCTGTGGTGGTTTCCAACCACGACTCGTATTGATGTTATTTTCGTCCTCAACTAGCAACTTCTGTTGGTCTCCTTGGTCCACCTCCTGGTACCCCTTCTCCGGCTACTAACGTTATTGCTACTTAAAATGCGACATCGATGATCGGAAATCAACTGCGAGAAGTGCAATCTTCCTTGGCTACAACTTAATTTCCTGGGTTTTGCTTAAGCAACACACAGTTGCACACTCCTCTACAGAATCGGAGTATGATGCCATTGTCGATACCGCTGCTGACTTAAAATGGTTCTGTTCGCTGCCCAAGGAATTACGGCTGCCTCTTCATCATATGCCTATGTTGTGGTGTGATAATCTAGGGGACTCCTATCTTGCTTCTAATCTTGTATTTCAAGTCTGTACAAAATACATTGAGATAGACTATCATTTTGTCCGTGAAATGGTAGCTAACAAACAGGTCTCTATTCAATTTGTTTCCTCTCACGATAATGTTGTCGATGCTAGCTCTCACCAAACCCCTTATCCAATCCAACCACTTTTTGTACAACCAGACCAAGCTCAAAGTGTTTTCAAGGACACCATTTGGCTTGCGAGGGATATTAACACTAGCTAATAATCAGTGGTTAGTTAGAATATTATTTTTAAATTACCATAATTATCTTGAGAATCTCTGATTTTGTAAATCCCTTTATTTTAGCTTAATTAGGTGGTTATCATATATGTTTATATAAGTGAATTAATTTAATTTTGGCATGATAAATATATATTTTATCATGCCAAAATTAAATTAATTAACTTATAGTGATTTTGCATTTCCTTCTTTTAAGTTTCTTTGATTGGGAAACTTCCTCTTGGATAATAATAATTCCGTGATCATAGTTAGAAGAAACTATCATTCTTTGATGTAGCATCGCCACCCTTTCATATTCAGCCTAACATCATTTTTCAAAATATTTTTCTTAGAATACTATCTTAAGATTGTTAGAACTTAATTTCGCTATAGGACATTGTCGAAATTTTGAAGAAAAAATAATAATAATAGTACCGCCTGAATCGTATAGAAGTTCATTCTCTCCTTAAGACAGTATTCGCCCCTATATAAACTGCACATGATTACAGCGAATTTGTCTCCCAAGATAAGACAGACCCAAAAATTAATATGTATTAAATACTATGTGCATGACACTATTTAATTCAAAACTATAATTTGAGAGAAGAAAATAATAACACCATAATTCTTTTAAATACTATCATGCATGTAATATTTAATACTCCTTCCGTTTCTAAAAGATTGTCGTTTTAGAAGAAAAAATTTGTTCCAAAATGTTTGTCGTTTACAACTTTCTAGAAGAATAAATTATTTACTTTTCTATATTACCCATATCTTCTCTCATTGTCCCAATAAAATTTCTCCCTAGTATTAATAGTTTTCAATTTCCCACAAAGAGGTAGTAATGGAATTTCAAACAAATTTTACTAGTATTAAATGACTTTCTTAATCCATATGTCAAAACCTTAAACGACAATCTTTTAGGAACGGAGGGAGTACATATTAATTTTTGGGTCTGTTTTATCTTGAAAGACGGATTCGCTGTAATCTTGTGTAGTTTATATAGGGGCCGAATACTATTTTAAGGAGATAGTGGATTTCCATTTAATTCAGGTGTTACTATTATTATTTTTCAAATTTTGGACAATATCCTAGGCGAAAGTTCCAACACTTGCTAGGGTTAGTTATATTATTCACGATGGAAATTGGGATTAGTTTAGAAGAAATACTTGGGAACTTAATAATATTCGAGGTAATTTGCTTCATCCCTCTCCTAATCGTGTACATGATGTTCTTAGATGGACTCTTATACAATCTGGGAAATTTACTACCAAATCAGCTTGGGAAGCTACCCGAGCTCATCATCAAAGAGTAACTTGACACAAGTTGGTTTGGCACCCTAATTCTGTCCCTAGGTTTAGCTTCATGATGTGGTTGGCTGTTCAGAGGAGGTTGAATATACAGGATACGGTCCAACAATATTATGTGACAAATCAACTACTCACATGTTTGTTTTTACATGTTATGCATGGAGGATCATAACATCTTCTTTGAATGTAGCTACACTAATAGAATTTGGAGACTTGATGAGAAAATGTGGAGTCTTTTTACATCCCATGGACGGGGTATCTTTTGTTAATTGGGCTTTCTGGTCATTGGAGGGGGAAGATAGGTGAACTGTTTTATGTAGGTTATGCTTATCTGTTGCTATCTATTATAATTCGAGAGAGAAAAGCAACAGTATTCCATAATGAGTACGTTGATGTTATTACCCTCCAAAATACAATATCAAAACAAGAAACCCAAGCTAGAAGCTAAACACTGAGACATAATCTTGCAAATTGCAGCAACTAAATCCAAGCTAGAATAACACAATAGCCTTTCATAAGTTGAGAGACAAAATCCATAGGGAAAAAGTTCACCCTCATCAAGCCTTCAACGAGATATAAACCATAGCTCCTAAAAGCTCCCTCAGCACAAGAGAAGCACCTCAACCTTGCTAAACAAACCCCAATAGAGAAAAAGTCTCAAAGCTCATTCCATAACTTCTTAATTTTTATATACTTTGATCATTTGCGAATATGAGTTATGTGCTCAATATAAGCATAATCAAGTAATATTTAAGATTCAATCCAAACAGAAGAGATTATTAGATATGTTTTTGTAGTATATTATCTAAGCTACAAAAGGACTATTATTTCTCTTTACAATTTTAATTGAATATTACTCTCTATTTCTTTAATGTTGGTGTAGAGGATATACTGATGAAATGCCTGTGAATGGCATTAGGAGTCGAGCACCCCCTCCATTAAGTGGTAAAAACGGTAAGTTGAAGAAGAAACATGGAGAATTACACGTTCCCGAATTCATATGGCGGCGCTGCCAAAAATGCCAGCTTGAAATGGTGGTTGATCGTGCTTCAGAAGTTCAACTAAATGGAATGGAAGAATCGATCAATTCAAATGGGGATGCGGGTGATTCATTCAAGGAAAAAAAGAATTCTTCAGATGGTAATAATATACTATTTCAATAATAACTCACGGAGTATATTAATTATTACGTTGTTTAGTCCTAATTTCAGTCCTTCAAAAATGGGCAGTCCATTTGGACAGCCTACAAAAACAAGTTGCATTTTGTATAACAGAGAGTTGTAGTATAACAAAAGTTATCTAAAATGCAACTCTCTAGTATATAATTGCAACAATATTTTCTGGTGGTGGGAATGTTTTCAATCGTAGAAATATCAGGAATTCAAAATTAATGTCTCAAACTTTATCTGTTGTAGTTTTTACTCTAACAGGTTTGCCTCTCTCCCTCTCCCCTCCCCTCCCCCCCTTTCTAAATTCTCTCATAACATGGACTTCAATTCTATTTTGTTGTTGTTGTACCATCTGTACTGGCGATCAATTCGATCTGCATAGACCTCGGATCTGCCATGGACAAGGAAGACACAGGAAACTCATATGAACATGACTTCAATTTGATTGTACCTCCTGTACTGGCGATCAATTCGATCTGCATAGACCTTGGATCTGCCATGGACAAGGAAGAGGCAGGAAACTCGTGTGAACATGACTTCTCACCGAGGTAACATTTTTGCGCATCTATTTTGCAATTTGGTATTTGTTTTGAAATTCTAGTAATAGGCTAATATTAGAGATAAATTTTACAGTACCAAATTAATGTTGGAAATTTGATGGAATAAAACCTAGGATTGCATGAAGATTAGATTTGTAAGCTTTTCTTCTTTTAGGGTTTTCAATTTTTATCAGGATTATCTTTAAAAAGTACTTTGTTAACTCGGATCAAATTGCAATTGGCTGGCTTATAATTTGTACATTTCCCAGCATTTGGCACTGCTTAATTTTCAGTATGTATATATGGACATTTACACAAATAAATCATTTGGAAAGTCACATGATTTATTTGCAACTTTTTATTTTTATTTTTGATTCTTTAAAACTTGAAAGTACATCGTGTAGCGATTCTAAAAGTTTTGAAATGGGCTACAATTGAAATATATTACATAAAGCTAGAAACCCAAAACCCAATATCAAAATATGAAACCTAAGTTAGAAGCTGGACATCGAGACTATTAACACTAGCTAATTAATAATCAGCAGTTTGTTAGGATATTGTTTTTGAATTACCCTAATTATCTTAAA
The DNA here is from genome assembly GCA_020205555.1 of Panax stipuleanatus. NCBI lineage: Eukaryota > Viridiplantae > Streptophyta > Magnoliopsida > Apiales > Araliaceae > Panax > Panax stipuleanatus. Next base: position 11,049,754 of record CM035125.1, on the reverse strand, counting down.
AATCTCTGATTTTGTAAATTTCTTAATTTTAACTTAGGTGGTTATCATATATATATATATGACAACCCTGTTTGTAAAACAATACAAGAAATACAATACAAAAGTTTTAATTTGGTGTCAGAGCCATACTCCTTGATCACCACTCCATTCTCTCGCTAATGTCCACCGTGAATTCTGGTTCCACTTCCTCTACTGTTATCTTCAGCCCTCCTTCATCATCTGTTCTTCTCTCTCAAGTCCATCACTATATCACACTGAAATCAGGGGCGGATCCAGGAATAGATCCCAGCAAGGGCGAATTTTAATTTGGTGGGGGTTCGGGGGTTGCGCTCCTGAGCCAATTTTTTGGCGGGGGTTTGGGGGCCCCGAGCCAAATTTTTTAGATAATTTTGTGTTTCTGGCCGGTTATATATATAAAATAAGAATTAATTTAGTTACATAAAATTATAACCCAGAAAAATATGTACTTAAAGATACTGAAATTCAACTAATTCTCACCACAAATTAGAGTTAATTTAGTTACATAAAACTAAGAATTGTTGAAGTTAAATAAGAAAATTGGAACTAATCATAATATTCACTAATCAAAATAATGTCTACAAATTACAATATTATTTTGCAAAAAAATAAAAATCAAAGAAACCTAGAAGACCAAACAAAGGAGTACACATACAAACACAAATGTATATTTAAAAACAATCCAATCCAATTTAAATATAAATTAAACCGGTAATTTATGTTTATAAAATTATAAGTGGGACGGACTATTGTTAGGCGAAAATTATAAGCTCTGCTGAAAAAAATGATACAAGGAAAAGGCTAATAAGTGGGGCGGACTTGTCTTGCCAATTATAATTGGTTTATAAAATTTTTGTTTTGCTCCCTCCAAGTTTAGCTCATCTATTAACCTGCCCCCCTAAGTTTATTAAGTTACATATTTGCCCCTATCCTAATACATTAAAAAAATGTGAGCATAGGCAGATGCCTATGTTGTCCATACACAGGTCCGCCCCTGATTGAAATTAACTTCCTCTAACTACCTCCTATGGCGCACACAAATTGATCCATACCTGCAAGGCCAATATTTGTTTGGCTATGTCACTGATGAGTTTGCACATCATGCATCCTTTCTTCCATCCAGTTCTTCATCCACCAATTATGTTGCGTCTTCTATTTCTAATCTAGCGGCACAAACTTAGGATGCCCACGAAAAACTTCTTATGAGTCTACTTATCTCATCTCTTAGTGAAGATGTGATACCTCTTGTAATCGGACTCATATCATCTGCCGAAATCTGGTTTACCCTCTCTGCTGCGTTTGCTATTCCTTCTAACACACTTGTGCTATACCTAGCTATGGAACTTCATTCTCCACATAAACATGATGAAACTCTAACTGCCTATCTTCACCGTCTGAAACGAATTTTCAATGAACTATCAGCCTCCGCATGACCTATCTCCCAGTCTGATTCATGGTCGCTATTTTAAAGGGTCTTCGTGCTGAATTGTATCTCTCAAATCAGCCATATCCATGCTTGATACTCCTTTGCCATTCTTTGTGTTACTTAGAAAATGTCTCGGCCATGAGTTTATTACCGAACCAAATGTACTGGTTGTTTCTTCTCCTGCTCCACCACCATCAGTCAATAATGTTTAACACTTCACTAATAATACTCAACGCTTCAACAACCACCGTGATCGCGATCGTGGTACCCATGGTTATGGGCGAGGAAATTTCTGCCCACCTAACCTTCAGTATTCTTCCAATTTCAATAACCCACATTGTGGTTGTGTGTTCTGTTGTTATTCCAATCACGACTCGTACCGATGTTATTTTTTTCCTCAACCAACAACTTCTACTAGTCTCCTTGGTCCACCTCCTGATACCACTTCTCCGACTGCTAACTTTATTGCTACTTAAAATGCGACATCGATGATCGAAAATCAACTGCGGGAAATGCAATCTTCATGGGGCTGCAACTTAATTTCCTGGGTTTCGCGTAAGCAACACACAGTTGCATGCTCCTCTATAGAATCTGAGTATAATGTCATTGCTGATGTCGTTGCTGACTTAAAATGGTTCTGTTCGCTGCCCAAAGAATTACGACTGCCTCTTCATCACATGCATGTGTTGTGGTGTGATAATCTAGGGGACTCCTATCTTGCTTCTAATCATGCTAGTACAAAACATATTAAGATAGACTATCATTTTGTTCGTGAAATCGTTGCTAACAAACAGGTCTCAATTGATCAGTTTGTTTCCTCTCACGATAATATTGTCGATACTCCCACCTAACCCTTACCATCCAACCACTTTTTGTACAACCAGACCAAGCTCAAAGTGTTTCCAAGAATACCCCCTTTGGCTTACGGGGGTATTAACACTAGCTAATAATCAGTAGTTAGTTAGGATATTGTTTTTGAATTACTGTAATTATCTTGAGAATCTCTAATTTTGTAAATCCCTTGATTATAGCTTGGGTGGTTAATATATATATATATATATATATATATATATATATATGTGTGTGTGTGTGTGTGTGTGTGTGTGTGTGTGTGTGTGTGTGTGTGTGTGTGTGTGTGTGTGTGTGTGACAACTTGTTTTTAAAACAATACAAGAAATAGAATACAAAAGTTTTATTTTAGACATACTCTTACAAATTGCAGCAACCGAAATCCAGGCTAGAATAAAACAATAGCCTTCATAAGTTCAGAAATGAAATCCTATTTTAGACATACTCTTACAAATTGCAGCAACCGAAATCCAGGCTAGAATAAAACAATAGCCTTCATAAGTTCAGAAATGAAATCCTTAAAATAAACTGCACCCTCATCAAGCCTTCAACAAAACATAAACCATAGCTCCTAAAAACTCCCTCAGCACAAGAGAAGCACCTCAACCTTGCAAAACAAACCCCAATGAGAAAAAGTCTATTGTAATCAAGTAATATTTAAGATTCAATTCAACAGAAAGATTATTATTAGCTATGTTTTTGTGGTACAATATGTATAAGCTACAAAAAGGCCAATTATTTCTCTTTACAATTTTATTTGAATATTACTCTTTAATGTTGGTGTAGAGGATATACTGATGAAATGCCTGTGAATGGCATTAGGCCCCTTCCATTAATTCGTAAAAAAAGTAAGTTGAAGAAGAAACGTGGAGAGTTGCATGTTCCAAAATTCATATGGCGGCGCTGCCGAAAATGCCAGCTGGAAATGGTTGTGGATTGTGCTTCAGAACTTCGGCTAAATAGGATGGAAGAATCGAGCAATTCGAATGGGGATAAGGGTGATTCATTCAAGATAAAAGGAATTCTTCAGCTGGTAATAATATACTATTTCAGTATCATAATAACTCATGGAGTATATTGATTATTACATTATTTAGGACAGTCCATCTAATGGACAGTCTATAAAAATAAATTGCATTTTATATGAAAAATGATATATATGTCGACAAATATTTGACCAAGTTAGATTACGACTAATGTGAAAGTGTATGCGATAAGATAAAATAAATTAAAGTGTGATCCTTCTTAATTCCTACATATCCGATGTATGCACATACGTTGCAATCATAATTCGGTTGAAAACTTTCACAATGTACAACATAACTCATTTTATATAGCAAAGAGTTGCAATTGTGGTATAAAAAAGATCATTTAAAATGCAGTTCTCTAGTATATAAATGCAACTTATTTATATGGTCCATACAAAAAACTACCCATTTTGAACTGCCTATAATCAGGATGAATTTTAACTCATTTCTTCGGGTGTCCTTTTTTTTCTTTTTCTTCTTATTTGCACGTGTCTATCTTTTGTTCATCTTTTGGTGTTTCCATGACTGAACTGTTGACAGACGAAACAAAAATGACTCCAAAGAAATTGTGTTCAAAGTGCAAAAAATGAGGCTAAAAGTCATTGCCTTCAAGGAAGCAGCGAAAGCCACAGTTGCTACAATCAAATGATCAGTGACTAAGACCGTCTATCTTTATATTTTCTAATTTGATTTCAGGTGAATTTATGTTATGGGTTTTTATTCTATCTGTCTGAGCATCATTCATGGATTCAAAATCATGCGGACCTCTATACATGTTAATCTGTAATGGATTCTAATATCAGTTGTACTATCAAATTTACAGATTAGTATTCAAAAAAGATTTCAAAGGGGAAGTAATTCATGCAGATGGATCCTACTGTTTTGTATTTTATTCTTATTAAATTTAGGAATCTGTTTAAAAATATCATCTGTTAGGGTCACGTATATGGTAATGGGCTACAATTCTACCCTATTTCTCCCATTTAACATTAAACTGGCAATGTTGCTTTGGTTGCCTTATTATCACATCACATTAAAAAAACATATAAATTTACATCTCTTAACTCGGATAATTATTAATGTTAATATTATTACAAATTTAATATCATCTACATTGTGTTAACAATATTTTTTTCTAATAAATTAAACTACCTCTTTATGTCTTTGACAATATATATGTGTACCTTCTAACGGAAAAATGATTTTGCTACCTATATATATGTCCTCTCTTCTTTTAGTTTTGGGTACCATTACCATAGGCTAAGTCTTATTATCTGTCTTACTATATTCTACTAAATATTTTTCACTTCTTAATTCATCATATAATTTACCTCTTCCTCTTTTTCATTACCCATATGGATCATATCTATCTATATCTTCTTCCTTTTTGCATCCTATATCTGGTGTTGGCATTTGGTAATCTCAAGGGCATAACGCCCATATTGATGAGGGATATGGCTATGACTTTACAATGGTCGTGCAGTTTCAGCAATATGGTGGGGGTGTTAAAAAATAAGACTAATTACACTTATATTACATGAAGTGCCATTAAATTCATAATTCAGCCCCCAAAGAATTTGGGCTTATAATTGACTACGTCAAGTGCCTAATTTGATACAATTTAGCCCCCAATTTCATAATCCGGCCAAAATTGGCCGGAATACCCTACCCGCCCATGAATCTGATCCGGTCTTATGTATTTAATATCAGTTGACCGTATAAATATACGGTTTGACTTAATTTAAAAAATGACTATTTACAGTTCTGTTACATCAAGTACGACCATATTCATGATTCGGCCCCCAAAGAAGAAAAAATTATAATTATAAATATAATAATTTTTAGCCCTTTTAAAAAAGTAACTAATACCGCTACAGTATAAAATTATAAATACAATTTAAAATTATAAATATTTGTATATAAAATTATAAAAATAATAAATAGAATTTGTAAAATTTAAGTTGTGATATAATTTGTAAAATTTAAGACGTAAAATTTATAATTTATGATATAATTTATAATTTGCAAGATTTAAGTTGTAAAATTTATGCATACAATTTGTTAAATTATAGATACAATTTTAAAATTAAATTATTTTTATAAATACAAAATATATATTAACTATTGTTTGTTTGAAGAATAAAACGGAAAATGGACGGTAAGAAAGTGTTGTTGGATAAACTAGTTAAATACTATATGTTTGAAGAATCTTTTAACTAATTAAATAAAAACAACTCACTTTCCAAATCTAAAATACATTACATATGTCGTCTTATGTACCTTCTCTCTTTGCAACTAATTTTTTTCACATCATCTCTTCTCTCCTCCTTTAATGGCAATAATCAGGCTTTTTCCGTTAGAAAAGTCTTTGAATTAACATAAAATTTCAGGTTATAATTTCTCCTTAGGTCGATCAAAGCTACTGGATAGAATCCAAGGTGCTGAAATTTTCATATTTGAAGGAACAAAATAATTTGAATGATTAGGGAAGAGGGATAGAGGAAAGAGAGCAAATGGGTCATTTTTTTTTCTTTTTCAATTTTTTCTTCCTCCTTTTGTATGCTCTCCCAATATAAAAAAGGTACTATTTAATTAATTAAATTTTGGTAAATTTTCTCAATTGTTTAAAAGTTTAATGTTATTTGTGCTAAAAATATAATTTTTATGTTTAAAAGTTTATTGATTTTTTTTGGTAATTAAGTCTTTTTTTAATTTTAAAATAAAAAATATATATTTGTTAATCTTTGTATTAATATTTAATTTTAATAACTTAACATATAATAAGTATTTATAAGAATTTATACAGATTTAATACGTCAAAATAAGTATTTATACGAATTAGGTACTTGATGTAGTAAATTGTGAAGTTGGTGGTACTTGATGTAACTTAACTGTTATTACCCCGTATTTTATATGGTGAAACCGTATATAATTTTTATTTGGCTGAAAAATTAGGTATTCCGATTAATTTTGACCGAATTCTGAAATTGGGGGCTAAATTATATCATATTAAACACTTGATGTAGTAAAGTGTAAGTCCAAATTTTTTTGGGGGTCTAATCATAAATATGATGATACTTCATGTAGTAAACTGTATTTAGCACTAAAAAAATATGAAAAAGAACATAAAGAATATCTTTTAGTTTTTATATTAAACTTATGTATTAAAGTCTTGTTTGCGTATGAAGGCGTGGACTCCTTGGTTCTTTCTCAACATAACATAACCAAATCACAATAACTTTTAGTTTTTATTAATTTTTATATTTTTGTATACTAATTGTGTGATTTTATTAATTTTAAAAATATTCAAACTGTAATTCCAGTCCCACATCAAAAGATATGAGAAAAAATTATCTCTGTATAAGAAATTAAGTTACTACCAATAGTACATTCAAGTCATGACCTTTTGGGTGAGCCTGTTGTGAGTTAAGATGACTCAAGATGATACTATATATTGGGTCAATAGTTTAAGGTCTTATTTGGATAGATTTGATTCGATTCGAACTTGGGATTTGACCCGAGATTTGTTCCGAACTCGTGATTTGACCCGAGTTATTTCATATGATATCAGAGTCGGCTCTCGAAAGCTCGGGTCGGATTATCCGATCAGGTTGCCGAAAGTGAGGACACGAAGGTTGGTGGTATTATCCCACAATGGAGAGAATGAGGTCATAGAAAGGCAAAGATCTAGGGACCGTATGTTTGATCGGCTTTGACGGGTACGTCAGAAATTTAAGTGGAAAAATTTGTAACACCCTAGTTCCACATCAAAAGATATGTGAAAGATACTCAAGGAATTAAGTTACTGTGACAACCCGAAAATTTATAAGATTTTAAATGATTAAATTAAAGGTTAAAGAATAAAACCTAGATTGGAATTAGAGGATTAATTAAAAAATTTAAAAGAACCTATATGGTTTGATTTAAAGTTTTAAGTACTGTAAAGAAATTATGTGCAGCATATTTATTTTTCAATTATAAAATAAATACGTAATTTAAGTATGTTATGTTTTATATAATTTATATATCAAAATGAGTTATATAAATTATATGATTTCATGATGGTAAAATAGTTTAGGGAGATTTATGTAGTAACTTATTTGATTAAATTAAGTTACTAAGGTTGGGTGATTAAATTACTTAACAAAAGCATTAAAAGAATTATTGAATTAATTATTTAAAATCCAAGACGAGTGGATTAGAAACCCTAATTAAATAATTAGGATAAGATAAAATTCATGAATTGGACCATGATATTTTACATGACCCAAACAATTAAATTAGAATGTCCAAGCAATTAAATTGGAAGCCCAAAAGAATTAAATGAGTGGTCCAAACCTAGTCCACTTGAAGAGGGGCATTGTGGTCATTTGTTAACGCATAAATTGGCAAGAAAATAAATCAAAATTGGGAGAAAACAAGGGTGTATACCCGACCACTTTAGGGGCAAAAAGGGAAGAAAAATGAGATTTATTAAGCTTGTTCAAAAATATGGAGAAAAGCTACTAACTCTCAACTACTCATTCCATGTGTCAAGTGTAGAACTTAGCCAACACTTTGTTCTTTTGTGCAAGAAAACATGTAGGTTAATGCATACAATGAATACTTACTACACTTAGTAAACAAAAAATCAATTGACTTCATTTTATATCATTTTACTTCCAAGCTTCCAAGTTGCTAGCTAAAACAAACCAAAACAAGAAAGAGAGAGAGAGAATGAAATGGGACTCACGGCAAGGAGGAGGAGAAGAGGAGGAAGAAAATAAACTTCATCCACTCTAAGATTATATCCTATCTTGTAAGGAAAAAGAGAATAGCCATCTAAGAAAGGTAAAGAAAAATAATTTTTTCTAGATTTAGTTAAAGCTTTAAATATCTTTGTACTTTTATTTTGGATCCATGAAATTGTGTGATTTTATTGGGTAAAACCTTATGATAAGGTTAGATCTTGAGTTATGTTATGTAACTTGATTATATATGTGTTATTGTGTTGAAAAGATTTGGGGAAAATGGAAGTTAGAAAGTTTTGTGGAAGTTTTAATTAATAAAGTGAGATCTATGTGTTCTATTTTGAAGATCTATATTTGGTATTTGTGATTTGTTGTGGGGGTGTACTAGATCTATAAGATATGTGTATAATCCTTTGAATAACCCAAAAATATTGTGGGATGAATAAGTTATGGAATTTTTAGTAAAACACATCCTTGATGGAAAAATTTAGAAAAATTAGTATACTGCTGCCACAAAAAGGAAATTTCGGGATTATCTAAATTGTTCAAAAAATTCTGGGCTTTTGGTATGTTGTAGTAGACTGAATAAGCTTTCCATAGACTCCAGAACGGACTAAATCCGACATCGGAGGAAAGAGTTATGCCATTTTAAAGTAGCCGAGTCAAAACTGGGAAACCATTTCGGTTCAGTCCCCTTCCACGAAATTTCTGGAATTTTATGCTTGGAATTTGAAAATGGTCCAAAAACAAAAGTTGTAGTCCCGGAAGTTAGATTCGTGTGGGCTCAAGAATCGCTCAAAAACGTTTTAAAACGAAAAAATTATGATTGTTTTAGTACAAGAGGGTCAAGCTGGAAAAACCAAAATAGATCAGCTACTTCAGTCCAAATTTCCAAACTCAAAACAACTCCAAATTGAGTGTTTGATAAATAAAAACTGTAGCTTAAGAAGTTATGAATCCAACGCCTCTGACGAAACTTAATTCTGAGTTGTACATTTTGTTTTACAAGCGTTTCCGTAAAGGACGCCAAATCTGAAAAATTATGGACGAGAATGGCATAATCGTAAATAAGTGGAAGTGATTAATTATTAAAAATAATTATTTAAAGCCATTAAATGGTTAGCAAATTAATTACATACAAAATTAAATGTAATTAACTATTTAATTATTATTTAAGTGATATTAAATGATAATTAAGTAAAGTTAGTGTTAATAAAGTAATTAGTTATTATTTAATTAAAGATTAAATGATAATTAAAGTTAAACAAATAATTGATTATTATTTAATTAATATAAAATAATGATTAAAGAATATTTAAGTAAGATTAAGTGATTACTTACTTACATTAACTTAAAAGTGTAAAATTATTTATTATTTAAATATTAAATAATAAATAAGGACAAGTAATAAATAATTATTCTTAAGTTAATAAGAAAGAATGATTAAAGATTTATGATATGAATTAATTATTTATTATTAAATAATAAATAATGACAAATGTTAATTAATTATTCTTTAAATAATAATAAAGAATAATTAAAGACTAATGAAGTAAATAAATTAATTATTTACAATTCAAGGATAAGAAATTATTTAATTATTATTTAATTAATATTAAATAATAAGTAAAGACAAACAATAATTTGATTATTCATCATCTAATTATAATTAAATAATGAATAGATCTAATTGGCTATTATTTATTAATTAAATAATAACTAAAGGTAATTAATTAATTTTTTATTTAATTAATATTAAATAGTAATCAAATGAAGGTATAGATTAATATTATGATAATAAATTTATTTAATAATTGTATTAAATAAATTATGTAAAAATAGTTTTAATATTTTAAAAATCATTTAAAGGTTAAAAAAATGTTTTAAGTTATAAAACATAACTTTTAATATTTTGCCATGAAATACATTAATATTTTAATATTAATGGCAATTATTTAAGAAAGATTTTAAATATTTTAAAAATCATTTAAAGGTGATATTAAGGTATTAAAAATATTCTAAGTTATAATAAATAACTTTTAATATTGTGACATGTATTTCATTAATATTTGAACTTAATTAAATATTAATAATAATAAAATTATTTGGTATTTAAATCATTTAAAAATGATATTAATGATTGAAAAATTATTATAAATGATAATAATTATTTGAAAATTATTATGAGCTACTGAAAAATATTTTGATTATATAATAAATTATCTAAGATAATATTAAATGGTTTAAGTAGAGTCTTATCGATATTAGGCTCGATAATTATCCGATTAGGCAATCGGGATGCCGAATTAGTACCGAACTCAACTCAGACTGAAATAGTTTGACTTGATACCGAGTCTTATGTGTTTTATTGATTATTAGAAATATATGATAATGTGTTTAAGTTATTTTATTACTGTAATTAACAAAAATTAATGTGATGATATTATTATAATTGAGAGATCAATATTATCAATAATAGGTCTTTCAACTGAAGTTAAACTAGATTGCGTAGCAGTAATCAACGGTTCAGGCAAGTTTTCTTGAACTATTCTTTCATATAGTGGTTAATCATAGTTGATTATATCACGTCTATGATTTATTGATTCGCACGTTGTGCATGTTGCATATGTTCATCAGGTATGAAAGGCTGATCACCTTCATTACCATATTGTTAAGTTGATTATTCATGTTCCTTATTGACCATTCATTTTTATTGTCTCGGTCGTTCAGTTATGTAAATTTATTCATGCTATTTCACAATGGTTATATTGTTGAAAGTCAACCAGCTTATTGTTCATTCTTTTCAATCATGATATATCTTTTCTTGAAATTAAACTTGTTGGGCAAACTTGTTGCTCACCCTTGCTATATCATGATAAACATTGCAGATTAGAATGAATACGTCGGATACAAGAAAAGTCAAAGACAGTTCCAGCATTGGTTTTTCGTACAGATAAAACTTGTAATAATATTATATGTAAATGACATTGTATGTCGGATAAGATATTGAATTCAGGTATTAAGTTAAGGTTTCAGACCTTGGAAATTAGGTGTAAAGGTTATTGTATAAACAATTTTTGTTTATATCTTTCGCAATAGTTATAGAAATAATGTAACGTAACGTACCAGGTCCGAGGTTCTGGGGACCCGGATTTAGGGGCGGTACAGTTGGTATCAAAGTTGTAGGTCATAAATCTTAGGTAGGGTTACCTTAGGCTATAAACGCAGGGATAAGGATACGGGATAAACTCAAATAGAGTTTAAAATTTAAGCGATGAATTTGGGCAAGGTTTTGGTAAGTCAATAAGATTCAAAGAAGAATCCTGACAAGTAATAAAGATGCAGAGTTACCTAACTCTGATGATAAAGATGAACAGTAGTAATGAATAGATAGAGTCTGAAAGACTAAAAGGATAAAGGGAAAGAAGATCGTAAAACAAAACGATCATAAGATAGAAAAAAAATCGTAATATAATACGATTATAATATCAGATTACAACGTGATCTGATGAGGTCATAAGAGGACAGATGATCAATCAAATGATTGAAAACTTTATAGTAGGATTGCTGTATGACAGTGGTACTATGAAATTGTATTATTAAAACTCAGGAAAGAGTTGTGAATTGTAGATACGAATTAAATGGAATTCGTATTGAGCAAAGAGGGAACTAGAATTATGTGGGATTTTAATTGAGGACTCATGTGATAGCTGAGTTGTACAAACCTTTGTATGGGCGGGGGTTTGTGCTTGGTCTAAATACTACTTAGTTTATCACATTGATAATCATTGAAATATCGGTGTCGCGCTATTCGCTATATGTATGATGAGAAGGTGATTCTTTTCTCATGTGTATAACGGATACGTAGAGAATATAAGATTAGGTACGAGTTTTTTAAACTCATACGTATGGTAAGTTCGTGACTCATAATCGTATGGTGGAACCCCTCAGCGAATGGACGACTTTGGTCTGACTAGGATAAGTTTCTAAACCCATATGATTATGGTAAGTTCCTGAACTCATAACGTGTGGTATGTTTGATGAACTATACGGGGGTATAGAAAAATTGTGAATGAAGGATTGAGGATAATAGAAATAGATAGAATTATTAGCAATTGATCATTAGAAGAATTGAAGTTGATGGTGGAAGCATAGGTATTCCAAATCTTCTAGCTGTGCTAGACTTCAAATTTTTGACATCAAGCTAAATTCGCATTGATGTGCCTTTAAAAATATAAATGAATTTTTTGGTTATCAGAAACACATGTTTACAATTGTATAGAAGTGGTCTTCGTACCACTAACACATCGTTACTAGTTGCGGCATGATAACATCACAAAAATAATTTTCAATGGTTTTGAGCTGTTTAAAGAAAAGTCTATGCTAATTATTTCGGCTAGACGAAAATGATTTAAAATGTATCAAAATGTATTTTATATATCATTAATGCATCATGTAACCTGGTGCAAAGATAATAAAAATGATGGAGTTATCAATGCAGAATTACTTAGTGTCGGATGTGATCTAAAGATCGTCAGCCCACTATGGAATAATGTAGTATGGCAAAGTCACACAATGACGGAATTCTCAAACGGACTGTAAATACAGTGCGGTATCATGACGTCATAAAATAATTTTCAGAATTTTAAAGGTAAGTTATTGCCAACTGAATTTGGATAGACATGTTTCGATTGAAATTTGAATTATTGGTATACGTCTAAGCTATTTGATTCAGCTAGACAAATGTGTATGAATATTCAAAGTATTTTTGATAATTTATCCCGAACCAAATTATTTTTGGTGCAGAATCATATGATAAGACTGAGGTGAACTATGTTGATTGAATAAAATAATCCAATCTAGTAGCGTAAATATTCGCTAGACATGATTGATACGTTATGCATAACGTAGGGTACGATAGGCTGATTACCTAACGTACTTGCAGAAGTAGTATACCTTCTTCGTGATTGTAAACATACTTAGTAGTTATTGTTTTGCGATATAAATATCGTTAAAACTATGTGTTCATGGTCTAGATGACCCCTCAGCATAATTTAAAAAGTTTTTAATTCCTTGGAGAGAAGTCTGGGTAGAATGTATCGATGGGATAGTTTCTCATAGAAGGAATGTAACGCCCCCAAATCCGGGATTTTTATAACTATTTCGGAAGATATAAACATAAATTGTTTATACAATAACCTTTACTTCTAATTCCCAAGGTCTGAAACCTTAACTTAATACCTGAATTCAATATCTTATCCGACATACAATGTCAGTTGCATATAATACTATTACAAGTTTTATCTGTACGATAAACCAATGCTGGAACTGTCTTTGACTTTTCTTGTATCCGACGAATTCATCCTAATCTGCAATGTTTATTATGATATAGCAAGGGTTAGCAACAAGTTTGCCCAGCAAGTTTTAAATACAACAAGGATATATCATGATTGAAAGAATGAATAATAAGCTGACAAACTTTCAACAATATAAGAATTATGAAAGAACATGAATCAATAATGCTGAATAGTCGACAATGAACATGAATAAATTCAACTGAACAATATGGTAATGAAGGTGATCAGCCTTTTATACCTGATGAACATATACAATATGCACAACGTGCAAATCAATGAATCATAGATGTGATATAATCAACAATGATTAATCACGAACATGCTTTACAATAACAACTCGAGTTCGAGTTAGGAAACTTGCCTGAACCGTTGATTATTGCTACGCAATCTAATTTAGCTTCAGTTGAAAGACCTATTATTGATAATATTGACCTCTCAATTAGAATAATATCATCACATTAACTTTTGTTAATTAAAGTTATAAAATAACTTAAACACATTATCATATATTCCTAATAATCAATAAAACCCATAAGACTTGGTATCTAGTCAAACTATTTCAGTCTGAGTTGAGTTCGGTACTAATTCGACATCCCGATTACCTAATCGGATAATTATCGAGCCTAATATCAATAGGACTCTACCTAAACGCTTCAATATTATCTTAAATATTTTATTTGTTAGTTACAATATTTTTCAAAAGTTCATAATAATTTTCAAATAATTATTATCATTTATAATGATTTTTCAATCATTAATATCATATTTATATAATTTAAATATCACATAATTCCATTATCATTAATACTTAATTTAATTTTAAATATTAAAAAAATACATGTCATAATATTATAAGTTATTTATATATCTCAAAGTATTTTTAATACCTTAATATCACTTTTAACTGATTTTAAAACATTTAAAACCATTATTAAATAACTGCCATTAATATTAAAATATTAATGTATTTCATGGCAAAATATTAAAAGTTAAGTTTTATAACTTAAAACATTTTTTATAACCTTTAAATAATTTTTAAATAATTTTTAAAATATTAAAACCATTTTTATATAATTTATTTAATATAATTATTAAATAAATTATTATCATTAATATTAATCTATACCTTCATTTGATTACTATTTAATATTAATTAAATAGTAATTAATTAATTACCTTTAGTTATTATTTAACTAATAAATAATAGCCAATTAGATCTATCCATTATTTAATGTTAATTAGGTAATGAATAATCAAATTATTGTCTGTCTTTAATTATTATTTAATAATAATTAATTAATTTCTTATCCTTGAATAGTAAATAATTGATCTATTTACTTCATTAGTCTTTAATTATTCCTTATTATTATTTAACAAATAATTAATTAACAATTGACCCTATTTATTATTTAATAATAAATAATTAATTCATTTCATAAATCTTTAATCATTCTTTCTTATTAAATTAAGAATAATTAATTATTACTTGTCCTTATTTATTATTTAATATTAATTAAATAATAAATAATTATTTTATAAACTTTTATGTTAATGTAAGTAAGAAATCACTTAATCTTACTTAAACATTCTTTAATCATTATTTAATATCAATTAAATAATAATTAATCAATTGTTAATCTCTAATTATTATTTAATCATAATTAAATAATAACTAGTTACTTTATGAACACTAATTCTACTTAATTAATTATCTCTTAAATAATAATTAAATAGTTATTTACATTTAATATTGTATGTAATTAATTTGCTAACAATTTAATGGCTTTAAATAATTATTTTTAATAATTAATCACTTCCACTTATTTACAATTATGTCATTCTCGCCCAAAATTTTCAGTTTTGACGTCCTTTACGGAAATGCTTGTAAAACAAAATGTACAACTCGAAATTAAGTTACGTCAGAGGCCTTGGATTCATAACTTCTTAAGCTACAGTTTCCATTTATCAAACACTCAATTTGGAGTTGTTTTGAGTTCGGAAATTTGGACCGAAGTAGCTAATCAGTTTTGGTTTTTCCAGCTTAACCCTCTTGTACTAAAACAATCATAACTTTTTCTTTTTAAAACGTTTTTGAGCGATTCTTGAGCCCACGCGAAGCTAACTTCCGGGATTACAACTTTTGTTTTTGTACCATTTTCAAATTCCAAGCACAAAATTCCAAAAATTTCGTGGAAGGGACTAGACCGAAATTCCAAAAATTTCGTGGAAGGGACTCGGCTACTTTAAAATGGCATAACTCTTTCCTTCGAAGTCGGATTTAGTCCGTTCCAGAATCTATGGAAAGCTTATTCAGCGTACTACAACATCCCAAAAGCCCATAATTTTCTAGAACATCTAACTAATCTCGAAATTTCCTTTTAGGGTCAGCAGTCTACTAATTTTCTTAAGCTTTAAAAACAGTTTTGCTTTTCTTTCTTTGATCAAGCTTTCTCAACACCAAAAATAGTTATATCCATACATAATACACTATATACCATGTAGATCTAAAATTTTTAGAATTCAAGATCATAACTCCTTTATTTCATCAAACCATAAAAATAAAATACATAAATTTAAAGTTATGATTTTAGAGATTTTATACCTTTGATCTTTGGGCTATCCTTCTTCTTCTTCCTTCCAAGTGAGCTATGAAGATTTACAAAACTCTCTCCCTTCCTCTTCTCAACCCCACGGTTCCCTCTCTCTTTCTTCCCTTTCTATTTTGTTTTGTGTTTGCTAAGTTTGGAAGAAATGAAATGAAAAGTAAACTTTGTTGGTAAATTAAGTGAGGAATATTTGGAGTAGGAGAAA
The DNA here is from genome assembly GCA_020205555.1 of Panax stipuleanatus. NCBI lineage: Eukaryota > Viridiplantae > Streptophyta > Magnoliopsida > Apiales > Araliaceae > Panax > Panax stipuleanatus. The sequence continues at coordinate 11,033,535 of CM035125.1, read as the reverse complement.
ATGTATAGATGTAATATGTGTATACATGTATAATCTCCCAACTTCTTCTCTCTCTTATCTCTTCTTCTCTTGCTTGCACACCTGGTTATAATAAGTGGCTCAAATCAAAGGGTGACACTCTAGGTTTTAAACTTTAACTTTTAATTTAATCATTTAAGATTTTATCAATCTTACAAATTCTCGGGTTGTCACAAGCAAGCAGTATGTACTCATTAAATTGAGCATGAAATCAGGTAAAGGTTAAATTAAAAACCTAGTCTTGGTGAATTAAAGGAGTAGGGATTAGTAGGCTGTAATTTCGAGGACGAAATTCTTAGAAGAAATGGTGAATGTGACAACCCGAAAATTTATAAGATTTTAAATGATTAAATTAAAGGTTAAAGAATAAAACCTAGATTGGAATTAGAGGATTAATTAAAAAATTTAAAAGAACCTATATGGTTTGATTTAAAGTTTTAAGTACTGTAAAGAAATTATGTGCAGCATATTTATTTTTCAATTATAAAATAAATACGTAATTTAAATATGTTATGTTTTATATAATTTATATATCAAAGATGTGTTATATAAATTATATGATTTCATGAGGGTAAAATAGTTTAAAGAGATTTATGTAGCAACTTATTTGATTAAATTAAGTTACTAAGGTTGGGTGATTAAATTACTTAACAAAAGCATTAAAAGAATTATTGAATTAATTATTTAAAATCCAAGACGAGTGGATTAGAAACCCTAATTAAATAATTAGGATAAGATAAAATTCATGAATTGGACCATAATATTTTACATGACCCAAACAATTAAATTAGAATGTCCAAGCAATTAAATTGGAAGCCCAAAAGAATTAAATGAGTGGTCCAAACCTAGTCCACTTGAAAAGGAGCATTGTGGTCATTTGTTAAAGCATAAATTGGCAAGAAAATAAATTAAAATTGGGAGAAAACAAGGGTGTATACCCGGCCACTTTAGGGGCAAAAAGAGAAGAAAAATGAGATTTATTAAGCTTGTCCAAAAATGTGGAGAAAAGCTACTAACTCTCAACTACTCCTTCCATGTGTCAAGTGTAGAACTTAGCCAACACTTTGTTCTTTTGTGCAAGCAAACATGTGGGTTAATGCATACAATGAATACTTACTACACTTAGTAAACAGAAAATCAATTTACTTCATTTTATATCATTTTACTTCCAAGCTTCCAAGTTGCTAGCTAAAACAAACCAAAACAAGAAAGAGAGAGAGAGAGAGAATAAAATGGGACTCACGACAAGGAGGAGGAAAAGAGGAGGAAGAAAACAAACTTCATCTACTCTAAGATTATATCTTATCTTGGAAGGAAAAAGAGAATAGCCATCTAAGAAAGGTAAAGAAAAAAAAATTCTAGATTTAGTTAAAGCTTTAAATAGCTTTGTATTTTTATTTTGGATCCATGAAATTGTGTGATTTTGTTGGGTAAAACCTTATGATAAGGTTAGAGCTTGAGTTATGTTATGTAACTTAATTATATATGTGTTATTGTGTTGAAAAGATTTGGGGAAAATGGAAGTTAGAAAGTTTTATGGAAGTTTTAATTAATAAAGTGAGATCTATGTGTTCTATTTTGAAGATCTATGTTTGGTATTTGTGATTTGTTGTGGGGGTATACTAGATCTATAAGATATGTGTATAATCCCTTTTGAATGACCCAAAAATATTGTGGGATGAATAAGTTATGGAATTTTTAGTAAAACACATCCTTGATGGAAAAATTTAGAAAAATTAGTATACTGCTGCCACAAAAAGGAAATTTCGAGATTATCTAAATTGTTCAAAAAATTTTGGGCTTTTGGTATGTTGTAGTAGACTGAATAAGCTTTCCATAGACTCCAGAACGGACTAAATCCGACATCGGAGGAAAGAGTTATGCCATATTAAAGTAGCCGAGTCAAAACTAGGGAAACCATTTCGGTTCAGTCCCCTTCCACAAAATTTCTGGAATTTTGTGCTTGGAATTTGAAAATGGTCCAAAAACAAAAGTTGTAGTCCCGGAAGTTAGATTCGTGTGGGCTCAAGAATTACTCAAAAACGTTTTAAAACGAAAAAATTATGATTGTTTTAGTACAAGAGGGTCAAGCTGGAAAAACCAAAACAGATCAGCTACTTCAGTCCAAATTTCCAAACTCAAAACAACTCCAAATTGAGTGTTTGATAAATGGAAACTGTAGCTTAAGAAGTTATGAATCCAACACCTCCGACGGAACTTAATTCTGAGTTGTACATTTCGTTTTACAAGCGTTTCCGTAAAGGACGCCAAATCTAAAAAATTATGGGCGACAATGGCATAATCGTAAATAAGTGAAAGTGATTAATTATTAAAAATAATTATTTAAAGCCATTAAATGGTTAGAAAATTAATTACATACAAAATTAAATGTAATTAACTATTTAATTATTATATAAGTGATACTAAATGATAATTAAGTAAAGTTAGTGTTAATAAAGTAATTAGTTATTATTTAATTAAAGATTAAATGATAATTAAAGTTAAACAAATAATTGATTATTATTTAATTAATATTAAATAATGATTAAAGAATGTCTAAGTAAGATTAAGTGATTACTTACTTACATTAACATAAAAGTGTAAAATTATTTATTATTTAAATATTAAATAATAAATAAGGACAAGTAATAAATAATTATTCTTAAGTTAATAAGAAAGAATGATTAAAGATTTATGATATGAAATAATTATTTATTATTAAATAATAAATAATGATAAATGTTAATTAATTATTTTTTAAATAATAATAAGGAATAATTAAAGACTAATGAAGTAAATAAATCAATTATTTACAATTCAAGGATAAGAAATTAATTAATTAATATTTAATTAATATTAAATAATAAGTAAAGACAAACAATAATTTAATTATTCATCATCTAATTACCATTAAATAATGAATAGATCTAATTGGCTATTATTTATTACTTAAATAATAACTAAAGGTAATTAATTAATTACTATTTAATTAATATTAAATAGTAATCAAATGAAGGTATAGATTAATATTATGATAATAAATTTATTTAATAATTGTATTAAATAAATTATGTAAAAATGGTTTTAATGTTTTAAACATCATTTAAAAATGATTTAAAGGTTATAAAAAATGTTTTAAGTTATAAAACATAACTTTTAATATTTTGTCATGAAATACATTAATATTTTAATATTAATGGCAATTATTTAAGATTGATTTTAAATATTTTAAAAATCATTTAAAGGTGATATTAAGGTATTAAAAATATTCTAAGTTATAATAAATAACTTTTAATATTGTGACATGTATTTCATTAATATTTGAACTTAATTAAATATTAATAATAATAAAATTATTTGGTATTTAAATCATTTAAAAATGATATTAATGATTGAAAAATCATTATAAATGATAATAATTATTTGAAAATTATTATGAGCTACTGAAAAATATTTTGATTATATAATAAATTATCTAAGATAATATTAAAGCGTTTAAGTAGAGTCTTATTGATATTAGGCTCGATAATTATCTGATTAGGCAATCGGGATGTCGAATTAGTACCGAACTCAACTCAGACTGAAATAGTTTGACTTGATACCGAGTCTTATGTGTTTTATTGATTATTAGAAATATATGATAATGTGTTTAAGTTATTTTATTACTGTAATTAACAAAAGTTAATGTGATGATATTATTCTAATTGAGAGATCAATATTGTCAATAATAGGTCTTTCAACTGAAGCTAAATTAGATTGCGTAGCAGTAATCAACGGTTCAGGCAAGTTTTCTTGAACTATTCTTTCATATAGTGGTTAATCATAGTTGATTATATCACGTCTATGATTTATTGATTCGCACGTTGTGCATGTTGCATATGTTCATCAGGTATGAAAGGCTGATCACCTTCATTACCATATTGTTCAGTTGATTATTCATGTTCCTTATTGACCATTCATTTTTATTGTCTCGGTCGTTCAGTTATGTAAATTTATTCATGCTATTTCACAATGGTTATATTGTTGAAAGTCAGCCAGCTTATTGTTCATTCTTTTCAATCATGATATATCTTTTCTTGAAATTAAACTTGCTGGGCAAACTTGTTGCTCATCCTTGCTATATCATGATAAACATTGCATATTAGAATGAATACGTCGGATACAAGAAAAGTCAAAGACAGTTCCAGCATTGGTTTATCGTACAGATAAACTTGTAATAATATTATATGCAAATGACATTGTATGTCGGATAAGATATTGAATTCAGGTATTAAGTTAAGGTTTTAGACCTTGGGAATTAGGTGTAAAGTTTATTGTATAAATAATTTATGTTTATATCTTCCGCAATAGTTATAGAAATAATGTATCAGTAACGTACCAGGTCCGAGGTTCTGGGGACCCGGATTTGGGGGCGCTACAGTTACTACCAATAGTACTTTCAAGTCATGACCTTTTGGATTTGCCTGTGGTGTGCTAAAATGACCCAAGAAGATACTATTGGGCCAGTAATTTAAGGTTTTATTTGGATAGATTTTATTCGATTCGGACTTGTGATTTGTCCCAAGATTTGTTCCGGATTCGGGATTTGAGCCGAGTTGTTTCATAAACCATGATATCGTACTTTAATTCGATTTGACCTATTTGTAAAAGGTTTTAAAACTTAATTTTAAATGCAGTTATAACATACGTAAATATTTATGCACAACACAAAATATAATTTCAACACATAAAAAATATGTTATTTATTATATTATAAGACGTAATATAAATTTTTTTAACAAATAATGTCTGATCAGTACAAAATAAAATTCACTTACTTTTGTGTTTTATAAAAACATATTATTTTATTTTATTTTGAAACGGACAGAGTATATAACTCACGTTGGGCCCTAAGCTTTCTCTGTGATTACCAGGATTTTTCAAAAATAAAATAATAATTTAATAAATAAAACTCTTATTGCGAGACGTGTCATGTTTGAATATAAATGTATGTGTTATATATATTTTGAAATATGTGATTTTGTGTGAAGAATTAAATGTGTATATAAAGGTGAAATATATACATGTATTGGGAAAATGGAATTTAATAGCTAATTAAACTATTAAAGAAAGTGGATGAATTAATTGTGAAATGAAATATGGAAATGAAGAAAATCAATCAATTAATATTAATTAATTGAGATTAAGTCTCATGAATAATTTAATTTGAATGATAAGCCTTGAACGACAATGGAGTTATTACAAATTAAATTTCATAAATGATGTGATTAATTCACTTAATTCGAATAGTGAATTAATATATGTATCTTTGTTTTAATAAAAATGAGGGAGTTAATTAAACTCATTATTTTTAATATAAATGTAATGTATTTACAAGATGGCCTAATATATGTTATTATGCCAAATGGAGATGAACTAAAGAGATGAGATGAGGAAATCAATATTCTGAATTTAATGATTGGAATAAAGAAATTTAATTTATTAAATGAGAAATATTACTATGTTACAATAATTAAATGTAACATGGTTAATGGTTTAATATTCAATATTATCCCAATAATGTATATATATATATATGCACACACACATATTTATATATAGATATTGGTATCAAATTAGTAAATTAAATTAATATTTAATTTATGGTTAGATGTGTATGTTAAATAAATTGTCTTGGAACAATTTATGGAAGGAATGAGAAAATTTAATTATACAATATTAATTATATAAATTAAATGAGTTATTTAAAATAATTAATGAATCAAATATTTGAAGTAATAGTTTGTTACACAAAGTGTTAAATTAATTATGGATTAATTTCATAATTAGTGGAATAATTTTTATACATAATTATAAATGTATAATTATTTAAGTTTGATTAATGTGAATACATGAATTAATTTGCGTTGGAAGTATAATATGTATTATGTACATAAGTGTGGGAATAGAAAGTGCATGTGGCTGAGTCATTTCTTTTTTTTAAGCATGAGGTGGTGGCCTAATACACTTGGTAATGACACATAGCATTGTCTGATGAATGAGTAAGTTAATTAGGAAGTTTATTAGTATTACTCAACTTCTGCTTCTACTACTTTCGTTTATCTTTGCTGTAAAGTCCCCAAATCTCGGGTCTGCCTTCAAGCCCGGGTCCGGTGCTTCACGGTACTATCCATTCAACATAATCTTAGGACATGAATGTAATTACAATATTATTACAACATATCACCTCTAATATCAAGTACGAAGACATTTATTAAACTATCAGAAATAATATTACTACGTCACGTACTTCTATACATTTAAATCTTCTTCCTTTATATGTATTCCTTTCTCTTAACATCATCTAACCATTCAGGTCTTTCTGCTCTAGTTGCAAAGGTTTTAGAATTTGTAAGGGTGAGCATTTAATTGCTCGGCAAGTATACTCAGTTGAATAAACAAAACATTCTCAAGAATAGAATAATATTTTTTTGAAATTCTTCAACAATTGAACATTAATTGTGAAGTTACTTGAATAAACAATAATAAATTAGATTCCTTTCATTTAACATCTTTAACACCATACTAACAATCACAACGATTAAAAGAATTCTTTTAACCATTAGCAAGCACTTCATTACACGGGGTGCAATCATGTTAATATTGGCTCACATAAACACATTGTTGCACGGGGTGCAACCCACTAATAATTGTCCAAACTTATCTGATTTGGTACATACAACTTTTCATAAATAAATAATTAATCACAATTCAATATCTCAACAATAAACATTCCGACTAGAATAGCTCAACCAATTGAGTTAAGCCGAATCAAATGACAGAACTTATTTTTCATAGCTTAAATATCACATTAAATGATAAATTTTATATAACAAATAAAATTCCACAGTTTAAACTCATGTCATGCACAGAATAATAAATATACAAGCTTATACAATACTTGCATTCAATATGTAATCAAATGAAAGTTGAAAACTTGCTCAATTATAAATTTTCAGTAAGTTTAAGAAACTTGCGTGCTACGCAATTTACCTGGAATGCTACCAATTCCTCTTCAAATGACCTATATATGTCATTAAGGTCGAACATATCAATTAGTCAAGTATTGACCCTAAAAATTGGTTTACTTTAGCTTATCTTAGCTTATTTCATAATTCACGATGTTCGGGTTTATGTCCACTAGTAACCATGTGTTTACTTTAGGTGGAGGAGCTGTCTCTTGGAAATCTGCTAAACAAACTTGTACTGCTAGATCTACTATGGAATCTAAATTTATTGCTTTAGAATTGGCAGTTACAAAAGCAGAGTGGCTAAGGAATTTATTGGCAAACATACCATTGTGATCTAAATCAATTCCTTCTATTTCTCTGCATTGTGATTCTCAAGCAGCTATTGGAAGGGCAATGAACCAGGTTTATAATGGGAAACAGAGGCACATTCACTTGAGACATAATATTGTACGAGGACTGATCAGTAGAGGTGTTATTTCCAGAGGGATGGGATTATTGTCAACATCTTGAGTAAATAATATGTGATGGAAACTCAACCCATGTGATTGGAGATCCCATGAATTGGGTTCAATAGGTAACAACAAGTCATGTAATTATTAATTATAGCACTGCACTTATTTATATCTCCCTATGTGCATGTGGTGCTTACTGACAAATTGTGTTAGGATGAATCATTTAGATTCTTAATGAAACTCATAGTCCTAAAGGGTGGTGTATGTCAGTTTACACTTGATGGGTTCACCTATGTAAAGGTGGACGTGTAGGCTGCTTCCTATGAGAGTCTATTGGATGTAAATGGATATTTAAAAAGAAGTTAAAAGTTGATGGGACTATTGATAAGTTTAAGGCAAGACTTGTGGCTAAAGGCTTTAATCAAAAGGAAGGGTTTAACTATTTTGACACTTACTCACCAATTACTAAAATGGCAACCATAAGAATTTTAATTTCTTTTGCATCTATTCATAATTTAATAATCCACCAGATGGATGTTAAAACTGCTTTTTTGAATGGAGAGTTAAATGAAGAAATATATATGTGTCAACCGGAAGGGTTTGTTGTTCCAGGGGAAGAACAAATGTGTGTAGCCTTGTAAAATCCTTGTATAGTTTGAAACAAGCACCAAAATAATGGAATGACAAATTTAATAAAACTATTTTGTCTAATGGTTTTGTGACAAATGAATCTGATAGTTGTGTCTATAGTAGATTCAATGAATTTGGTGGTGTGATTATTTGCTTATATATGGATGATTTGCTAATATTTGGTACTGATGAGAAAGTTGTAAAAACAACTAAAGATTTTTTGTCTTCTAAATTTGACGTGAAAGATTTAGGAGTAGCAGACTAGATTATTGGCATGAAAATAAGTAAACATACAAATGGTTTAGTTTTATCACAGTCTCATTATGTGGAAAATATTCTAAAGAAATTTAATTTCTTTAATGAAGAGTCATTAGGGACACCTTATGACTCTAGTGTGCATTTAAAGAAAAATAAAGGGAATGGTATTGCACAAATTGAATATGCCAGAATCATTGGTAGTGTAATGTATTTAATGAACTGTACTCGACCTGATATTGCATATGCCATTAGTAGACTTAGCAGATATACACATAATCCTTCACAAGATCATTGGAATGCATTATCACGATTAATGAGGTATTTAAAAGGAACAGTTAATGTAGGTGTATATTTTACTGGTCATCCTAGTGTTCTAGAAGGATATTGTGATGCTAATTGGGTATCTGATAATGATGAGACAAACTCCACTAGTGGTTATGTGTTTACTTTAGGTGGAGGAGCTGTCTCTTGGAAATCTGCTAAACAAACTTGTACTGCTAGATCTACTATGGAATCTGAATTTATTGCTTTAGAATTGGCAGGTACAGAAGCAGAGTGGCTAAGGAAATTATTGGCAGACATACCGTTGTGGTCTAAACCAATTCCTTCTATTTCTCTGCATTGTGATTCTTAAGCAGCTATTGGAAGGGCAATGAACTAGGTTTATATTGGGAAACAGAGGCACATTCGCTTGAGACATAATATTATACGAGGACTGATCAATAGAGGTGTTATTTCCATGGAATTTGTAAGGTCTGAAAATAACCTAGCGGATCCGCTCACAAATAGATTGACCAAAAAGGTTATACAAGAAGCATCCAGAGGGATGGGATTATTGTCAACATCTTGAGTAAATAATATGTGATGGAAACCCAACCCATGTGATTGGAGATCCCATGAATTGGGTTCAATGGGTAACAACAAGTCATGTAATTATTTAATTATAGCACTGCAATTATTTATATCTCCCTATGTGCATGTGGTGCTTACTGAGAAATTGTGTTAGGATGAATCATTTAGATTCTTAATAAAACTCATAGCCCTAAAGGGTGGTGTGTCAGTTTACAATTGATGGGTTCACCTATGTAAAGGTGGAGGTGTAGGCCGCTTCCTATGAGAGTCTTTGACAAACTCTCTAGAGCCTTTATTAAAATCTAGGACATGGCGCATGGCCTAGAACGCGCCCAACCGCGAACTTGTGTGGATTCGGGTTTTTTGAGTATGTGTACAAGTTCAACTGTTTGTATCATAGATAATGGGTTCAAGAATTTAGTTCATCTATAATCTACAATCTTGAACTTGTTCCACTAAGTGTCGATTCAAACCCACAAGGTATCGACATTATGTATTTAAAAACCATTGCCTTTCTTACTTACTTTTTAATTTTTCTCTCTTTGATAAATATTTAATCATGTGGGGGATTGTTGGTTATGCTTCAAAAGTTTGAGTTTTGGAAAAATCTCACATTGCTTATTTTTAAAACCTTCCTTGTGTATATTAGTAAACTTTGATGTGGGCTTAATAACAAGGTTAAGAAAATAGGGATGGGCTCGCGCACATGAGGACGACTAAGGAATTGGGTTGGGCCAAGCTTGGCTCTTGGACATCCGGTCAGAAAACCTTAGTGTGTGTGTGCGCGCATTACGCCAGCGCAAGGGGGTGCCGATCCGATCGATTAAGTCTCGCGGGTGCACCCAGAGTAGCCCACTGTTTTGCTAAAATCCCTACTTAACCTAGCCGTTTTCTCTCCAAAACCATAACGTTTTTCCAACGTTAACCTTATTTATTCCTCCCAACGTTAAACACAATTTATTCCTCAATGTTAACGTTAAACAATTTATTTCCTCCCAACGGTATTTTTGCTAACGTTCTGATTTTTCCCCTATATATATTGATCACTTCTTCAGAGTTTATACACAGAAAAAATCATCTCTCTATACTGTACTCTGTTTATATATATATTTTTCATTTTCTGGGCAATCCACAAATAGCAAGTCCAAAGTCTCCGTTTGTGAGTGCACACAATTGGAGGCTTCACCGTTGAATCCTGGATGGTGATCGCCAGCAGCCCGAACTTAAGACTTATTAAATCATTCTTTAATTAATTTTTATTACCCTTATATTATATAGTTCGGAACAACGTAGAATAACGTTGCTCGACTACCCGACTTTTGGAAATCAACACATTTGGCTTACTTCTTGCTTAGCTTAAATCATAATTTATACTTACATTTCAATGTCCTTCCATAACTTTATTAATTCCATTTCATTTTATATGGTTCCCGTTTTATGATTTAATCAATGCACCCAACTTTTATTTTTCATTTTTCATTACAAGTATAAAGCAGACAGCTTGACCCATTTTCTTTAGTTCAAAAACCCCCTATCTGCCAATCTAGACAGGCTAACATGTCCGCTTGCCTGTCTACTTTAGCTTGTAACTCCTTGTCTATCAAACCAGACAGGTTACTAGCCCGTCTGCATTAGTTTTAAACTCCCTATCTGTCAATTCAGACAAGCTACTAGCCCGTTTGCATTAGTTTTAAACTCCATGTCTGTCAATCCAGACAGGTTATTAGCCCGATTGCATTAGATCAAAACCCCTGGACGAAAACGAAACAGGTGATTTTTCCTCCTTATTAACGTACCCACTTTGCTACATCATAACTTGACCCTCAGTTATCGGAATGAGTCCGTTCTTTAGCCATATTTTAGCTCGTAACATTCTTTAAACTTTCCCCGAACAAACTATCATTTCTAATCCTCTAACAAGCTGAAATATTCGCTCAAAATTCCTTACCCGAAATAGTTTTTCAGATTTTTGGCAGTTTTGACTAGCCTCCTTCCGAAGGGCAAAACTCCCACCTCCAAACTCGAAATTAGACCAATCTTACGTCTACTATGATAATCCAAATTTTTGAAAAATATTAAAATAAGAATTAAACAAATAAAATTCTTATTAGATGATATGTTAAGTGAGATTGTATTGCATAAGTGAGTATGAATTATGCAATATGTGATTTGTGTGTATAATAAATATAATAGTAAAATATATTTATTATATGTAAGCAATTGTAGGAGCAATTTATTTAAAGAAAATTAGATGGGTAAGATTAAAATAAGTAAGTTAAAAAATTTATAATATTAAATTATTTTAATGTGGTAAATGAGTGGCATTAAATATACTTAATGTATAACCACCATTTTATTAAAGAAAACATGTATTGCATTACTGGATGTAATGTATGTATATTTTTAATGTGGTAAGTATATTATTATAATTATTATAGTTAAATTGTTAAGATACAATTTATAGACGAAAAAGAAAATAATTAGTTGAAGTATACAAGAATTATTGTGTACTTTAAATAAAGAATATTAAAATAAAATTTTGCACTGAATTGGTTTAATAAAGATAAGATATTATTTTAATTATAATATCTTATTTACTGAATAAATTTTCATATATAAGGTAAATATATTAAGTTATATTTACTATATGTAAATAAATTGATATACACAATTTATAATATGAGAAAATAAATTTATTATTTATTTTGTATATATGATATGGATACATGTCTATTACATGAGATAATTGTAAAGTGATAAATATATATATTCATTTTGTATTCATATATTTATTACGTGAGTAAAATAAAATTTTTGTGAACAATTTCTTAAGGGAATGAAGAAGGTGGTAATATAATATTTATATATACTTTACCCAAGAGTATTAAAATAAATTCTTATATGAAATTAATTTAATAAAGAAAAGATATTATATTTATTGCAATATCTTAAGGAAGTAAATAAATTCTTAATTGAATTTATGTAATAAGGTAAGAATATTATATTATAATATCTTGGGTATGAAAATAATAGTAATTGCATGAGAAATTATGTGTAGCATATTTATTTTGCAATTATAAAATAAATATATAAATTAAGTATGTTATGTTATGTTTTATATAATTTATTTATCAAAGATGGGTTATATAAATTATATGATTCCAAGAGGGTAAAATATAAAAAATTAACTAGACATTAAAAATAAAATAACTAACTAAAATAAAGAAGAAGAAATAAAATAAGAAAACTCCCTTTATTGATGATTCTCCAACAAGCGTATAATGAATAAGTAATTTAATCTACTTCTACTCCTAACCTAAACTAATACAATACCTAATAATCCTTTCTCTCTAAAACAAGAGACCTATTTATAGGAAAATAAATTTGTGCCCTAATTTAGATACATTGAACTTGGACACTTTTGTTCCCATGTAGGTTTTAACTTCCTAGTGGCAATCAACTTCTCAAAAAGATCTTCTAGATACACTTTCCTTTCTCTTGTTGGATTTGACTTGCACACCAAGATTGTTCCACCTCTTTCCTTCTCCTTGCAGGATTCTTCTTGGATATTTCTTACATGAATAAGAGCATTAAATATCGCTTGATCACCAAGATTTTGACTTTATTGCAATAAATATTAAACCCTACAAAATAAAATAAAACATATTAATTTAATAAACTAATATAATTAAAAGGACAAAATTAGGGATAATAAAATATATGAATTATGTGTCTATCAACTGTTTTAGCGAAATCTGAGAAATAATGAAAAACTGTTATGAGTGGACATTTATGGGGCCTGTTTTAGGCTGCCTATGAGGTTCGAAATGGGTGGGCTATATTTTTTAAAAATAGCCTACTATTGTACCTATAACATTTGTAACGCCCCCAAAATCGGGACTATTTCCCTTCCCAATCTTGTGCGTTAGATACTATCTTGATTTAGCTTTATATCATATTAAGATGAAACAATAGTTGAAAATGCGGATAATTAAAAACATTTCTTTCTTCTAATTATCCGCATTTCCAGCTGTTATTTCATTGAATGATGATGTAAAGCTGAATTCAAGATAGTATTTAATGCACAAGATCGGGAAGAGAAATAAACCCGATTTTGGGGGCATCACAAAATATCCAAATTTGAGAATTTTCTGATTAACGAGCAGTGCATGAGAAATTCACAAAGTAACTGTTTCGCTACCAGCAATCGCAGCAAGGTAGCACCAGCCATACATCAGCAGGGTCAGGCGCGCCCAGCGCCTGCTGGAGCCGTCGGTGCCTGCTGTGCAGGCTGCTTGCTGGGGTTTTGACACACTATTTTGATGAGCTTCCGTGATCTGTTTTTGCGGCTTGAAATTTTTCTAAAATACTACGTCATGAGGTCTATAACATGCCCTAAATTTTGTTGTTATATGACTTATAATTTGAGAATAAAAAATGAGCGAATAGACATGTCAGAACTTGTAAACAAGCGAACGCCGAGCGTCGGCACGTCGAAGGACTTTGACGTTCGACGTTCCGAATCGCGTTCCGGCGAAATAATAAGTCATAATTAATCTAATAAAGTCCTACGGGGCGAGATTTGACTAAAAGTGGTATTGTTTGCCAAGAAACTTCATTTCGAGCATAAATAAAGCAATAAAAATATGTAATAAATATAATTTACATATTTAAGCAACATAAAAACTAAGGTTGCCTATAAAATTATTTTGTGGTGCATTGAAGGGCGAGAAACCTTTAAAATTTTGTATTAACCATAAAAATGATATTTTGAGATTTTCGTGGTTCAAAATGAGGTTTTTGAGCTGAGATTTATGTAACGGAGTATATATATATATATATATATATATATATAATGCGAATATTCGTAAAACAAAAAATAAAGCGAATGTGCTAGTGGAATGTAATATTTATATACGAGGCAATGGTCCGTGTGGACTCATGAACGGACAAAATGATATAAAAATTATTTAACTTTAAAAAAAATATAGTAAATTGATTTTTACTATAGAAGCTATGTATTAGCTGTTTAAACCCCAAATTTGTAAGTATAGGTAAAACATATTTCTTAAATAAAATATGAATGGTTTAAGCTTCCAGAAGTAAAATATTTACATCTTAAAATGGGTGAGACCATTATTATTTATAGAAGATATTTAAAATATTATTAAATAATTAATAATATTAGATAATTAAAATATTATCAAATGATTAATAATATTAGATGATTAAAATATTATTAAACAATTAATAATATTAGAGAATGATTAAAATATTATTAAAGGATTAATAATATTTGTAAATGATAATTAAGTGAATCAAATATTATTAAAGGGTTAATAATATTTGTAAGTGATGAATATACTATAAAATGATATTGAAAAGTAAATAAAATATTATTAAGTGATTAATAATATTAGACAATGATTAAGACTTTATTAATTGATTAAATATTATTAAATGATTAATGATATTAAGTGACTAAAATATTATTAAAGGATTAATAATGTTAGACAAGAGTTTAAGATGATATTTAAGTGATAGTAATATTATTAAGGGATGATACTATTACTAATAAGTTAAAGAATTATTCAATGTTTGATTATGTGGCTAAATGTTAGCTAATTTATTATTCAAGTAATAGTATTGTGAGATAAATTTTGTTATGCTAATTAAAAGATCAATCTTATAACTGATAGGTCTTTCATAAGAGATTAAATTAGATTGCGTAGCAGTAATCGATGGTACAGACAAGTTTTCTAACTCAAACTCGAGTTATATATTATGTTTTAAGCATGCTAGTGGTTTAATTATTTATAATTATTTCACATCTTTGATTATTGATTCGCACATAGTGCAAATTGCATATGTTCATCAGGTATGAAAGGCTGATCACCTTCATTACCATAATGTTCAGTTAAATTTTTTCATGGTCATTGTTGACCATCCAGCATTATTGATTCAGCCATTCAATTATGAAAATTGATTCATGCTCTTTCACAACTATACATTGTTGAAAACTTGATAGCTTATTTCTTTTCAATCATGATATATCTTCATTGTATTTAAACTTGCTGAGCAAAGTAGTTGCTCACTCTTTCTATATCTGTTGGGTTTGTACGAAATCGTGGGCGCAATCAAATTGCAAAATTAGCCGAAGCAGGGTATATTAGAGTTTAAAATTTTCTACAAAACCATTACCCAGATCATCCTTTATGCAAATTATTAATTTAAAATGATAAATAAAAAGTTATGGAATCATACCCTTATAAAACGAAGCTTTCACATGTACGAGTTCAACTCCTTGTTCTTCGTGATCTCCTTGAATTTTCAGGGTTATATAGATTCCTTTCTTTGATCAACGTAAGCCACCCAAGTGTTTGGCCTCTAGAGGTGATCCACTAAGGAAGATGAATTATCAAGAAGGAGGGTGGTTGGCTAAACCCTAGGTTTTTATCCACTATAGAAAAGGAGTACTCTCCAACAATTAGAATTACATCAACTGATATCTATTATAAGACTCCGCTTATATAGATATTGGTTAACCCTTCTAATCCTATTAGAAATAGGTTTTCATTTAATTAATTAAACTCCTTTATTTATTACGCTTCCCAATCATATTAGGATTAATTAATTAAACTATTTTAATTAATTTGTCTCTTAATCTTATTAGGAATAAATGAGAGTACTACTATTAAATTAATTCCTAAACTCCTTTAGAAATTAAAATACAATAATTATAATAATATTAATAAGTCTCCTCTTATTAATTTATATTTAATATTTTCAAAATATTAAATAATAAACATTAAGCTATTTAATTTATTCTATCACCATAGATTAAATTAATTACACTTAATGCATTATTATAATTATGACATTATCTTCTTAAATAATTATTTTTCCTTTTATGGTGTGACCATTTAGGCTCTCTATATTAAACCGATTGTGAATAAATCAATTAAAACAATTCTAATCTTATTTAAATAAATAAATTAAACTAATAATCTATTTAAATAAATACTCCCTCCGTTCCTAAAAGATTGTTGTTTTAAAAGAAAAAATTGGTTTCAAAATGTTTGTCGTTTACAACTTCCTAGAAGAATAAATTATTTACTTTTCTATATTACCCCTATCTTCTCTCATTGTCCCAATAAATTCTCTCCTTTGTATTAATAGTTTTTAATTTTCCATAAAGGGGTAGTGATGGAATTTCAAATAAATTTTACTAGTATTAAATGACTTTCTTAATTCATGTGTCAAAATCTTAAACGACAATCTTTTAGGAACGGAGGAAGTAATATTTATTCTACAATAGGGATAAGCCTCCCTAGCGATCAACGACTTTCTAGATAATATAGATTCCAACATTAATCAGAAAAAAATCTGTCAGTAAATAGTTACCGTATAATTCAATGATTCCACCATACAATGTCTCAATTAAATATAAGACATAGAATTACTGCCAAGTCTTATTTTATTTAATTATATGTATTTCGATTAGTTATAAACTCCTTTCTAATTTCATTATATCTATGCCAAGGTTACTGTGTTGTCATTTAGCGAATCACATATGACATATCTCTTCTTTTACTAGAAGTGATAGATTCTTTATTGACCATTCATTATCTCTATATGTAACTTATTACACCCAAACATATCCTATGATATACCCTAAGGGTCTTAAGGAATAAGTCAAAGTATAATTCATTACATGTAAGATACTATGATGATCTCAAGTCCAATGATCACTTGTACTACTATCACATTAGGAATTCCTATTGATAGGCAAGTAAAACTCCATTAGGTATTCCATAGCGAGTCACGTTCAGTGAACTTATTCTCCAATAAGCATCTACATACTTGCTTTCGTGTTTCCACACAAATGATCATGAGATCAATCATCCTCATCCAATGAGCAAGCAACATATGTACCAATCTATCCAGATTTACTAATCCCCTTTTTAGTAATCCCACGATTGGGAACTATTTTAGTTTTAAGCTTTCTAAGAATTTATATCTCATTAGCATGATCAACATCATGATTCTAAAAGCATTGCTTAAAACTATGGGTTATTTACATATTATAAAAACAGCATCATGTAGATAATTAAATGTCCTTTAATAAATAAATACTTTTATTAATAAATAAATAAATAAGACTGTTTACAAAGTATATATTTTATCATCATATATGATTGGCTTGTATGCATACTACTTTCAATATCATGATAACAAATTTCAGATTAAGACGAATGTTCAAGGAAAGATAGAAACAAAAGCAAAGTACAAGATTAGAGTGTTATGCACGTTAACTATTTAGTTATCTGATGTAAGTTATTTATGTAAACCTTTTATTGAATCTAAAGGTATGTATGTAAGTTAAGGTTAGAAACCTTGGGAAATAATGTTGAATTATTTGAAAATGAACAATGTATGTATGAATATTCCGCAATAGTTATAGAACATGTATGAAGAGAATGTATCGTGACGCACCAGGTTTGAGGTCCAAGGGACCCGAATTTTGGGGGTTACATCTACGGCCTCGTTACTTAACGTACTACATAACTTCCAAAACGGAAAAATTTTCCAACAAGCCATTTGGAGCAGAAAACTGCTCAAGGGTCAGGGTTACACTAATTCCGTTTTTAACTTCTTAACTAGTTTTACTTAAAAATCCGTCATGGCTTCGTTACAAAAGCTTTTACTTTCACTCCAATTGAGTGATGTTCTTAACTTATAAGAGCATAATATAACACCCTAGAACTAAATTTTTATATTTGGTACGTCATAGAAAAATGGTCCCAAAACAACCCATTAACAGTCCACTAATTAGTTATTTCCATCCTTTATGCATAAGTTCCATTTTCTTTCTTTTCCTTCCATTATTACATAGTTTAATCATACAACCATCATCATACCCTCCTTATCACTTCCGGATCCATCATGATCCCCATAAATAACAACAACATTCCAACAAAGCAAAGCAAAAGCTTGATACAAAATTAAAGGCAAAAGTTTTTAGTTTACCATCTTGCCCTTCTTCTTTACTTACATGGTCAAAGATTAAAGCTTGGCAGAGCTTGGTTGCTCCTCTACTTCCTTCATTTCTCCTCTGTCTATGCTCCTCTTTTTCTTTCTATCTTGCCCTCTGTCAATTTACTTATTAAAATGAATGAATAATGAAAGAGATGATAACTTTAATTTGGATAAGGAGTTGGGCATTTAAATCTTAGCTTTCTTAGGATCAAAACTTACTAAAAATGGTACGTTTTCATCTCACTTTGTCCCCTTCTTATCCACATGTTCCTCCCTCTTTCCCCTTGTTGTTTGCTTCTCATTTATCCCATTTGCCAATTAATTTACAAGAGACACATGTCCTTCCGATCCTTTCCTTTTTCTCTTTCTTCCTTTCCTCTTTTCTGCCTTTTCCTTATCCCAACCGTAGCCCCCCATTCCCATTTCTTTTAATGCTGATTTTTACTTCTTCTCCCACCCATTTGACCAATTTTTGACTTCACATTTGGATTAAATTTGGGCTTCATCTTGGGCTTGGTTTGGAATTTGATTGGGTCATTAATTTAACACATGCTTGGGCTACACAATTCTCTACACTTGGACTTTATCAATTAAACTATAAATTCATTTAGCCATTTATTAGCCCACTAATTTAATTCTTTATTTGACTCATTTAATTGGATTAACTATTTACTAACCAATTAACTTACCACATTCATGCACATAAATATACATATATCCCACATATGTTTATTTAAGATATTTACACCAAGTAAATTCTTTCCATAATAATTTCCATCAAATTATTTATTCCATTAATAACTTTATAATTAAATCTTCTTATTTCCTTCTATAAATTTTTTTAAACAATTTATTTAATATATATATATATATATGTATATCTATATATATATATATAATATTATTCATTAATCAAATAATTAATTTGATTTACGTTCAATTGGCATATTTACTTTTGTCATACCCAACATTACATAATAAAAATTACTTCCTCATATAATTAAATATTTCTTATTTAAATATTGCATTAACAAATATATTATTTTATAAAACCTAATCTTTTACTATATTTAATATTTATTGATCAACTAATATAAGTTAATCAATTTAATATAATTTGGATTTAATCTCAATTAATTAATTAATTTCCTTTGCCTTCATATTTCATTTGGTAATTAACTCAATCTAACTAATTCAATAGTTTGGTTAATTATTAACTATTTCGCTTCAAACATATTATATATTTCACACTTATATATACATATGTTTTCACCACATAAATCACATAAATATAATATATATATACAAACAACACTTCTCACAATAAGAATTTTATTTATTAAATTTTTATTTTAATTTTATTTCTGAAAAATCCGGGTTGTCACATTTGTTGAGAAAAGTATAAAAAAAAAACCCAATTCCTTCTTCTCTCAAGATACTGTGACGTCCCCAAATCCGGGTCCCCAGAACCTCGGACCTGGTACGTTACGGTACTTCATCTTGAAACATATTCTATAACTAATGCGGAAGATATAAACATAAATTATTTATACAATAAGTTTTAACAACATAATCCCAAGGTCTACAACCTTTATCTTGATACATACTTTAATTACTTAAAGGTTTACATAATAATTTGTATCAGATAACCAAATGTTAACGTGTATAATCATCTACTATTGGATTCTATCCTTGTCTTTGTCTTTCTTCGAGCCTTCGCTTTAATCTGAAAATATTTTCATGATATAGCAAGAGTGAGCAACTACTTTGCTGAGCAAGTTTAAATATAAAATGAATATATCATGATTGAAAAGGAATAAGCTTTCAAGTTTTTAACAATGTATAATAATGGTGAAAGAACATGAACCAAAATTTTAATAATTGAATGACTGAATCAATAATGCTTGGGATGTCAATAATGACTATGAACAAATTTAACTGAACCTTATGGTAATGGAGGTGATCAGCCTTTCATACCTGATGAACATATGCAGCATGCACTAAGTGCGAATTAATAATCATTAGAGATGTGGAATAATTAGCAATAATTATCCACCAATATTTTTTGAAAGTAATAACTCGAAATTGAGTTAGGAAACTTGCCTTTGCTGCGAGCTACCACTATTTAGCTTTAAATACAACCCTTTGAATGATCTAACATTGATAATATAGGCCTATCAATTAGTATAACATTTAAACGTACAATACTACTTCACTTTGGCTATTATCTAGCAAATAATTAAATCACAAAGAACATATAATATAATGTACTATCATTAACCCTATAAGACATTTAATAAATCTTAGGTTAATGATTTAATAAATTAATCATGCTTTTCCTTAAGTGTTAAACACGTATTAGATTCTTAAATAATTTATTATAATTGTTTAATTAAGGAGTTATTTAAATCTTCATCATTTATTAACTCCATCTTCATTTAATCACTATTTAACATTGATTAAATAGTAGTTAATTAATTACCTTTAGTTATTATTCAATTATAAATAATAACCAATTAAATCTTCTCATTATTTAATGTTAATTAAATATATAATCAACTAGCATTTGTCTTTTATTATTTAATATCAATTAAATAATATTAATTAATTTCTTATCCTTGAATAATAAATAATTATTTTATTTACTTTATTAGTCTTTAATTATTCATTATTATTATTTAAAGAATTCTTAATTAACATTTGTCCTTATTTATTATCTAATATTAATTAAATAATAAATAATTAATTCATCTCATAAATCTTTAATTATTCTTTCCTATTAAAGTTAAAATAATTAATTATTACTTATTTTTATTCATTATTTAATATTTAATAAAATAATAAATAATTAAAACCTTTTATGTTAATGTAATTAAGTAATTACATTATTATTATTTAATCTTTACTTAAACATTATTTAATATCAATTAAATAATAATTAATCAATTGCTAATCTCTAATTATTATTTAATCATAATTAAATAATAACTTATTACTTTATTAATACTAACTTTACTTAATTATCATTTAATATTACATAAATAATAATTAAATAGTTAATTATATTTTATCTTATATGTAATTAATTTGCTAACTATTTAATGGTTTTAAAAAAATTATTTTTAATAATTATTCACTTTCACTTAATTACGATAATGCCATTCACGCCCAAAATTTTCAGATTTGATGTCCTTTACGAAAACGCTTGTAAAATGAAATGTACAACTCGGAATTAAGTTCCGTCGGAGGCGTTGGATTCATAATTTCTTAAACTACAATTTTCATTTATCAAACATTCAATTTGGAGTTGTCTAGATCCCGGAAATCAGACTCAAAGTGGCAGATCAGTAGGCTATTTTCAACTTTCGGTCCATTTTTCAAATTTGGAGTCCTTCACGAAAACTCACGTAAAATGAAATCTACAACTCCAATTGACGTCCAATCAGTCAAGTTAGATTCGTATTTTCTTGAACTACATGATCCATTTATCAAACATCAAATTTGGATCAGTATTGGTCACTAAAAACAGGCCAGAAGTGGACTGATCTACACAGTGCTTCCAACAGTTTTTCATAGCTTGAGTAGTTTGGGATAACTTCCATAATTTTCTCATTTTAAAACTTTTTTGAGTGATTCCAAAGGGGTTTGGTCCACAACTCATGGATCTAGTATCACAAACAAGAAAATCCTATAGATCTATTATAGATCTCACATAAGAAAAACATATACAACTTATTTAAAACTAACTTTTCCAAAAACTTGAATAAGTTTTCTTTTTCAAAATAATTTCAACACCAATCATATGGATCTACAAGATCCGCACGTTTAAACACAAGATCTACACTAGATCTAACCTTTTCACAATATTTTACCCATCAAAACTCAAAAGTTTCAAGATCCACTAAAGATCACATAAAAATCATACTAACTATAAAGTAAACTTGAAATTTTTATACCTTCTTGTTGTTACCCTTCTTCTTTTTTCAAAGTAGGTAATGAAGGTTGATGACATCCAAAACTCCTTTCCTTGATGGCTTTAAAACTCTCTAACCACCAATACTTGAAGGTTTAATGAATTTCTAGGGTTTCCTTTATCTTTCTCTCCCTAACTCTCTCTTTTTCCTTTTCTTTTTCTTGAGAACTTCTCTCTCTAGAATACTTACAAAATGAAAAAAATGAAGTATTCTAAGTGGGTGATTTAAGTTTCATCTACCAAAAACATTACATACAATCCATGTATGTAAAGGCTTATCACCAACTTAATCCTATCCAAGCTTACATGGAGATTTTCTAAGATTTTCCACCAATCAAGTAAGCCCAAATGGAGATTACATTGGGCCCATGATTTTATCCCCCAATTATCCTCTCTTTTTCTTTATTTTTAATGTAAAAATGTTGACCAAGACTTTGACTTTGATTTAATTTTTCAACTTAGGACTCATTAGTCAATAGTCACTTTCTTTTGGCCAATATAGTCATTTCTCACAATTTTCTACATTTAACTCAAGTATAATTAGTTCCTAACCATAGTCATTCTACTAACTCATGTCCCATTATTTTGGGCTACAAAATAAATTCATCTTATGCTACAATAATTAAAACATTGGACTACTAGCATACTTGGTAATTATTTCAAGTAGTGGGCTAATTTAATTAATTAAATGATCTCACATTAATTATCTACAAGTCCAATATACAATTAATTGCTTGGGCTTATTTAAATAATTTACTATACTAGTCCGTTAAAATGTAATTACATAGTTGGACTATTAAATAAATTCACATATCATCACACATTTCATAATCATAATTAATTAAATTATATAATCTAATTAAACTTGTTATATTCTAAGTTAATTGAATATTTACTTGGCTCAATTATCTTATCAACTTATTGATATTAAAATTCTTAGGTTAGCCCATTAATTTAATATATCCATTAATTGGACCTTTCTTTAATTAAACCAACCATATAGTCACATAGTCACCTAAACATATTTAATTATATAACCCAATTAGACTTCTTTAATTAGGCTTAATAAAATAAATAGATTGAGATAATAAAAATAAATCTCTTAAGTTCATTTACTAGTACATAATTTAAATACTAGCAATCTCAAATAATTATAACCCTTAGGTTAATTAATTCTTATACCTAATATATAAAAATTAGGTTACAATAGCTTTCTTTTATTTGTTTATTATATAATAAACAAATATATATAATCACATAATATTCATATTTATTTCCTCCTTACATTATCTCCTCCTTAAAAATTTATTTCCATAATAATTTTTTTTATAAATTACTATAAAATCTTTTTCACAATAATTTAAAAGTATCCTAACACCTTAATCATAATACACCATCAAGTGTGCATACAAATCCATTCTAGGGTTTTGGATTTATTCTTCATCTTCTCATTACACTTCAAAATTTCTTTACATTGCTAAAATTTTCAAACCGTATAGGTTCTTATTAAAAATTTTAAATCATTCATTTATTTTCACTCTAGGTTTTAAACTTTAACCTTTAATTTAATCATTTAAGATTTCTAAATTTTCGGGTTGTCACATATACAAATACAAAAGTTTATCAATTCCTATTGAAAATCACCAAACATACTAGAAATTAGAGTTACCAACAGAATTGGGGGGAAATTAGGAGTCAAATACTATCAAGAAGAAGAACTTCAGCCATGACCAGTAATTGAGAAAGGTTTTC
This sequence comes from Panax stipuleanatus, assembly GCA_020205555.1. Taxonomy (NCBI): domain Eukaryota; kingdom Viridiplantae; phylum Streptophyta; class Magnoliopsida; order Apiales; family Araliaceae; genus Panax; species Panax stipuleanatus. The sequence goes on along the minus strand of CM035125.1, from coordinate 11,009,551 downwards.
TCCATTCAATGTCCAAGCTAAAGATCAGTCCCTTCTTAGGTCTGTCGCATCTTTGCTTGGATGGGGTATTACGTGGAACGGTAAAGTTAAGAATTAGTTGGACCGGTTCTAAACAATTACATTAGCGACGAAGTGAGATTGGCGAAGTGAGATTATACAATGAACGTTCGATGAGCGTTTCATGATGACCAAAACTAGAGGCAAGTTCTTTCAGTAATTTGTAAACTTGTTATGCATAAGATGTGTTATGTTGTGTTAAACTGTTGATATGCAGTAGGTAATGAAATTTGTTGTTCGGTGTGAATGTGATGAGCATGATTAACATGTATTGCATACGAAGTATATAATGCATGTTCTGTAATGACTCAAAAAAATCTATGTAATATTCAGTTATTATGTCAATTTTTGCGTATAATTTTTTATTATTTATTATTGTGACATTATAATTATTTATTACTTAATAGTTTAGTAAGTATATTAGATTATGAATGGTAAAGAAAGAGATGATGATATACATAAATATCAAGAATGAAAAGGAAAGCCAACATGGCTTAATTAATAGAGATTCTTGATATAAAGCTATCTATGTGTACAAAGAATTAATTATATTAAGATATAATTAAAAGTTTTATTTAATAGCAAATAAAGAAATGAAGTACTATCATGAATCATTTAATCACATAGAGCCATCATTTTTAATGATGTATGTGTTAGCTATTTTGTTAATCAAATTCATGAATACTTATATGTATTGAGGGTCCATATTTACATATGGGGCTACCTTAATTTGCTATGTATGCTTGCAAGCCTTTTATTATTTTGTATGAGGAGCTATTGCTTATTTGATATGTGATTTAAGCCTACCTTAAATCTAATCATTGCCTTGTTACTAAGACTATCGGGCAACCCACATGGTTTAGCCCAAATAAAATAAGTAGGCAGGGAAATTAGCTGGGTTAGATAATTGGTCAGTAAGTTATCTAATTAATTCAGTTAGTTAACAATCCAATTAGAGGCTAGGGACTTGTAGGATGACTGAGGATACGACTGGAAGGTAGGAGTCAAGTAGCCTGCAGAAGTAGATAACATAGAGCTCAATGTAGGGGCCAAGTGAAGTGTTTCAGCTCAGCCTAATAGAGGCCAACTGACTGCTAGAAGCAGGTTATGTCAGGGGGATGAAGGGAGACCAATGTTTAGATAGGTAGCAGCAATGATGAAGAAAAATAGGGGCCAAGCTTAATGGTAGAGTAGGGGCTGGCTAAAGAAGAAAACTCAGCCGTATAAGGCCAAACACAGTGCTTAGAATCGGCTAGCTTCATCAATTCCTGAGTTTCCAAATCAGTAGCATATAGAACGAGAGAAAGAGAGAGAGGCAAAGCTCTGGCAAGGGAAGCTAAAGGGAGTTTTACTATAGAAGTTATCTAAGTACTAAGGTAATTCAAACAACTTGTGTTATTATTTGTGTTTTTGAGACTAATCAGTAGTAGGATAAGTACCAATTTAGTTGAGAATGTGTAGCTTGGTTTGTAGTAGTTTTTTTTTTTCTTCTTTTTTTACCAACTAATATTGGCATTCTATGAGTAAGGCTATGTGTTTTGATTATATGGAACAAAGTGAATCATATGGGAACTATGTGATTACACGGAATTTATGGGAATCCAGAACTTAAATTGTTAAAAAGATAGTAATTTGTTAGTTTGTTAAATTGTTGGTTATTCCTATAAATGGCTGAACATTGAACTATTGTTGATTGAATTTGAATAGAGGAGATAGGTTGGGTTGAGGAGTAATAAGAAGGATGAAATGGGTTTATGATGTAAACCAATGGCCATGAAAAGGGTGAATTGAAGTGTAAAGTCCCAAGTGGACTGTTGTGACTAATAATAGAATTCTAGAAAGAATTGAAGCTTGGGCTTGGTTTAGACAACACATGTGAGGGTAATTAGTAAGTTTAAACTATTAGAATGAAACAAATTATAATATTAGGCCAAAGTGAAAAGTTAAAACCAAAAGAGGAATTTTGATATGTCAAGCAATCTTTGGCTACTGTTTTGAAGAGTCTAGAGAATCTGAAATAGTGTGGCTATACCTTCTAATTATAGTCTCACGTATGATATATAAAACTTGTGACAATATGGTATATGGATTAAATTAAACAAGACCTAATGGTGGCCACACGGAAGGGGGAAAATAGCTGCTGCCCAGTGGCAGCAGCATGTCACATGTACAGTAGCAGCAGTGGCTGAGTTGGGCTGGGCTCGGAGGCTCTCCTTGAGCTCTTAGTCGGCACGGTTAAGCTGTCTAAATAAGTTAGTGAATATTCTTTCTAAATAGGAAAGTACATCTCCTATACTGACCTTAAGAGTTCAATATATTAAAATGATTAAGGTGCAAGTTATAAACTACCAAAACAAGTAGATGAAAATCAGTGTGTCAAGTTATCCTTGACCACTGTTTTGAGCCTAACATTCTTGTTAATAGGCTGCTATATTATCTAAGTTATGCTAAAAATGGGATACCAACAAAATAGTGTATCTAAGGTTTTAAAGTTGCAAAAAGGGGAGTTGAGAATATAGGGCTAGAGCTGCTAAGGCTGTTGCAGGCAGCAGCAGCCAGTGCTTAGCACTGGGCTGTGCTGTGCTGCAGAGCCGGTCTAGCAGCCTTGTACCATCTCCTAAGTATTAAAATAATTGAGGTGAATGTTATAAATTACCAAAAGCAAGGGGAAAGGGGCTGCTGCCAGCGGCAGCAGCAGCGAGCAACAATGAAAAGCTGTTGTAGCAGCGTTGGGTAAGGACTTCCTTTAAGTTCTTGGTTGGTACCTCTGAATTTTCTAGGAATGCTCAGCTAGTGTAATTTGGAATAGCTAAAAGTATAACTTGTATGATATCCAAAATGCAACGCAAAGGGATCATCATGGGGGAAATTGGCTATGCAAGGCGAGGGCTGTGTTACTCGGACTCGGGTACGGGTGTCGTGTGTGGGTACGAATCTAGGTGTAGGACACGTGAAGTCAAAAAATAGAGGATACACGGATATGGATCCGAATTTGGACACGGGTTCGGGGATACGGTATGTTATGATTTTTTAACAATAATGTTTCTAATTGTATCACCAAGTTTTTTTTGCTCTTCAGACTGAAGTGCAAAAATATAAAGATATAGGGGCAGAAATGAAAAAAAATTAAAACTACAGGGACTGATATATAATTTTACAGGGGCTATTTTGAACTTTCAAAAAATATAGGGGACTAAATTAAAAAAATTTAAAAATTATAGGGTACCTAACTGTAATTTTCCATGGGATATTTTAAAACCAGATCTGATCTATTTCACAGGCAGCTCTTCTCTTCTTCAGATCAAACGGCTCTTCTCTTCTTCCTCCTCTCCTCTGGGTTACGACAGACGTCTATTTTCTTCATCCTCTCGTGTCTCTTCTTCTTCCTCCTCTCGCGACTCTTCTTCTTCTTTTAAAACAGCCGTATCTGAATTTCTGTAGCCGGATCCCGTACGAATCCCGCACCCGTACCCGTGTTGTTTCGTGTCGACACGGGCACTCCACCAAAAATGGCGAGTTCGACTAACACAGGGCGAGGGTGTAGGCAGTAGCAGTTAGCAAGAAGTGGGAGTTGCTGTGTAATAGCAGCAAGGTGTAACAGATGCTAGCCATGTCGATTTCTTAGCATAGTTTAAAAGCTTGCCCTTAAGCCCAATCTCTAACTTCTAAGTGACCAAGTGCATAGTATTTATATAACAAATCCTTGGTTCAGCTAGGTGATTAATATAAAAAGTAGAATTGGCAAGGGGCTGCTGCCTTTGGGCAGTAGCAGTTAGCAAGAAAATGACTGCTAAAGCAGTTTTGGGAAGCTATTATGGTTAGACAATAATAAAACTAATCATCAAGAATGATTAAAATTCATTTTGTAATAAAGTAATTAGAATCCATAACAAATCTACTATCTAGTATGTTGAGACTAATCAATTGGAAGTTATAAAACTAAACAAAGCTGGATTGCCACACGATGGGTCAAGTTGGAACTGTTTTGTTATAAAGAAGAAAACAAGAGCATCTAACACTTTTGTATACAAGAATAAAGCTACAAAATGTTATAGAAGCTATAAATTGCTCAACTAAGTTGTGAATATCCCAAAACATAAAAGAATATAGAAAGGGACTGTTTTGGGTATAATCTTAAAACATGTTAGCCTTAGCACACTAGTTGATATGAATGAATCTTCAAAATACTCAAAAGTTGTATAAACGAGTTAGCAAACTCTGAAATAAAACTAGTATGAATGGGTATCTTATACTGGGATTATTAAACCAAATTGGGTTTCATAAAGCCTTAGAGGGCTGCCTTGGGTATCACTAAGGGAATCAAGAATGGTTAAAGGAATAGTGTCTTGAAATGAATCTATAAGACAAGAAAAATAAAGATGTAGAGAATCAAATCAAATTGGAAACTAAAAGTTCTACCCTTATGATATACAATCATATTCAATTCATGAAATACCTTACGTATTCACCTTGAATACCTAAGTTATAAAGAAGATTGCAAAGTATATTTATAGCAAGAAAGAAGAAGAGAAATATGAATTAAGATCATATAAGGGTTATGAACTGGGATTAAGTCAAACCCTATAAAAGAAAGAAATGGCTATTGTGAAAACATGGATGAGGTATTTGAAAAATGTATAGAAATATCTCAAGTATGGGAATATAAACTAAAAACATGATCACTGTGATTATGTGGTATGTGAACATACAAGTTATATGGCTTGGCTATTCGGCTAATATGCTTGTAAATGCAAATAAATTGTGTAGGTTCTGTGAGAACGAGTTGAGATAAATTTTTGTCAATAGTCTACAAACAAGGCAAGTATCTAATTCTTACTTTTTATTAAGCAAGTATTTTGGATTTATTCATATGTAGGCAAGTTCTCTAAATTCTGAATTGTCTCTCATTTACTTATGAATAATACAAGGTAATAAAACCTTTTTATTCCAATCAGCTTCAAGAGAATAGTTAAGATGTTATCAAGTACATCAACCTTTCTTACTCAAATAAGTTATATTGCAAGTACTTAACTAAAAGGCTTATCTTTTCAAGTTATTAAAAGTATTGAACTGCAATATTTCAGATTCATTTATTCTTATGATATTGAAAGTACGTCAATGCCATTATTTCGGCTAGACAAATGTTGAGATATATTGATATTATTCATTTATGAAAATCCCATTTAATGTTTTTCAAACCATTTTGTGGTGGTGCAAACTCTTATATAATGCTGTGAACGAACAACCCTTTTATAGAGGCATATTGTACCGGATTCTGAAGGACATGTAATGTGTCATTAGACTGTTATGTTGTGCACAATATAGGGTACTTAGGCTGATCCCCTAAAGTACAAGTCTAGAATATAGAACAGTTGTGACGCCCCCAAATCCGGGTCCCTTGAACCTCGGACCTGGTACGTTACGATACATCATTTCTATAACTATTGCGGAAGATATAAACATAAATTGTTTATACAATAAACTTTTACACATAATCCCCAAGGTCGATAACCTTAACGTATTACCTGAATTCAATATTCTACTCGACATACAATGTCATTAGCATATAATACTATTACAAGTTTTATCGATCTGTACGATAAACCAATACTGGAACTGTCTTTGACTTTTCCTATATCCGACGTATTCATCCTAATCTGCAATGTTTATCATGATATAGCAAGGGTGAGCAACAAGTTTGCCCAACAAGTTTAATTTCAAGAAAAGTTATATCATGATTGAAAAGAATGAACAATAAGCTGGCTGACTTTCAACAATATAACCATTGTCAATAGCATGAATCAAATTTACATAACTGAACGACCGAGATATTAAAAATGATTGGTCAATAAGGAAAATGAATAAATTCAACTGAACAATATGGTAATGAAGGTGATCAGCCTTTCATACCTGATGAACATATACAATATGCACAACGTACGAATCAATAAATCATAGACGTGATATAATCAGCAATGATTAACCACTAGTTAAAAGAATAGTTCAAGAAAACTTGCCTTTATCGCCGACGACTGCTACGCAATCTAGTTAGCTTCATTTGAAGACCTAATATTGATAATATCGATCTCCCAATTAGAATAATATCATCGCAATAACTATTGCTAATTACAGTTATAAAATAACCTAAACATATTATCACATAATCTTATCGGTCAACAAAATATATAAGACCTAGTATCAAGTCAAACTATTTCAGTTTGAGTTGAGTTCGGTACTATTTCGACCTCCCGATTGCCTAATCGGATAATTATCGAGCCTGATATTAATAAGATTCTACTTAAACACTATAATATTAACTTAGATAATTTATTAATCAGTCAAAATATTTTTCACAAGCTCATCATAATTTTTAAATAATTATTATCATTTATAATGATTTTTCAATCATTAATATCATTTTTATATGATTTAAATACCACATAATTTCATTATCATTAATATTTATTTAATTTCAAATATTAATAAAATTCATGTCATAATATTATAAGTTATTTATAATATCTTAAAGTATTTTTAATACCTTAATATCACTTTTAAATGATTTTAAAACATTTAAAACCATTATTAAATAACTGTCATTAATATTAAAATATTAATGTATTTCATGACAAAATATTAAATGTTATGTTTTATAACTTAAAATATTTTTTATAACCTTTAAATTATTTTTAAATGATTTTTAAAACTTTAAAACCATTTTTATATAATTTATTTAATACAATTATTAAATAAATTTATTATCATAATATTAATCTATACCTTCATTTGATTACTATTTAATATTAATTAAATAGTAATTAATTAATTACCTTTAGTTATTATTTAACTAATAAATAATAGCCAATTAGATCTATTCATTATTTAATGGTAATTAGATAATGAATAATTAAATTATTGTTTGTCTTTAATTATTATTTAATATTAATTAAATAATAATTAATTTCTTATCCTTGAATAGTAAATAATTAATTTATTTACTTCATTAGTCTTTAATTATTTCTTATTATTATTTAATAATTAATTAATATTTGTCCTTATTTATTATTTAATATTAATTAAATAATAAATAATTAATTCATCTTATAAATCTTTAATTATTCTTTCTTATTAAAGTTAAGAATAATTAATAATTATAACCTTTTATGTTAATGTAAGTAAGTAATCACTTAATCTTACTTAAACATTCTTTAATCATTATTTAATATTAATTAAATAATAATCAATCATTTGTTTAACTCTAATTATCATTTAATCTTTAATTAAATAATAACTATTTACTTTATTAACACTAACTTTATTTAATTATCATTTAATATCACTTAAATCATAATTAAATAATTATTACATTTAATTTTGTATGTAATTAATTTGCTAACCATTTAATAGCTTTAAATAATTATTTTTAATAATTAATCACTTCTACTTATTTACGATTATGCCATTCTCGCCCACAATTTTTAGATTTGGCGTCCTTTACGGAAACGCTTGTAAAACGAAATGTACAACTCGGAATTAAGTTCTGTCAGAGGCGTTGGATTCATGACTTCTTAAGCTACAGTTCCATTTATAAAACACTCAATTTGGAGTTGTTTTGAGTTCGGAAATTTGGACCGAAGTGGCTGATCAGTTTTGTTTTTTTTCCAGCTTGACCCTCTTGTACTAAAATAATCATAACTTTTTCATTTTAAAACATTTTTGAGCGATTCTTGAGCCCACGCGAAGCTAACTTCCGGGACTACAAATTTTATTCTTGGACCATCTTCAAATTCCAAGCACAAAATTTCAGAAATTTCGTGGAAGGGACTGAACCGAAATGGTTTTCCAGTTTTGACTCTGCTACTTTAAAATGACATAACTCTTTCCTCCGATGTCGGATTTAGTCCGTTCTAGAGTCTATGGAAAGCTTATTCAGTGTACTACAATATACCAAAAGTTCATAATTTTCTGAACAATCTAGCTAATCCCAAAATTTTCTTTTAGGGGCAGCAGTCCACTAATTTTTCTAAGTTTTAAAAACTGTTTTGCTTTTCTTTCTTTGGATCAAACTTTTAACACCTAAAATGTCTAGATCTACACATAACACACCATATAACATGTAGATCTAAGATTTTTAAAGTTCAATATCATAACTTGTTATTTCATCAAAAACAAACAAAATGAAATAAACTAAATTATGATTAAGGTTTATACCTTTGTCTTATGGCTTGTTCTTCTTCTTTTTCCACAAAGTAGTTTGGGTAGCATGAAGAAAATTTTCTTCTTCCTTCTCTTGATACCCCATTAATCCTATCTGTCTCTATCCTTTCTATTTTTTTCTAGTTCTTTTAGAAACTTTAGGAGATAATATGAACTAAACCCTTTACTAGCAACAAAGAGAGGTCATATTTATAGTAAAAAAAATTGTGTACACACAAGATATATATCTACAGTTTCACACTCCATTTCACCTCTCTTTCCTTGTTCTTCCCACACGTAATGAAGATAACATATAAGAGAATAACATGGGTTATTAAGATTAGGTTACCAACTCTTGTACTTGGGTGAAGAAAATTAAAAAAAAAACATCATCCCCCCCCCATGTGCCCTTTATACACCCGCCCACTCCACACTTTAATTAACCTCTCAATTTCTTTTATTTTTCAATTCATCATTTAGGCTTATTAAATCTTCTAGAAGATTTTTTTTACAATATGGGCTAGGTTTGGGCCAATTTTATTATTTGTTTGGGCTCTCAATAAAATTATTTGGGCCATGTAAATTAGCATGATCCAATACATTACCATAATTATTTAATTAGGGTTTATAATCCACCCATTTTGGATTTTAAATAATCACCCATGTACATTAAATTTTATAACCCAATTAGGTTTTCTTTAATTAGGTTAATATAACTAATTAATTATGATAATAAAAATAAATCTCTTAAGTTCATTTACTAGTACATAATTTAAATACTAGCAAACTCATTTAATTTCTTTACATTACTTAAAAAAAAATTAAATCAAACAGTATAGGTTCTTTAAAAATTTTAAATCATTCCTCTATTTTCAATCTAGGTTTTATTCTTTATTCTTTAATTTAATCATTTAAGATTTTATTAATCTTACAAATTCTCGGGTTGTCACATTCACCATTCTTCTAAGAATATCGTCCTCGAAATTACAGCATACTAATTCCTATTTTTTTCATTCACCAACACTAGGTTTTCAATACAACCTTTATTCAATCATATCAGATTCTACCGAGTTCATACACATCATCACATGCTACCCGAAACATCACTCCCAAGAGTTAAAATTTTTAAATCATGCTGAGGAGTCATATAGACCATGAACTATTGAGGTTTATAGGTATTACTACCTGCGACCTATTTCAATTAAGAAAAGGTACTCGACCCCTTATAAAGGTTAACAGTATGTTTACAATCACAAAGAAGGTAAACTACCGATGCTAGTACGTACGTCAATCATGGCTCGCGAATTTTTCTCGCATTGAATTATAAAAATCCAATCTGCATAGTTCACCTCAAACTTATCATAGAATTCCGCACCAAAACAATTCGGTCCGGGAAAATTTCAAAGAACACTTTGAATTTCATAAGCGTTAGTCTAGCTGAATCAAATAGCTTAGACTCATACCAATAATTCACACATCAATCGAAACATGTGTCTGGCCAAATTTAATTGACACGTGACTTTTCTTTAAAATTCTGAAAATTATTTTTTTTATGACGTCATTATACCGCACTGTATTTACAGTCCGTTGAAGATTTCGTCATTTTTCGACTTTGTCATAAAATAATATACCATAGTGGGCAGACGATCTTTAGATCACATCCAACACTAGGTAAGACTATATTAATAACTCCATCATTTTTATCATCTTTGCACCAGGTTTCATGATGCATTAATGATAAAAAAAATACGTTTTGAAATTTTAAATAAACTTTGTCTAGCCGAAACAATTAGAGTAGACTTTTCTTTTAAACGGTTCAAAAATCTTTGAAAATTAGTTTGTGTTATCATACCGCAACAGGTAACGATGTGATAATGGCTCGAAGTCCATCTCCACACCCTTGTCACCATGTTTTGAAGATAACAAAAATTTATTTTATTTCAAAAAGGCACATCAGTGCAAATTTAGCTTGATGTCAAAAATTTTGAAGTCTAGCACAGCTAGAAGATTTGGAATACCTATGCTTCCACCATCAACATCAATTTTTCTAATGATCAATTGCTTAATAATTTTATCTATTCCTATTATCCTCAATCCTTCATTCACAATTTTCTTATACCCCCGTATAGTTCATCAAACATACCACACGTTATGAGTTCAGGAACTTTCCACAATAATATGAGTTTAGGAATTTATCCTAGCAATACGTAGTTCAAGAATCAATCAGGAACTGTCCATACGCTTAGGGTTCAAAAACATACCATACGATTATGAGTCACAAACTTACCATAAGTATAAGTTTTAAGAACTCGTACCTAATCTTATATTCTCTACCTATCCGTTATACACATGAGAAAAGAATTACCTTCTCATCATACATATAGCGAATAGCGCGACACCAACATTTCAATGATTATCAATATGATAAACTAAGTAGTCGTTAGACCAAGCACAAAACCTCCGCCCATACAAAGTTTGTACAACTCAGCTATCACATGAGTCCCCAACTAAAGAATGCAAATGTTATTGTTAACGTCAATATTCGTTCACGCGCTCCAATCACCAAAGCGCGTCCAATCCTGCACAGAACGGGTAAACACCAAAGCTTGACGGTTTGGGCCGCCGGGGGATAGCTCCGGTAGTGAGAATAAGTACAAGCTGACAAGGTTTAACAATGGAGGTATAAAGTACTCAACTGCTGGAAATAATAGTGTAAAAGTGTACCTTTTAATTAAGGGTCAAGCCATGTATTTATAGGTTCTCACATACCTGCTAGAATTCACTTTCCCATAGGACTAGGGTTCCCCCGTGTATCCTTTTCATAATAGGATAGTATCAAATCTCCCAAGATATATGAAGTTCAATCATTGTATGATTCTTCCTTCCATAAATAGAATCTCCAAATAATTAGGAGTGTCCCCCAACATGGACCAACCGAACCCATCACGGCCCAATCATAGCTCTAACCGAGGCCCAACCAAGCCCAATCCGGGTCTTGGGCCTTCAAATATTCGGGCCCCAACAGTTATTGTGACGCCCCCAGAATAGGTCCAGTCAACCCAACCCATTCTGAGTCGCCAAATACATGGTACAGAAATCAAATACAAACTTTTATATCACACGGTCGTGCAAAATACGACCACACAACTGTGAGTCTCAATACAAATATATAGAAAATATTAATATTCAAACTAAGTCCTCATTACAATTATTATCACACTATTTATTAGAAATAGTGAGGACCACTACTGCTCTAACTCGGACCATCACTCTGTCCCCCGACTAGTTTTCGCAACGTTCTCATTTCTTGAAGAGGACAATAGATGAAAAGGGTGAGCTCAACTAGCCCAGTAAAGAATATTATGACTAAGATAATAAAAAATAAATTATCGTTAGCCTTCAATAAATCGGATAAAATATTATTGACAACAAGTTTTAGATCAATATTCGCAGCGGAAATAACCGTTCATCATCAATATTTTATCCCTGTAACATCAATCAATATACATCTCAAATCAAATATTCATCTTTGCACTACAGGCCAAAGATATTCATTTGTATCATCAATGGTCATGTTCATCTCAACACTTGTCATCTTTGCACTACAGGCCAAAGATATTCATCAGGTAATCATTCATCTTTGCTCTACAGGCTAAAGATATTCAGTTACATTACCTTTTAGGACTGAGAATGATGAAAAACATTTTTAAAAAACGAATCCAGTGAGATAAAAGACAAAGACTAAGGATTCGTATTTTAGTATATCCAATTCAAAAATACCTCGTAATAATCAATTATGGAGCAAAATTCAAGAATAGAGCTCAAAACTTGGATACAATCAAAGATAGTAACCTTAATAAGCAATTTGGACAAATAGAAATTTAATTTTTCCGTAAATAGTGCTGTATACGTGAATAGTAACCCCGACGGAAAAAGTAAGAATTTCATAATAAAATTCATGACAATATTTTTGTATAATGATATTGAAAAGAATAACATCATTTACGAAAGAAAATAACATCCCTTACCTCAAAAGAATAACACTTCTGGCTGGAATATCGGATATAATACCGACGGAAGCTTGTACTGAATAGTAATACTCAAAGTATCTAAATACTCACAAAAATACGCTCAATATTATAGAGAGAAAACTTCTGATTCTGGTGTGATTTTCAATTCTAACCTAAGCACCCTATTTATAGGAAAAGCTTAGGATGCCAAAGGAGACTAAATAATAAAATAATATTATTTTTTAAAAAATATTCCGTCGCCTGGCGGCTACAACAACATCAGAATTTTTTTCAACAAAAGTGGGGCCCACCCATTAAAAAATATTTATTTTCGAAACTTCAATAATTCATAATAAATAGTCCCTTCGTCAGAAAAATACAAATTCGATGTCCTTTTATAGGAAATTTAATTCTCTACAACTTTGTAGAAGGAAGTTTTTCCAAATTGCAAACATAAATTATCCGAAATTCCACAAACAGATGATTTTTCACACCAAAATACTGATAAAAACACATCAGCACTAATTCCTTCTTTTATATCCACAAAATAAATATTTTCTTATCATATAAATCAATAATTAATTATTCACAAATAATATTATAGAATTACAATATTGACAACCAGGTCGTTCCCAGGAAAGAGAGGGCCTTCCGATAAGGACTTCTCCTTACTGGCGCGCAATTAAATAACCCCTCCTAGACAGAACTTCCTTAGACATTGTCAATAATGCTATCTAATAATATTATTCAAATAATATGAATTATTGAGTTGATAATGTGAAATACTGTGCAATGACAATTATTGAATCAATAATACAAAATATCAACTGTAGCAATTATTGAATCAATCATAGCAACGTAGCAATTATTGATATAAAATATCAACATAGCAATTATTGAGTCAATAATATAAAATATTGAACAGTAATTACTGTAACAATAATTGAGTAAGTGCCTTCTCACGTAAGACTCAATAATTTGAAATACTGTGCAATACCGTGTGCTACTGTGCAACACTGCGTATCACTGTATTTTAACCACCGGGTATTTCAACAGTACTAACGGTAACAACTACGCCGTTATTTTGTAAAAAGTTATTTCTGTCGCTTTCTATATTCGACAGTTATTCCGTTGTGGGGCCCACAAATAGCTGCGCCGTCGTACGAATATTCTCCGACAACAAGAATATTCCACGACCAAACGAATATTCCCCGACAATAAGAATATATTATAACCACTTGCTCATTTTAAAATATTTGCACATTTCACCCATAACCTTCATATTTATCACATCAATACCTTACTATTTCGAAATAATATATAAAGAAAATTAAATCTTTATTCATAAAAGTTGGGGTCTTACAGTTATCATTTTCTTTATTAAATGTATATTAAGGCATTATAACGGATTATATTACAAAGGGGATAAGTTGTAACAAACGTTGAAGATATTGAATGAAAGATATTCGTTTTGAGATTAAGTTGAAAACTTTACATTACGATTGAAAAGTTAAATTGTACGATTGTATGACGAATTGATATGGTAGCAACAATGTATGAAAGATGGTATATATTGAATATATATATATATTTGTTGGATTATAGCTATTAAGGTCCAGAAGAATAAATTTAATATCAAAAGTTGAATTATTCACAATTGACGTTTAAGATGAATCATAATATGTATATGATGTTGAGATGTAGGTGTGAGTTGTAAAGGTTGCGAATTCTGGAATTGAGAAAAGATTTAAATAAAGGGATTTTAATATCTTTATTGATAATGAATGTTGTAGAAGTTGGAGAATATACAAGTCTTACCCACTATAATATTAATTAGTATACACCCCTACCCCGCCCACCCCCCCCCCCCCCCCCCCCCCCCGCCCCATCTATATATTCCAAAAAAATAATATTTATTAATTATGTATACACCCACAACCCCCTCCACCCGCCCAACCCCCACCCGCTCTCACTCCACCCCTCCAAAAAAAAATTTATTGATTATGTATACACTCCTATCCCGCCCACCACCCACTCCCCTCCCCACCCATCCCCAAAAAATATTTATTTATTATGTATACATCCCTAACCCGCCCCACCCCTCAAAAAAAAAAATATTTTACTGATTATGTAAACACCCCCCCCCCCCCCCCCCAACCCCCTAAAAAAATATTTTATTGATTATGTATAGACCCTCATCCTGCCACCCCCACCCCCCCCCCACCCCCCCACCCCCACACCCTCACACCCTCCTCCACAAAAATTTAAAAAATAATATTTACTAATTATATATACACCCCTACCTCCTCCTCAAAAAAAAATATCCTCAAAAAAAAATAATATTTACTGATTATGTATACACCCTCACCCATCCCAAAAAAATAACATTATGCCTGAATAAAATGGTCCCAAGATGTCATAGACTGTTTGATCCAAAAACTATTCTCCCCTTTCATAGTCTCAGAGTATCCATCATATACACAGATGAAAGCCTAGGGCACCCGGAAAGCCTCCAAATATTCTAACTTTTTCCATTAAATGCATTTACCTCCTTGTAGTAATATATAGTTGAACTGCCATTGTCTAGCTGCTGGTTATTCTGCGGCAGACTGACTAAACGTCATGAATGCGCGTCAGTGTGAGGATTAAATGCTATTAAAGTATTTTTCCCGGTGTCTACGTAATAGTTTCAGATGAAAATATCTCAAATCTTAACAACTAATTTGATGTTAAGATTTGTGAAAGATCACCACTCAGTAGCTTGCAATTGTTGGATTTCTTGTCCAATTTGATTTGAAACCATAATAACAAATCAAAATAAAATAAAAAAGGAAATTGAGGGTTAAAAAAAGGAGAAAAAGTATTATGGTAAGTTAAGAATTAGATAAAATTTATATTACTAGTTAGGGACGAAGCCAGGAAAGCTTTTCTAGATGAGTCGAGATATAGTATTGTCAGGAATTTTTTTTTTATCTTTATTAACTTTTTATCAGTATATATTTATCATCAAAATATCTATTGTATTAATAGCTGAAGTTTTTTAAAAAAAAATTAGTTATAAAATGCCAGCTATAAAATATTAGACTTTTTGCGCATCCACGTTATTAAAACTAAAAGTAAAAATATTTGAAATAGAGATAGAGAAAAGAACTGTTTACATGATTCATCTGCATATACAAACATCTGCATGTGCATAAATTTATTAGATAAGGTTTCCACGTGGATGCTGGATATTGCAAGATATATATTAGTACTAATCAAATCTTTTTTCCAAGTCGAATTCATTCTCTTCTGCCGGCCATTTGTTATGTACGTAGATGTAACATCAAATCAAATATATATATATACACATGCGTTTTATTTTCAACTAAGCAAAATATATGTTTACACTCATGTTTCAAAGTCATTCATAATACATAAATGCAACCTCGGTCAAATATAAAGAAAATCAATCAAGGTTCATTCACGTAACC
This sequence comes from Panax stipuleanatus, assembly GCA_020205555.1. Taxonomy (NCBI): domain Eukaryota; kingdom Viridiplantae; phylum Streptophyta; class Magnoliopsida; order Apiales; family Araliaceae; genus Panax; species Panax stipuleanatus. The sequence goes on along the minus strand of CM035125.1, from coordinate 10,993,815 downwards.
TTGGTCAAATATAAACAAAAAATCGCTTTATAAAAAAAGTTGCATACGAAACCCTAACATGTGTAAAAACTAAAAATTAGAGCAGCTGGAGTATCCAACTTGTCAAACTGTCAAGATCCATATCTTAATTGTACTTATGCCTGACGTCTATATATTAATTGTAACATTTCTATGCAACTTTAGTATTGATTCTTTTAAATTTCACATCAAATATATTATTTCTAAGAGTAATGCTACTATCACATAAACATCACATACTGTTGACGTGGCAGTATGTGATTTGTTGTTGAAATGACCCGCTTAACTCAACAACAAATCACATACCGTCACGTAGCATTATGTGGTAGTCTTTATGTGATAGTAGTATTATTTTATTTATAAATGTGTTTTAACTTTATTAATAAATAATGAGATGTTTCACATTCTGATACAGGAATTTTATTGTTATATATATAACTAACGTGGATGTGTAAAGAAAAGATTTTATGTAAGATATTTCTTAATATAGAAGTGGATTAAAAGTACGTGGCCATGAAATTTGAAGAACACTAAATATGCATTCAAATAAATGGTTAGGCAAATAATACTATCAATAAACACTTTGACGTGACGAATAATCTTACCAATTCATGGTACGACCCTAGCTACCACCTAAGATAAGGTAATGTTCTAAAAATAATAGGAGATAAAAAAGAGAGAAGAGATTAATACAGGAAAAACTTATGAATCCAATTAAACATTACGGTGAAAATCAAGTGCAATACTATAAGTTTTTTTAAAAATTTTATTTATTTATTTTTATGGAATTCATTACTGAGGCGATAATTCTTCAACACCTCTTTTAATTATCTCATTTAGGGTTTGCATAAACTTGAGAAATTTAATATTCGAAATTAAATATGTAACTACAACGGAATATAAAGCTGCATGTGAGATAAGATGAGAGGATGAGAATGTGTTTTTCCCCCTAAATTTTGAAGGCTAAGAGTTTTCAGACCGCAACGACTATATGTTTTGCCCACTTAAACCAAACAAACCAACCTTCCTCCGTTAGCTTGTACCTGAAGAAATAGATTATGTCTTTAATTCTTCATAACACATAAAAATTGAGAAAACACCTTTTATCCCTCATAAGACTGTAACCGCAATTTACTTCACCTCCTGTATTAAGCTGCCATCTGTAAAGTTAGCTTTTATTGCCTTTTCTAGTATTAAAAAAAGGCAGCCTTCATAATCAGGCAATTTTTTTGGGGGGGGATAAATACTTAATGCACTACTTTTATTCAGTGTGAAAGAAAAAGATTTGACAATTAAATTATTAGTTGGTCAGGAAGTAATAGTCCAATGCAATCACATATATACGGAATATAATGTTGTGAGATGAGATAGGGAATAAGACAGGAAATTTGAATTCTTCCATATGAGAGTTGATTTCTCAGTTTATCTTCCTTATAACCACCAGAATTCGGTGTTACATCGAATTTCCACTTTTTACTTCTCTTTATTCCTCCATTTCATATTACTAGTGGCTCAAGTATTATTTTATATCCATATATATTGTGGAATACTGTGTGAAATAGGACTTCCAATTATTATTTCAAGAGTAATGCTACTATCACATAAAATTATATATCACATAAACATCACATACTGTTGATGTGACAATATGTGATTTGTTGTTGACATGACCCACTTTAACTCAACAACAAATCACATCCGGCCACATCATCTTTATGTGAAGTTTATGTCACTCACTTTATGTGATAGTAGCATTATTTTTCCAATTATGAATGTCGTGCGCATGACAATATTACATTTACATTAATTAGAAGTCATGATAATATCTTATCATATTATACAAGAGCTTTCACTAATAATTAATTATACCAATTATTTACTAGAACGTCAATGGCTAATTAAATAATTTACGTTTCCATATATTATTTCTTCATCTTACTTTGAATTTTTCATGGTCAAAACTCAAGGGCAGCTTGTTAGTAAACTTGTATGATCTTCTTTTCTATAGTTTATTAAAATATATTCTTAAACGTTTACTATAAATATATACCTAATGAACATATCATATTACAAACTCAAACTATTCCCAAAATGAACTCTTCAAGTTTTATGATAGCTCTCTTTCTTTCAATAATCCTTCCTGCTGCATTGGCAACTTCTGATTCAGTTAATGAGACATTTGTACAATGCCTAAATAGCCATTCTTCACCCTCTCAACCAATCTCTTCCTCAATCTATACTCCAAACAATTCTTCATATGCTTCTGTTTTGCAGACTTATATTCGCAACCTTCGATTCAATGAGTCTACAACTCCAAAACCATTTCTTATTATCACTGCATTGCACGTATCTCATATTCAAGCGGCCGTTATATGTGCCCAAGAACATGATTTAGTGATGAAAATTAGAAGTGGAGGCCATGATTATGAGGGGGTCTCATATGTCTATGACAAACCGTTCTTCATTCTTGACTTGTTCAATCTTAGATCAATCAATGTCAGCATTGAAGATGAGACTGCATGGGTTCAAGTTGGTGCAACTCTTGGCGAAGTTTACTACAGAATTTACGAAAAAAGCAAAACTCATGGATTTCCTGCTGGAGTTTGCCCTACAGTAGGTGTTGGTGGTCATTTCTCTGGAGGTGGATATGGTAACATGATGAGAAAATACGGCCTCTCAGTAGACAACATCATTGATGCAGAGATAATCAATGTTAAAGGCCAACTACTGAACAGAAAGTCAATGGGAGAAGATTTGTTTTGGGCCATTACGGGAGGTGGAGGATCTAGCTTTGGAGTTGTTCTTTCTTACAAAATCAACTTGGTTCGTGTCCCAGCTACAGTCACTGTTTTCCGAGTAGCCAGGACCTTAGAACAAAACGCTACAAATATATTTTATCGCTGGCAAGAAGTAGCAGATAAGTTGCATGAAGACATCTTTATTCGAGTGACCATTGATGTTATTAATAGCACCCAGACTGGACAGAAGACGATACGAGTTTCTTTCATTACCTTATTTCTTGGAGATGCTAATAAACTTCTTTCTCTCGTGAACGAAAGCTTTCCCGAATTAGGGTTACAAAGGTCAGACTGTACGGAAATGAGTTGGGTTGAATCAGTCCTCTGGTACACAAGCTTTCCTGCTGGAACACCGGCTGAAGCTCTTCTTAGCCGAATTCCTCAAGTGCTCACTCATCTCAAAAGAAAATCAGATTATTTGAAGAAGCCAATTCCAAAAAAAGGTTTGGAATATATATTCAAGATTATGATCCAACTAGAGACTCCCGCGTTAACATTTAATCCATACGGAGGCAGGATGGCTGAGATTTCGGAGTTTGCAAAGCCATTTCCGCATAGAGCAGGAAACATAGCCAAGATTCAGTATGCAACAAATTGGAATGAAGATGGGGTTGAAGCTGCAAATCGTTACTTAAGATTGACAAGAAGCCTTCATCGTTACATGACACCTTTTGTGTCTAAGAATCCCAGGGAGGCATTTCTCAACTACAGAGATCTTGATATTGGTATCAATCATAATGGTAAAAATAGTTATATTGAAGGATCTGTTTATGGAATTAAGTATTTTAAGAGTAATTTTGATAGGTTGGTGAAAGTTAAGACTCTGGTTGATCCTCAAAATTTCTTCAGGAATGAACAAAGCATCCCGGTCTACCCATGAACTTAAAGGCAAGGCTGAAAGTCTAGTTACAGTCAATTTATCACAAAATTTGAACTAACGTAGCTAGAAGAAAACTTGTTTCATATTGGTATTTCCAAAAACTATTAGATTGCTTGAATTATAGAAAATAAGTGGCTGCGGTTATAATGTTGATGTAAATGGCTGCGGTTATAATGTTGAACATTCTCTTTTGATAATGTTCATTTTATATTTGTTTATGAATTATGATTAATAAAAATTTATTGTGTTATATTTGACTTACCAATTAATATATCTTAAGTGTAGGGAAGTATTATGGACACTCGACATTTCCCCATTTGTGCCCCACCTTAATTTTTGAAAGTTATGAACTATAGACGGTTAATTCCTATTTTTCCAAATGCTAATCTACCCTAGAAACACGTTTAAACCCTAAAAAATCTACAATTCAGAGCATATTGTTAGAAGAATAACTACATTTAATTGATAATGAGTGTAGTAGAATGCATGAGTAATATTACCCAATACCCAAGAAATTTGATCAAGCACTTGTTACTCACAGAACACAGTTTGACCACCTCATTCAGCTAGAGTTAATAATGATTTTAAGCTTTAATTCTTGTAGCTCCTTATTCCTGAAACATACTTCAGGAATAATGTTGAAGTATTGAACTCAAAATCAATAGAGATAAAGCATTGAACAAAATCAATTGATAATGAGTAGCAGTCCATGACGTTATATATTGAGTCTTCTTTTTTGATGGCTGTGGGACTTTGTAAGTCAGCAAACAAAAGATTGCTGCCCTTATCAACTAGACAAGATTACTCCTTTCTATATTACTATCTATCTCTTTCAACTTTTTTTTTAAAAGTTGAATCAATTGTCATTACTAGAATTGGCAATATCAAAGACTAATTTTTCTATGACAGCCTAAATCCGTCGCAATACTGGAAATAATGACGATTTTGCTGTTGCAGAATGGATTCATCGCTAGCTTCTGTAAGCAAATACAGGGGGTATCAGCCACAGATAGTAGATGCTGTCAGCTATGTCTGTCGCTAAAGTGAATATTTTGGCGTAAAAAATTCCCCGGTAAAAACAAATGACGGACTTTATGTCTAGCTCACACTCCCACAGAGTGCATTTCAAGATAATGACCTTTGTTGAAGGAATTTCTTAACATGTGCCCTAAGGGCACATGCTAAACGCACAGTTCAAGAGAATATTCTTTTGAATTGTGTGCATATTCCTTTGAATTTGGTACAAATATAAAAATCAAGAGAATATGCACACAATTTAAGAGAATATTCTCTTAAATTGTGCGCTTAGCATGTGCCCTTAAGGCACATGTTAAGAGGATCCAATAATTGCGATTTAATTACGATTTTAATTATTTGACTAATAACTACACCAAAAATGGCATTTAATGAAGGACAAATCATTCACAAAACATAATATATTACTTACAAGAGATTTATTACGAAGAAATATATTTCCTTCACACGATTACTAGCATAAGACCTCCTCGCAATATGGTATCTTTCGTTAAGTAGTAACTAAATATTTTTTGTGAAAGATATATTGTGAATAACTTTTTATTCACAAATTATATTTGGTAGTGGAATATTATTATTTAGTGAAAGAATGGTTTCCTTCATGAATAATATTTTAAGAAGAACTATTTGAAATTAGTGAATAACTTTATTCCCTCACAAATAATATATTGTGAAAAACAAATTTATTTAACGAGAGAATATTTTCCTTCACTAATTATAAATTGAGAATCTTTCTTCAAATTTGTGAGAGAAAAATTCCTTCACAAATTATAAATTTGTAAATAAAAAATTAATTGCTAAATAATCAAAATTCATTGAAAATTATAATTGATTTTCAAATTAGTGATTTCATATTTATTATTATTATTAATCTCTATAAGAAATATTAAATTTATTTTTCAAGTAAATATAAATATTGTCATACTTTTTTCAAACTAATTGATAAGCTAATGTATAAAGAGATAATAAAATCAATACTTCACACATATAAATAGATAATACTCGAGTCACAATAACTATAAAATTTGTTATTGTATTTTGGTCTCCCAAGGACTATAGTACCTACAAAATTTATTAACTAACATAAAAAAACTGAAAGAATAACAATGAACTAGAAGGAATAAAGTGTGTCATGTTAGATCCACTTCATCATCATTTTTTTCAAGAAAATCAAGGTTGGGCGTGTAAACTTCATGCTGCAAGAGAAACACCAAAATTCAATTTTAATAAGACGAGGAATGTGAGATTCTATGAACTGTGCACACAAGGTGCTTGATAAAATGCTCCAATTGACTGTTTTGATTAAAAACCAAGAATTAGAGGAAACTAAAGCTTGGGCTTGGTTTATATTACATATGTAATGATAATTAGAGTGTTTGGGTATGTCAAGTTAAAACAAAATTCAATTTTTAAGCTACAATGAAAAGTCAAAAATTGGTTTGATGGGTCAATTGCGGCCACAGTTTTGAGTGGCCTATGAAATCTGAAATGGAGTGATTAAAACTTCTAAATAGTCTTATATATGATATACATCATATGTAAAATTTGTCACAATCCTGTATATGGGCTAAAAGGTATTGGACCACAAAGTTACCACACGGGAGGGGGAGCTTGCACCAGCAGCAATAGACAGCAATGACTGAGTTGTGCTGGGCTGGGAGGCTTTCTTTGAGCTCTCGGCTGGCACAGTTGGGCTGTCCTAGATAAGTTGGTTAATATTTTTATAAATAGATGAATATATCACCTATATGAACCTTAAGAATTTAGCATATTAAAGTGATTATGTTGTATGATAAAAATTAAAGAAGTGGAAGCTAAATGAGAGGAACTGCTGCCATTGGCAGCAGCATTCTTCAATTCGCAATAGCAAATGCTGGTTTGGCAAACATTTTGGTTCATGTAGCCTACGTTTTTGCTATAATTTATGGGTTATTCTAATAGGTGGTTATATCACTTCCACATTACCAAGAGTCCTTTGCAACTAAATTAGCACATTAGAGATTTATTTTTGTGCAAGGTAAGGGGGTCAAGGGCTGCTGCCTATGGGCAGCAGCGATGTGCCGTAAAGGGCTGCTGTAGCAGTTAGGGGTTTTCTGGCTTAACCATTGTTTCAATTTCCTTGTAAGTTATTTTAGTAAATAAATGTGTTATCATTGATTGTGAAAAGGTCATGGTAAGGGGGGTGATGGCAGGAAATGATAGATAAGGAAAGGGGGAGGAGGCTGTTGCTTGTGGGCAGCAGTGATAGTAGCAGCCTTCGATGGCAGTTTGAGTGACTTAGAAACTTTGATTTAAAAGCCCAGTATTTTTTTTATTAGTAGGCTGCTATACTATCTAAGCTATATAAAACAAAGAAAGGCAGGGCTGCTGCCCATTTTGCAGCAGTAGTTGACTGTAAGGATTGCTAGAGCTGTTTAGGTGAATGATTTTGATTCTAAAATGTAGTTTGAAGGTCTAACTATGAGTTTGGTTTAAAATTTTCTTAATAAACAAGTATATAGAATCTACATCATATTCACGATTCAAGGTAAATGAATGCGTATATAGGAACTATAATGAGTTAGCAAATTATAAGATTAAGCTATCAAACTGAAAGGTGGCAAGGATAGGGCTGTTAGGCTATGTTTGGGGCCGCGAGGCCAAGTGTGGCCACGCCAAGCTTAGCTGAGCCTCACGGGGCCAAGCCAAGCTTGGCTGCCAACATAGTGAGGCAAAGAGGGATGCTATGCATTTACTTAACCAACAAAAAAAGAGAGGCTGTTTTGACATTATTAAGGGAAACAAGAATGATTAATGCAATAGTATGTTGAAATGAAACTATAAATCAAAGGGAAGACTAAAAGCTAACCATACAAGTGAAAATACCTCCAAGGCAAGAAATAAGCTATGAAGACACCTTGTATGCTAGAAGTTAATTAAAGAAATCATGAAATGCTCATGTACTAAGTTACTAATAGGGTATAAATGGTTATTGTAATATGGTTGCATATGATAAACATACCAAACCCTATTAAAGAGAAAAATGGCTATTTTAAGAGCATGGATGAGGTATTTGAAAATTATATAGTAATATTTCAAAAGTAGAAATACAAACTAAAGACATGATCAATGTGATTATGTGATATGTGAACATACAAGCTATATGACTTGGCTATTTGGCTAATATGCTTGTAAATGCAAATAAATTTGTGTAGGCTCTGTGAGAACAAGTTAAGCTGAATTTTATCAATAGTCTACAAACAAGACAAGTATCTAAATCTTACTCTTTAATGAGCAAGTATTCTGGAATTATTCATATATAGACAGGTTCTCTAAATTCAGAACTGTCTCTCATTATTTATGAATAATACAAGGTGAAATAACCTTTTTATTCCAATCAGCTTCAAAAGAATGGGTAATGTATTTTCATGTATATCAAATTGGATTCAAGATGCATGAACAGGTTGAAGGTAAGTCTGAGCTATTTTTTTTGGTCAGACATAAATATAAAATATTTCAATTTCTTTATAATATGTATTGAAATATTATTGTGCAATGATTTGAGCTATCCAGCTATACTGTTATAGTTTGGATTCCAGTCTGAGAATGAACAAACCCTGAATTGTAATATTTTATATTGCACTCTGGGAGTGGTGACGTTGAACATAAAAATTGTTCCGGATAAGATAGCATTGATCAATACAGGGCATAACGGGCTGATCACCCACCGTGCCCGTAAGATAAGACGGTTCACAGATAAATTTTTGATAGAACCTTTTCAATAAAAGAAAAGGCTTGTTCATGGTCTTATGACCTCTCGGCTGTTCAATATTAATATGATATTCCAGGAATATGAATGATTCAAGATTATTTACTTTACAGTTTTGTTTCACTGTGAAAGCATGCCTCAAAGAAAACATTTACTGGTTGTTGTGATATTAAAGAATGCTATTACTTGCTGAGCAATTGAATGCTCATTCTTGCTTTATTATAAATGTTTTCAGCTAATTAAGCCCCATCAGAGGGGTCTAGTAGAAACAAAGGAAAAGAAAAAACTACCGAGTAGATGGAATATGATGTAATAAATAGTTTATATGGTTGTAAATATTTAACTATCATGTAATAAGCACTTAAAGGTCTACGTATCTGGGATTAGAAGAACTCTGATGTAATAATTTAATTAAGTTTTATATTATATGGAATGCTTGATATTGTGAAGCACTGAATAAAGGTTTCAAGTATCCGAATTTGGGGGCATCACAGGATAAAAGTCCTTCGGGCATGCCTTATTCATATCTGTGTAGTCTATACAAACCCTCCACTTCCCATTCTGTTTTTGTACCAACACAACGTTTGTCATCCACTCTGGGTAATCAATTTCAAATATGAAGTCTGCTGCCAAGAGCTTTGCAATCTCCTCGTCAATTATCATCTGCCTTTCCGGGGCGAAAATCCTCCTCTTCTGCCGAACAGGTTTCTTTGCCGGGTCTACGTGTAACCTGTGTTCGACAACTTTCAAATCCACCCCGGGCATGTCATTAGGAACCCAAGCGAAGATATTTGCATAGCTTTGAAGCAGCTCCAGTAAGTTCGTTCGAAAGGTTTCCAGCAATCCTAACCCGATCCTAACAGTCTTATCCTTCTTTTCGGGGATCAACTCTACCTTTTCGATTTCCCCGGCTGGCATGATCAGGGGTTCAGTGCTGCTTTCCGTAAATGGTTTGATCTTTATTGCCATAGTTTGCTTCTGTTTGCTGACCCCTACCCCCGAAGTGATCAATGTGTTCCGATAGCATTTCCTCGCCAAATCAAGATCCCCAGCTACTTCCCCAATTCCATTTAGCGTAGGAAACTTCATTTTGAAGTGAGGAATTGATGTCACCGCTTGGAGAGCTGTTAAAGTGGGTCTTCCCAGAATTGCGTTGTATGATGAATCCACATGTACCACAAAAAACTTGCACATGATCTCTACCTGCTGAGGGGCCGTCCCGAAGATGACCGGCAACTCAATTGTCTCGGCAGCTCTGACGGGCTCGTTACTGAATCCATACAATGAGGACTCCTGACCGGTCTCCATCTTTCTACCATTCAGGTTCATCCTGATAGGCGTGTGCATACAAAATATCCACCGATGATCCGTTGTCTATCATCATTCGCTTTATGTCTACCTGAACCCACCTAGGCAGTAATTATCAATGCTCCCTCGTGTGGTTCGATCTGCTCTATAGGGAAATTCTTATCAGTGAATGATATCATCGAACTTGGGTATGATCTTTCACGCCTTACGGGTTGATCAGACACTGATAATACCGCATCCAAATATCCTCGCTGGTTCTTCCCTGCAACTTTCACAATGGATTCGCCAGTGTTCACATCCACAATCTGGCGTGTGGTTTGGTTTTGATTTTATTGCTGAGGCTGAGTGGTCGGGACAGAGATATTATTCATTTGATGTGCCCCCGAAGTGTCTCGCCCTGCAACATACTAGACCAACGCTTCGTTCTGCACGTTCTTTTCTATCAGGTCCATCAGGTTCCAACATGTCTCTGTGGAATGCCCCGCCGCTTCATGGTAGTCACAATACTTGTTCATATTACCTTTGCTTCCTCTTATATTATCCCTAGGTGGCTCGAAGCAAGGTTTCTCTTTCATCCGTTCAAGGATTGTGGCCCGATCGGTGTTGAGCTTCGTGTACACTTTGTTCACCTTCTGACTCGAGAAATGCGGACGTCCTCCTCACAAACTACCGGTGTTACTATTGTACCTCTTCTGATAGCCGTCGGACCTGTCGTTGTTACCTCCATATCTCTTTTGGTCTTATCCGTCTTGTTGTTCTTGTCTTTGTCTTTTGGCTTCTCAGACGTATTCTGTTTTAAACTATTCAAGGCTTCCTCCACCACTATAAAGCCTTCAGCTTTCTCGAATGCTTCGGCCAAGCTCTTCGGGTGGTTAAACAACAGTTTCTTTACCAGCTTTTCTGACTTCACTAGGTCCCACCCGTTCTGAAAAAGTCCTACTGCCTGGAGGTCATTCAGATCTGTCACATGGCCTACTGCTTCCCGAAACCGTTTTACATATTGGCCCAAAGTCTCGTTAGAGTGTTGCCTGATCTGAGATAGTGGTCCGGTTGGCTTCCCCCTCCTTTTATTGCTACTGAACCAGGTGTGGAATTTGTCACACAGCTCCTCCCATGACGAAACTGAGTTCGGGGCCAAGGTCATCATCCATTGTCTGTCATCCTTCCTTAAAGTCGTCATAAAAGTGTGACACTTGGCCGCATCTGAGTAGTCGTAATAATCCATCAACCTGTCATAAGCCTGACTATACTCATATGGGTCCCCCGAACCATCGTAACTTTCCATATGGGGGAGTTTTTTGTTCGGGTCGGCCTTTTCTAGAACAATCTCAGGAGAGAATGGTGAAGATTTTTTAGTCGAACTCCTTTTCCCCTGTCTGACTTCAGCTAACTCTTTCTGCATCTCCTCTAACTTCTTAGCCAACGCTTCTATCCCTTCTGCCTTCAGAGGCATATCTTTCTTTAGCGAGTCCTTTTTCCTTCGTTCTGTCTGACACTTGCCCTCCGAACTATCTGCTCTGGAAGGGCTTTTGCGTTTGCTTTCGTTGTACCGAGAACTTTCAGGACGATGTGCCCTAGATCTGTTCCCAGATGTCCGATCACCAGATCTACTCCTGTCTCGAGAGCGACTCCGAAGTCTACTCTCGGTTCGCCTTGAGATCTCCGAACATTGTGTCTTGGATTGTTTGTCTGGGGACCTCCCCCGCCTTCTATTCCGATTATGGCTAGAGGCCTCGTCCTCCCGTTCCTCCATATGTACCATCTGTCTAGCAATCTCTTCCTTCTGTAGCAGCAGTACTTTCAGTGCCTCCTCTGTCTTCTGTGCTTTCCTGGCTAGAACGGACTTCCTCTCGTCTTGATCCTCATGGAGTCGTGTTCGAGGCGGTGTGTCTCATTCACGCCTCCGATCTTTGGTCTCCTTGCTATCTGTTGAGAACAACGTCTTCCCGATCATCTCCTTTTTGTCCTACCGAAAGACTCTGAGGCTCGAGCCTTTCATGGATGCTCTTCGACGGCCCCACTCTGTCTTTAACGGACCCCCTCGATTGGGAAGAACACAATGTCATCGACTGTCCCATGCCTAAAACTGTTTTACTGTTCACCATAATTTCAGGCAAAGGAAATTAATGCTTGTGATTGAAAATCCAACAACACTAGAAAAGCCCTTCTTCTAGCGCCAATGTTAACGCCAAGATCCGTTCACGCGCTCCAATCACAAAAGCGCGTCCAGTCCTGCACAGAAATGGGTAAACACCAAAAGTTTGGCGACTTGGGCCACCGGGAGCTAGTTTCGGCGTGAGAATAAGTACAGGTTGAAATAAGGTTAACAATGGAGACTTAATACTCTAGTGTTGAAAAATAATAATGATTTGTGTGTACCTTAAATTCAGGGTAAAGACTTGTATTTATAACATTTTCACTACTTCCATAAAATCCTTCTCCATATAGGATTAGGTTTCACCATTAAATATCATTCCTTAACAGGATTTCACAAGATCTCCAAGAAATAAGGAAGTTGGTCTAAGCCCCAATACTTCCTTCCATATTTAGAGTCCGAATACAAATGGGAACTCCCAACCGTAATCCCATATTATTCCTCCCGGCCAAACAGCCCATTACTCGGTCCAAACATACCCATGCGGACTACAGCCCAACACATAACCTAGGCCCAGATAATCATGACCCAACAAAAGATATACATATGAAGTTTTTTTTTATTGGTTGGTACACGAAGTATATTTAATTTGTTTCTTGACATTGTTGTACCCAACCAACCAATTCCTGATTGAACAAAGTCCAGCCCATTTCCCTTACACACGCCCTAGGACATATTTCAACGCGTCCAAGGAGTAGTTAGATATCACTATACAAGTCTCAACTGTTTTGGCCCAGTGGGGCTGGTTTCAAAAGTCGTATTGCGTTAAGCCACGAGCCTACGGCTTTGATTGGATTGACTATGACGGGTTAATGGAATTTCAATAGGAAACTGATATTTTTATATGATTTTCTGATATTTTTACATAAAAATTGTCGTTATAGATCTATAACGATAATTTTTAAAAAATCGCTTTTCATTTGAAAATATCAAAAAATCATCTAAAAATATCAATTTCCATCGAAATATCATACCATTTGACATTTGTATATTCCACTCACATTGTGCAATACCGATGACACTCCTAAAACTTGAAATGAACACTTTTTATTTATTTATTTATTGGGGACATGAGAGAAAACAATACATACATTTTCTTTCTAATGACGTGAGCAGTGAGCAGTTCATATTTTAAAGTTGTCTTTTTGCATCCTCTATTTTCCCATGCAGATAATCATGCAATTTTTTTCGCTTAATTCGGTGAAGAATAAGACTTGGGACTTTATGTGGTTATTGTATTTATGAGTAGTTTTACGCGTACAATTATATAAAAACAATACATACACAGATAAAAAAAACTTAAAAACAATATATGGGTGTTACTATTTAAATTATTGTTACGATTTATTATATTTTTATATCATGTTTAACTATTTAATTTATTAGATAATATTGTTTTGTACATAAGAGTTAGTCAGGGGCAGAGGGAGGGAGGTCTGGGAAGCTCTGCGTGCGCTGAGAAGAAGAAGAAGAAGAAATTAAAAAATATATAACATTATAATTAAGTAGCCTACACATAATATAAATACTGACATATTAATAAATTTTATCCGTTTGCAATTTTAAAATAGGTCAAAAAAATAAATCTCTAATTTAAAAAGGAAGAAGTACTAATTTACCTAGATTTTTTGCATCTTTTTGACACTTTTGAAGGCAGGTCGTCTAATAAACTTTATTATATAATCTATCTATTTTGCAAGAGAAAAAAAGAGAGTCTCATTTATAAATTTTGCAAACACTAACTATTTTTCATTTTATATATGTATACTTTTTAACATAATAAGGTGTTCATTCATTAATAATGACATTATATACATGAATATAACTAAGTGATAGGATTTATTTATTTTTGAAACGAAAGGAGTATTTCTGTTATTTAAAAATAATAATTACTTCGTTTCACAAAAAGAACTTTATTTATAAAATTTATCAATATTAAATATGTATTTTTGTTCTATATCTATCTCAAGTGAATAAGTTGTTAGGTTAACATTAACCACACTATATTAAAATATGATGATAATCTCATCACTACAAAAATAATTATTTTTATACTCTTTTTAAAAAGAGTAATGGACGTGTTTGATCTTTTCAATATTTTTCTATTTGTGAAACAATGTAAATAACAGAGGAGGTCTGTATATTGGAGGGTCTGGTAGCAAGGCTGGTCCTAAGAATTTGGAGCCCCTGTGCCAGAAAAAAAATAGGGGCCCTCTCGCATATAAAAATACTATTTTTTTTATCAACACCAATATATAAAGCACAATGTATATCAAACTTCATCATTAATTAAAATAATAAATGTCAACATCGAGTAACAAAATTATCAATTAGAAAGAAAATATAGCTAAAACTTTAATAAATTATTAATTAAAAAGAAAAGGTAGCTAAAACTTAAATGGACAATAAACTTCACACGATCGCTAGCATCATTCTTGCTGCAAAATCATCAATCAAACTTCCATAATCAATTTTCTACATATACACACAAAAAAAAAAATTCAGGGGCCTGGTAGAAACAGAGGAGGAGAGAGAGGAGAGAAGAGAGCCGCAGCTGCTGCCGCCTGGTCGTTATTGCAAGTCGCCGCTCCGACGTTTGTTCGCCGGATCCCCCGACTTAAAATCTCTGGCTCCGCTACTAGAGTTAGTGCATATATATATAGAACTACTTTTTATTTATAGATGTATTATTTCAAAATGCGACTTGGATCACAGTTTCTTTTTCTCTCTAATCAGAAATTTTAGCGTATAAAACTTTCAGATTTAGATATGCTTAATTGAATGCAGGATGTGGTATGTATTTGACAATTATTTTTATTTTCCTGCTTATAATCATAAAAGTTTATAAATTAGATTTTGTTTGAATAGAGTAACCATCATTTCAACTATATTATACATGTAATTCGTATTATTCTGATTGAATGAGTGAATCTTCCTTGATCTTATTTCAAGATTAAATTTGCCAAAAGAAAAATAAATAAATAAATAAATTGTCTCATATTAAAAGTATACCTCAATAATAAGACCTCTCTCTTTATGTTCTATATATAGTCCCTTAATGGCAGCAATAATTCTCGTGCATGGTCCCTTAATGGCTCCCGGCCCTTGGTTCCATAATTAAGGCGGTATACGACTGAATCAATTCGTGCTCAATTGGGCTCGATTCGAAAAAATATGAACAAGAATCGAATTCATTAATAATATGATGCAAATATGAGCATAAAAAATAGTTTGAATAAAATTATAAGTTGAATCTGAACAGGGTTATACTCGACTCGTTTAAAATTCAAACAACTCGAATTCTCGAGTGTGATTCGATACATACTCGATTGATACAGATTCGATTAGGTACGCAATACATTTTCTTATAATATATACAAAACTAAATCAAATTAGGATAATTAATTATTATTATTTTGTTTTATTTTTATTTTTAATTTTAATTGTGATTTTATATTTGTATAATGCAATAGTAATTTTTTTTTTCATTTCTAAGTAAAATAACAAATTCGATTTATAATTATATTTATTATAAAGCTAGTTATTATGTGGAGACTCGAATTCGAGTTTGAATTTGAAATTCGTGAGTAGTTTGAATATAATTTGATCCGAGTCGGACCAAATTCGAGTAAGAAATATTCGAGTCGAATCGAATCTGAGTAGAAATTTTCAAATATAATTTGAATTCGAGTCGAATTCGATTATGAATTTAACGTTTCGAGTCGAATTCGAGCAGCTCTTTATATTTTGTGGTTTTTTTTTTTGAAACAAATATGTTGTGTGGTTCATTATGCAAGTTTTTAAGTGTTAATTAAATTGTGTTTATTATATTTTGGAAAAGTCTTAAATATGGATTAATACTATGAACTTTTAGTTTTTTTTTTATTTTGGGAATTGTCTCCTCAATTTTTTTAATTAGAGAATTAAACTATTGTTTTTTTTCCACTTGTGGGATTGTCTTCTCAATTTTTTCAATTAAGAGATTAAACTTTTATTTTTTTTATTACATCTAATTGATATAAAATGTCACGTCAGAAAATTATTTACATGACAACGACACGTGACTAAAAAATACTTAAGTGTAATATTGAGTCTCGTTTTAACATTTATTCAATTAATTTCTTTATACCAAAAAGGGTAAATAAAAGACCATTATTAATTTTTTAAAGTAAATTTAATGACAATTTTACCCTTTTTGATATAAAAAATTTATTATATTGATTATTGATGATTATGAAATAAACTTAAAGTTCAATGTATTAATCTATATTTAGGCCTTAACTTTTTATAACAAAAAGAGTAAAATTGTGATTATATTGATTATTGATGATTATGAAATAACAAGATTTTAATTAGTAGTGCATTTATATATTTTAAAATATTTATCATTATATTGTTTATTGATGATTTTTTTTAAGTTGAGTTTGTAATGTATTAAATTTACTTTAAAAAATTAATAATGGTCTTATATTTACCCTTTTTGGTATAAAAAATTAATGGAATAAATATTAAAATACTCAATATTACACAAGCATTTTTTTAGCCACATGTCGTTTCCATGTAATCAATTTCTGACGTTGTACTATCAATTAGACGTAATAAAAAAAATAAAAGTTTAATCCCCTAATTAAAAAAATTAAGAAGACAATTTCCGAAGTTAAAAAAAAAAGAGTTTAATCCCCTAATTGAAAAAATTGAGAAAACAATGCCCAAAGTGTAAAAAAAATTTAAAATTTCAGGGTATTAATTCATACTTAGGTATTTGGAAAATGATATATATTACTAATATTTAGGTCAAAAAATCAATTACGTGAATAAGTATTAGTAGTTACTTTTTCAAAGGGGTTTACGTATAATAAATTAGTCCTCTTATAATTTTTATCAATTTCATATATTTATAAAATTTATAATTATAATTCGACATAAATTTATCACAATAGATATAACATGACTCTTATATTTTTTCGGTTTCACATACCAATGAGGCAATGATAGACGTTAAAGATTTTTAAATTATAAATCTTTTGTCGCTACTGATTTAATATATTCAAAATGCTTTGTTAATGTGGATCATCATAATTATAGAATTATTATTCAACTTGTGTAGTAGTGATAAGGCATTAGAAATCTAATTGTTTTATCTAATATAGGTAACGAAAGAAAGTGGAAAGTCTTCAAAACTAAACTATCAATTGAAGTAAATCAGCCCAATCACTAACGCATGCATCCAGGAATATGTAGCAAGTATCATGAAAAAAACACAAAACAAATAAAAGAATATATGAATCATATGATACATTCTGCCTTGGGGTTTCATTTTGCTACCCAGTCAAGCTTTTCCAATGCTGGGATTTTGCAATCTTCCGGCTTTAAAATTGTTAGAATTTGAGTCTGGAGTGAGTTTCATTAATTATTTGAAATAAATTCATATATTAATATATTCTATTTCATGAGTAGATTACAATTAAGTATTTGGAAGCTCAAATTCATATAATAATGAATGAAAAATTAACTTCCAAATATTAACCTTAGAAATGATAATAAATATATATTTGGAAGTCTCACATCGATTAATAACTAAAGTTTGAATTAGTTTATATATAATAAAGTTTCTCTATCTTGGGTTTGGACCCCAAGCGGCACCCCACTTTTGTAGAAGAGAGAGGGTCTAGTCAAGACTTGGTTTGAACCTACACGCGCCCTGCTCGGTCGATCGAGTCTAGCTCGGGGCTCGGGGTCATTGTATATGTTTTTTGGACAAAAGTTTGTTTTATTTTAGTTTTATTATCAAAATTGTGTCGTTTTGAGAAGCGTTATTTATTATTAAAATTATGTCGCTTTGGAAAGCGTCATCTGCCTTAACGGACGCGTCAATACTGCGTCGCTTTGGGAAGCGCTATCTGTCCGAACGGACGCCTCAAGTTACGTCGTTTTTGGTCCAAACGGACTCGTCCTTTTTGCTAAAGCCAAAAATTATGTCATTTTTGGCTAAATGTGTTTTTTCAAGAGGTCGTGTCCCATCTAATGGGTCAATAATCCCTCCTATAAATAGCCTAGGGGAGCAGCCTTTTGATTCATTCAATTCAACATAGCATCAAGCATTTCTAGTCTAGTCTTCATTATTCATTGTTCATTTTGAGATAGAAGTTCAAAACATTTGTTTGGTTCATTGTTATTTGTAGTGTTGCTATAATACACATTGTCATCGTATCCTGGGAGACAAGTGCTATTAACTCTAAGCACCGTAAGAATGGCATATAATTGTCTTAAGGACATAGTAGCAAGTACTAGCCTTGACATATTGATTTTTTTTTATTTCAATTTTGGTGTACAATAAAAAAGTCTTATATATATAGAGCCCTTATCCATTCAATATTACTAACAAATATTTCTCCAAGTCAATATATATGCTACCCCACCACCGAGCAACGATAAAAAAGGAATTAAATTACAAATTCCGTAACCTTTCCTAATGTAGTTGTCATTCCTTTTTCTTTTTCTTCTTTTTTATTTTTTTCAAGAAATTATTTTATCCAGCGTTTTAAGAGTTAAACACAAGCCCGAGATCGATAAGGAGTTGGTAGACCATAATTTGAACATAAGCCCAGGAGCTAAACTAGTAAAGCAATCATGTTGCATATATTCACTAAAAGTCGAAACACAAATAAAGAAAAAGATCAAAAAGTTGTTGGAAATAGGATTCATCAAGCCAATTCAACATCCAGTATGATTATCGAGCATTGTAACAGTAAAGAAATTCATTGGGCAGTTGAGAATATGCGTGGATTTTAAGGACTTGAACAAGCTAGGCTTGTCCAAAGGACATGTACCCGCTACCCAATATAGACATTTTGGTGGATGCAACGACCAATCATGAGATGATGTCGTTCATGGATGGGTTTGTGGGCTACAATCAGATAAAGATGTCTGTAGAAGATACAGATATGACAGTCTTCCGTACCCTGTTTAGGAATTTTTACTATGTAGTGATGTCATTCGGGTTAAAGAGTGCGGGAGCAACTTACCAAAGGGCAATGCACGTCATCTTTCACAACATGATTCATGACACGATGGAGGACTACGCAAAATAACTTAGTGGTAAAATCTAAAAAGAAGACAACCACGTAGAGGATCTGAGAACGTTGCCGAAGGTATAAGCTAAAGATGAATTCGAAAAAGTACCCCTTTGGGATGATAGGTGAAATTTTTTTAGGCTTCTTGGTGCACAATAGATGTGTGGAGGTAGACCCACGCAAGGTGAAGGCTATCACATAGATACCCCCACCAAAAACGCAGAAACAGTTGAAGAACTTTCTAGGGAAGGTTTCGTACCTGAGGAGATTCATGCCAGCATTAGTAGAAGTCACAGAATCTTTTGGAAAGTTACTAAAAGGAAAGACATAGTGGGACTAGGGGCAAGACCAACATCAAGCCTTCGAGAAAGAAAAAGAAATTTTGACCTCGACAAAAACGATGGTAGTACCACAGAGAAAGATACTGTTGCAACTGTATATCACATCTACCGCGAAGTTTGTAGGAGGATTGATCACACAAGAGGTAGATGGAGAAGAAAAACACGTGTACTACATCAGCCGAATAATAAGAGGACGAGACCAGGTACTCGTAGTTGGAAAGACATTGCCTGACATTAGTGTTCATTGCACAGAAAATGCGACATTATTTTCTAGCACATGAAGTGAAGCTTGCAATGAGAACTGACCCGATGAGATACTTGCAATTACTAGGACTCTGGTAGAAAGACCTGAAAGGTGGATGATGATACTTTCAGAGTATGACATCAAGTGTGTAACGCCGAAGGCAATAAGATGTAAGGCTTTGGCAAACATGCTCGCTTAATTTCCGAATGGAGAATATGAACCTCCCTTTGAGGATATTCCTATGGGGAGAAGTGGAAATAATTGACTTAGTGGACGAGGACTCGAAATGGTAGAGTTTAGCCTTTGACGGGTCGTCCACGGAAGGGAAATGAGGAGCAGGTGTGGTGTTACCCACCAAAGAAGGAAAGGAAATTGTCTTGTCATACAAACTGAATTTCCCTTGCAAGAACAATGAAGTAGAATATGAGGCGTTCTTATTGGGATTAGTAGCGACTAGAGAATTTGGAGCCAAATGTCTCAAAGTAAAGGGATATTCAAATCTGATAGTACAACAAGTAAGTGGTCAGTTCACAGTAAAGGAACCTATCTTAGCACCATACCGAACCGTGACACAAAAGTGATGGAAGCCTTCAGGAAGGTAGTGATTGAGTACATGCCAAGAGTATAGAATAGATAACCTGATGCATTAGTCACAGTAGCATCTAGAGTGCATGTCAAAAGGAAAGACTTGGATGTGAAGGTAATCAAAAGAACCCTCTCAACCACAGAGTTGTAATTATTTCCCAAAGATCTGACGAATGATTGGAAACATGTAATCTCTCATCAATTGCAAACAAAGTAAGGAAACATATCACCGTTTCAAAAAAATAGCATCATTAAAAGGGTCGTGTACCACAAGGAAGCAAATGGTGTATTGACAAGATGCTTGGGGGAGTCATGAAGCAAATATTGTTTTATATCAGGTACATGAAGAAAACTGCCGATTGACAGATATCAGGTTATATCGGAGGTTACAGTGCCAAGGGTATTATTGGCCTAAAATGAAAAAGGAAGCAGATGCACTTCAACGACAATGTCTTCTGTTCAAAGAATACCTTAGGGAGGAGGAATGCGCCTTCATTGACGATATGGTGGATTGGCTAATCCCATATGTGGAGTTGGTGGCAGTCTACTTGCCAAAAAAAGTACACAATTATCATCAAAAATAAAGCACAACGATTTTTCTCACAAAACATAAAGCTGTTTAGAAGAGGGTTCAATGGGAAGCCTTTACGATGTCGAGAATTAGGTGAGGCCAATGATTTAATTGGTCTATCAAATGCAAAAAGATGAATACCAAGGGGGAGCCAAGTTTTACAAACAATTGATCGATCATGGTTACTATTGGCCTAAAATGGAAGGAGATTGTTTAGAATTTGTCAAGAAGTGTCACTCTTGCCAAATTCATGAGAACTTGTTTCATGCCCCCACCGTGGATTTACGGACTTTAGTAACACCATGGCCTTTCCATACATGGGGAATGGATCTTATAGGTCGCATTCATCCTAATTCCAAAGGCAACATTTGGATCTTGACCGCCACTGAAATGTATATAAAGTGGGTGGAAGCAATACCCTTGAAAAGAGCTACTGGGCCGGTAGTGACAAATTTCATTAAGGAACACATTGTTTACCGTTTCAGGATCCCAAAAATCATTTTGTTAGATAAAGGAACTCCCTTCATCGATAGGGACGTCAAGAATCTGCTGGATAGATACAGGGTGAAGCATTACAAATCATCATCTTACTACCTGTAAGATAACGGACAAGCAGAGGCCACAAACAAAACTTTGATCAATATTCTCTCGAAGACCCTAGACGATCACCCGAAGACATAGGTAGAACAACTACCAATAACATTATGGGTTTATTGAACTTCAAAAAGAAAACCTACGGGCAAAACCACATACACTCTAGTATATAGTGAAAAAGTTGTATTGTCCTCAGAAATAGAAATCCCTTCGACCAGGATGAGAAGACTTAGCTCGAAAAAAGAGAGATTAAGAAAACTTGAAAATATGAAGAAATAAAATCAACAAAAGACTCTAGGTTTTGGCCCCTTAGGGTTTGGCCACCTTAGGGTTTGGCCCCATAGGGCCCGACCTCCTAAGGTGGTCCTACTATAGTACATTGCTTCCGTTCGTGATTTGTTACTTGATTAATCAGAACGAAATGTCGCTTTGAGTTCCTAAAAGTATAAGTTTTTCTTTAATATCCGAGGAAAAAAACTATGATGTAATCAAGGTAATATGAGGAAAAAGAAAAACTGAAGTTACCTGAAAGAATAAAAAACAAGCAAGAAATAGCCCAAACATAAGAATCCATTCAAATATGACTGGAAGAAAAGAGACCGAAAAAAATAAAAATAAAGGAAGAGGCCAAAACCTCCCTAGGGTTCGGCCCCCCAAGGTTTGTCCACCTAGGAGGCTCTCCCGTCTTACTTTTTGACTTTTCCTAGCTTGTTGATCGATTGACATACTACTTCGTTGCGAAAAAAGTGTAGTCTTTCTTTGAATATCTGAAGGGAAAGTCAAAATCTAGTTAAGATGAAGTGACTCAAAAAAGAAATAATACAATCACCTAAAAAAGGAAAAAAAAAACAGACAAAAGTTGAAATTAACACCAACTTACTCAACTTTTTGGTTTCATGTAACTGAAGGGAATTTTCCCGAGTGGTGGTTGTGTTTTTTTTTCAGCCATGATGTTTTTCCTCTCAAAGGCTCTCACGTGAAGGGGGCAAATGTGAGCCAAAGTACAAATTAATTAGGGTTCACATATGACATAAAAGAATTGAATGAATGACGGAAAAGTCATAAATAAATGAGCGAGACCTAAGAGAAGCCTCCATGAGTCCCGAGGCAGAACTCATTATTTTAGAATGTGATTGAGAGATTAGATTGGTGACTAGAAGGACAAAACGATTTGGGTATTACTCTGATAACTAAGGGTATTTTTAAAATTTCTTCTGAGGTCAGATGTCAGACACGCGACCCATACATGTGCTAGACATGTGATCACTTTCCATGAAGCTCTATATATAAATACTCCCTCCTTTCTAATAGAAGGAACTTTTTTAGGATTCTCTCTGAACTCTTGAAACTCAAGAAGACTCTCTGAATTCTTGATACTCAAAAAGGTTCTCAGATTCTGCCATGTGTTACTAGAGTAATTGCTCATATGTTCTATTCCCCTCTTCAACTCTTCAATAAATTTCGTACTCTTCGTGAATTTCTCCCTGCTTAGCCAACACGAAACCCTAACTCTAACAAAATACGATTTTCTTACCCACAAATATATTAAAGTAAGAATTGAACGAAATAAGTTCAAGTCTTTTTACATTTATTTTGAGACCAAAAAAAAAAAGTTGACAATTTTTGCATATATATAGTTGGGAGTATAGTTTTAGCACAAGGACTGGTTATACAATATACATCACTTATTTAAGACTTTAAGTTAATGTTTATATCATGTAACATGCTCCTTTCATTCCACAATTTGGATATTAAATCTTCTTCTTCTTCTTTTTTTGCTCTAAATAATTTTAGACCATAAAATAATATTAAATTTTTATATCCTATCGTATCGTTATTTCTTCTAAAAAATTGAATATTATCGTACTACCGTTTATATGCATGTCTAGCAAATGTCAGGAATAATTAAACAAAGTGTGTACATTAACTATTAAAATTGATCCTTCACCAATTATTATTTTTTTAACTAAATTAAGATCGTGAACAATAATGTTACTATCACATAAAAAATCTCACATAATGCTCACATACACACATGCATATTGTGGGGCCCCCGCCTGACATGTGAGACCCGCAGTATGTATGTGTGTGTATGTGAACATTATATGAGATTATTTATGTGATAGTATCATTATTTTTATAAAAACCAGGAACCTGATATATCCCGTGAAAATCCAAAGGTGGTAGTCAGCTTATGCCCCATGATGCCTGCATTCAAATGCGTGTTGCATGTTTTTTCTAGCTAGGTCGGCATATTATTTATGGAATTTATTACCAATATAAAAACAGACATTCCGTATACTCTTAAAAATCAAATGGGAAATGAGGATGTTTTCCGGTATGATAACCTTCAACTTTTATATCCATAAAAATGAGTTAGATTAAATGATCATCGATCTTAATTTTGTACTTTATTTTCAGGTTTTAATGTGATACGAATATATATGTATTTTGTTTTTAAAAATAAAAATGAAAAATGATAATTTCTCCATCATGTCTCATTTCTTTTCCAATAACTTAATTATTGTGCGTCTTGCATCTAGTCATTAAAAGAATCTTCTTTTTAGAACTTAATTATTATTTTTATTTTTATTTTCTTTTCCAATAACTTAATTATTTGTATAACACATATTTAGACTTTTTTTAAAAATGATTTTTCTCAATTAAATTTTAGACTAAAATTTAGTATTAAAAGGAATTATGTTTGAACGCGTTATATATTCACTATTCAAAAAGGTGTCCACCAAGAAATATAAAACTTATTTTCAAATGAAATTACTTAATACAAAAAAAAATTATTCACTAAATAATGTGAAGTTTAACTACTCTTATTAATGAATAAATTCATCGTATCAGTCTATTAGTCAAATTTTAGATCCTTCTCCTAAGTCGGACACAGCAAAAAGGGAAACTGGTTCATTAATATTTTTCATAATGCTTTTTTATTAGCAACGAATTGATCATAATGGTTAAAATAATTTTCCTATTAGCTACAAAACCCTCGTGACCAATTCCAAAATTTGAATGATTTTTTCGTATATTAAAATTTGAACATTCTTGTTAGTGGTGATATATAGTGTGATAGAATATGATTATTTCCTCATTAGATAAGGTTTATATATGTCTTATATATACTCCTTAATAAAAATTAATCATATATAAAAACATAAGATTTGCATTAACAATATCTATTAAAAAAAGTAAACCCTAAAGCATAAGTCATGAATTGCATGAAGAATAATGTCAGGTGTTTCAAATTTTATGTCTGAAATAGAGTCTCAATTATTATGAAACGTTTAGTAATTTTGGAGTTTCAAACGTATTTGAAGATCTTAATATGTACAAGTAATTTATTTTAAACATAATTTATTTAACTCACAATTATAATACTCGAAATTCAAACGCTTAACACTATCTTTTATGTACCAGTCGCTATCATTGCAAACGCTATATTAATAAGAACCGAACATACTCATAATATCATTTGTCTTATACATTTATATCATTTGAGACATCAAATTGAGACACTTAACATTACCATTCTATAAAATATATCAATGGATTTTTTTTTGGTCTCACTCGAAAAAAGTTATTGTAATATACATTTATTTGCATAAAATATGATTCTAGTTGGGGGAGTAGGTACTCATAGCCACACAAAAAAAAAAGGAAAAAAAAAGGGATAAAAAAGAAAAAGAAAAAGAAAACGAAAAAGAAAAAGAAAAAGAAAGTGCAGATTAGTCAACTTCTTAGAAACCAAACACGCTCGTAGAATTTCCTCGGCCTTTAGCAATTTTGAGTTGAATTTTCTACCCAACTTGTTCGGCCGATTAGGAAACTTCACTTTTGCTAACATTAAGTTGTCCCACAAAAAAAATCACAACCCACACCCCGACTGAAATGCAAAAGAGGTCATCTAGTTTGTGTCATTTTTGCGAAACTCATTATCTAACTTTTATTTTTACAAATCTCATCCAAGATATAATAATTGTGCAAAACTTACCATTTTATTTTATGTATTTTTTTGTTAAAAATCTTCATATAGTCAAATTATTTCATCTAATTCATCATTTAAAAACTTAGCTTAGAATACTCATTTTATTTCACCCAAACGACTTCTAATTAGCAAAAGAAAATCACAATATCAACTGATTTGGAACCCTAAATTGTTTAATGCATATATCTAATTCTCTACATTTGCTATATGTCAATTGATTATTATTTTGTTTTGATAAATGTCTCGCACACAAGACTCATATTAAAATGTCAATCTTATTCTCAATTTTTAACATGTGTCGTGTCGTTATAGTTCAATATTTTGTTAAACATTACAAGAAAATAGATTATATGGATTATATAAACATGCATGTGCCAATCAATTTTTCTCATTACTAACAGTACAAGAAAATGCATCAAATGTGGTGAATCCAAAATAAAATAATAATTGATTGACATGTAGCACATACAGAGAATGAAATGTATGAATTAGGTAATCTAATGTTGCAAATATATATTTATTGGTATTGTGAGAATTATTTTTACTAATTGGAAGTCGTTTGTTAATTCTAAAGGTAAGATTCTTAAGTGATGGATTGAAATGAAATAATCTGAGTATATGAGCATTTTTAACAAAAAAAGTACTAAAGGGTGAGTTTTGCACAATTTATAAATTTTAGAGGGTGGATTTTGTAAAAATAAAAATTTCAGGGTGCATTTTGCAAAAGAGGTACAAAATACTTTTGAATTTCAGTCCCCACACCCCCTCGCGTCCCCCTGTATTTAAACCACACAAACATACCTTCTTCTCCAATATCAGGCAGAACAAAACAAAACAAAAAATGGAAACCTTCCTTTCCCAATCTGCAAACCATTCTCTTTCTTCAATTCTTCTTGGTTTTGGGCTTCTCTTTTCCCTCAATTCTCTCTCATATGCATCCTCTGATTCAGATTACACCACTTTTGTCCAGTGCCTAACAAAAAACTCAAGCCCAAATGACGAAATCTCCTCCATTGTTTACAGTCCAAAAAACTCATCATTTTCCTCTATTTTACAAGCTTATATCAAGAACCGCAGGTTCAGCACATCATCCTCAGCTCCAAAACCCACAATTATTGTTACTGCTTTGAAGGAATCCCATGTCCAAAACACCATAATTTGTGCCAAAAACATGGGAATTCAACTTAAAATTCGAAGTGGTGGGCATGATTATGATGGAATTTCCTACATTTCTGACAATACATTTATCATTCTTGATATGTTCAATCTTAGAAAAATTGATGTGGATATTGCAAAAGAAAATGCGGTTGTTCAAGCTGGAGCAACTCTCGGTGAACTTTATTATAGGATTTGGGAAAAGAGTAAAATGCACGGATTTCCGGCCGGAGTTTGTCCGACTGTTGGAGTTGGTGGGCACTTGAGCGGAGGTGGGTATGGAAATATGTTGCGAAAATTCGGCCTATCGGTTGATCATGTGATTGATGCACAAATTGTAGATGCCAAAGGCCGGATTTTGGATAGGAAATTGATGGGCGAGGATCTCTTTTGGGCTATAAGAGGTGGGGGTGGTGCTAGTTTTGGTGTCATATTGTCTTATACTATCCAGTTAATTAAAGTGCCTCCAATTGTGACAGTTTTTCGGGTTATGAAGAGTTTGGATGAGAATGCAACTGATATTGTGCATAGGTACCAATTTGTAGTGGACAAGTTGGATAATGATTTGTTCATTAGGATGCTTTTGCAGCCAGTAAGTGGGAAGGTTAAGGGCCAGAAGACCATTAGAGCAACATTTATTGGAATGTTTCTGGGTGATTCTAGTAGGCTAATGGGAGTAATGAATAAAGGATTTCCTGAATTGGGGTTGAAAAAGGCTGATTTGTTGGAGATGAGTTGGATTCAATCAGTGCTTTGGTGGGCGAATTTCGATAACAAGACCTCGGTGAAGGAATTGTTGTCAAGGAACTCGGATGGTGTGAATTTTTTGAAGAGGAAATCGGATTATGTCCAGATTCCGATTCCCAAAGATGGGTTGGAATCAATATGGAAGAAGATGATCGAATTGGGAAAAGTTGGATTTGTTTTTAATCCTTATGGTGGGAAAATGAGTGAAATTCCTGCTTCCGCTACGCCATTTCCTCACCGGGCAGGGAACATTTACAAAATTCAGTACTCAGTGAATTGGCATGAGGAAGGATCTGAAGCTGATAAGAAGTACATGAGCCAGATTAGAAGTCTGTATAGTTTCATGACACCTTTTGTGTCCAAGTCCCCTAGAGGTGCATTTCTTAACTATAGGGACCTTGATATTGGTGTTACTGATAATGGCAAAAATAGTTTCACTGAAGGTGAAGTCTATGGGGAAAAGTATTTCGGGCCAAATTTTGTCAGGCTGGTGAAAGTGAAAACTGCAGTTGATCCGGAGAACTTCTTTAGGAATGAGCAGAGCATCCCAGTTAATAAGGTAATTCAAGCGAGGCGTGCTGGAAAGTAGAGACAAACAGTATGACTTATCAGTTTGTATTATTATTGTGTGATTTTTTACTGCTCTTTTGCTAATTTACTGTGCTTGAATGCTTGGCATAAGCATAGAGGTTTGCAAATGTGAAGTGAAAGAAACTTCTAGTTTAGACTTTGACCTTATCTCTAGTTCCAGTTTCAAAGTCTTATAATTACAGTTTCAAGGCGCTGATTACGCGCTAACAAATACTGCAATATGATATATTCTTAATTTGTTGTTATTTTTACTATAAATATATAACAGTGATTGTCCTCTTAAGATGTGAAGTAGTAATATTAGATGGTTGGTATAGGTTACTTATCCACACAGACATTACTGTTGTTGGCCACATAACCTAGGAT
This sequence comes from Panax stipuleanatus, assembly GCA_020205555.1. Lineage (NCBI taxonomy): Eukaryota > Viridiplantae > Streptophyta > Magnoliopsida > Apiales > Araliaceae > Panax > Panax stipuleanatus. Next base: position 10,965,609 of record CM035125.1, on the reverse strand, counting down.
TTGCTATTTTAGTAATAAATTTCCATTTAATGTGATTGGTTGTGAAGTTGTGACATTGGATAAGTGGAAGATATGGTGCCAGCTAAACATCTAGAAAAGAAAAGAAATTTTGGCCAGTCTCAGTGGCTTCAACTTGGTTCATCTATTTATTGCCTCTAGCCAAGTCATTCTTAATTGGTTTTAGGAGCTTAGTAATCGTTCTTAATTGCTTTTAGAAGCTTATTAAGATATTGCTGGACCACGCTATGGGTTAAGCTAATTTTAGTCATTCAAAACTTGCACAAATATATCCTGCAAGTATACTGAGCATTTTTTATATGGTAACAATTGAAACAAACTTGTAAAATATTCAGAGGTTTAACCCACCGGCAGAGTGTAAAAGGATGGCCTTTGATCGTCTATAATGATCCCTTTATACCAGCAAAAAGAATAATAAAGATGTCTAGGATGTTCTTATATACTCCTCTCCTTCCGTCAAAATTAGGCATACATTCTCTTTTCTAGTCCACTACTAAATTCTTAGCTAATACTAAGGGTACATTTGGAAGCATAAAATTATCCTTAAAAGTCGTCGTTTTAGAAATGCATCTATAATTTTGACACAGAGGGAGTATCGGTCTGTTTCTACAGAACAAATACAAAACACCTAATCCATGGTCATCTTGTGCTGCAGGCATACAAAATGTACAACAAAACAAGGTCGGCATTTTGTTTTTCTGTTTTTGTACTAGCCAGAAACTTTGTATATTCAATGATATCAAATCCTTATGACCATTTCTTTATTCAATCTGTATTTTATTAAACAATGTAGGCATGCACTTCATCACAACATCAATCAAAAGGGGACTTTTGTCATGACTGTATACTCCAACTTATATAAGTTTATGAGATTACCTTATTCTGGGGTGTAACTTGTAACTAACTCTTTATTCTCCATTTACATATTGCAGGAACATTCTTCTTCTCCAAAATCAAGACAGAACAAAACTGAAAAATGGAAGCCTCCCAATGTGCTAAGCAGTTTGTGCCTTTACTGCTTGTTTATGCTCTTCTATTTTCACTGAGCTCTCTTATGTGCTGCCTCAGATTCAGATTATAACAACTCTGTCCACTGCCTAACAAACATTCATGCCCTAATGACAAAATCACATCCATTATTTACAGTCCCCAGAACTCATCGTACACGTCTGTTTTACAAGCTTATATAAAAAACCTCCGGTTCAACACATCCACAACTCCAAAACCCATATCATTGTTACCCCTCTGCAAGAATCCCATGCCACAGGCACTGTACTTTGTGCCAAAAGCATGGGAATCCAACTCAAAATACGAAGTGGAGGACATGATTATGATGGAATTTCTTATGTGTCTGACGAGAAATTCATCATTCTTGATATGTTCAATCTTCGGTTGATTGATGTGAATATCGAGAAAGAAACTGCATGGGTTCAAGCATGTGCCACTCTTGGAGAACTTCACTATAGAATTTGGGAAAAGAGTACAGTACATGGATTCCCTGCCAGGGTTTGCCCTACTGTTGGAGTTGGTGGCCACTTAAGTGGAGGCGGATATGGAAATATGTTGCGTTAAATTTGGTCTGTCGATTGATAATGTCATAGATGCGCAGATAGTTGATGTCAATGGTCGAATTTTGGATAGGAAGTCAATGGGTGAGGATCTTTTTTGGGCTATTAGAGGAGGTGGTGGTGCTAGTTTTGGTGTCATATTGTCTTATACTATTAAGATAGTTAAATTCCCTGAAGTTGCGGCAGTTTTTCGACTTATGAGGACTTTGGATGAGAATGCAACTAATATTGTTCATCGATGGCAATATGTAGCAGACAAGATCGATAATGATCTTTTCATTAGATTTCTTCTGCGATCAATAAATGGGACGAATGGCGAGAAGACTATCAGCACATGGTTTGTATCATTGTTTCTTGGTGATGCTGATAGACTTATGAGTGTAATGAATAAAGAATTTCCTCAACTGGGATTGAAGAAGGAAGATTGTATGGAAATGAGTTGGATTCGGTCAGTGCTCAACTGGGCAAGAGTGGTTTATTATCACGAAACTCTAGCGGTGTGACTTTCTTGAAGAGAAAATCGGATTACGTGCAGAATCCTATTTCCAAAGATGGGTTGGAATTGATATGGAAGAAGATGATTGAATTGGGAGAAGTTGGGTTTATTTTTAATCCTTATGGTGGGAAAATGAGTGAAATTTCTGCTTCTGATACCCCTTTTCCTCACCGGGCAGGAAATATTTACAAACTCCGGTACTCATTGAATTGGCAAGGAGGAGTATCTGAAGCAGACAAGATCAACATGAACAAGATTAGAAGTCTATACAGTTTCATGACACCTTTTGTGTCCGACTCCCCTAGAGGTGCATTTCTCAACTACAGAGACCTTGATATTGGAACTAATGACAGGTGGTAAAAATAGTTACAATGAAGGTAAGGTCTATGGGAAAAATTTCGATAGGTTGGTGAAAGTAAAAACTGCGGTTGATCCTAATAACTTCTTTAAGAACGAGCAGAACAAAATAGGTATATGTTTGTTTTAAATATTGTATGTGTGGTGTCACACGAGTTCTTTGGATTTTTGGCTTGCAAGATATTTTATTCAGAAAAATATCAAAAATTGACATTTTGGCATGGAATCTTCTCAACTTGAGAATTTTTTTTTTATCATGTTGTCTTTTTCTATTCCTGCCACAACTAAGCACATTGAATTGGATTGTTATTTTGGCAGTGAAAAACTGACTCTTCCTTCCTATGTTGCTTTCAAACAACAATTGGCAGACTTGTTTAATATTTCTCATGTACCACAAAATGAATCTTATTTACAAAATTTGTAAATATAAGAATGTATTTTTGTTCCATGTTATCCTTGAAAATAGTAATTTGTTAGTTTAGTAGTGGTAACATAATTATGAAATTATGCTAACAAAGTTAAGGACATGGTGTCATCTTTACTATAATTCATAAAAAACTTTTTCATCTATACTATAATTTATATAAAAAAAAAAATTGCAGAGCAATTTTTTTGGCACTTTTTTGGTGGAAAGAAGGGAGTAACTTTCTTGGGAGATATAGACATTGGCATCTAAAGTCAGTCAATGCTCCCCTCCAAATCAAGTCCAATTTGAATACTACCAGAGCACCCAACAGTCATTCAACTAAGCTGCCATTCAAAGCAAAGACCAAGCTACCAAGCCACTCATTATCATTATCAAGATTCAACAAAGTCTATAAATAAGAAATCTGAGCACATGCAAGACATACATAAACAAGAGAAATGGCATCTTCAATCTGTGCCAGACTCCCAAATTTGGTAATTCTGTTGTTATTAGCTTTAAGAGCCGCTTCAAATCCAATTCAAAAAAGTTTCTACAAATGTGTTTCGCTCAATTCTGTACATTCTATTGCGTTCTCCACGAGTTTCTACACCCCAAACACCTCTTCATTCACTTCCATTCTTCAATCTTCTGCTCAAAACCTCAGGTTTTTGGCGCCTAACGTGCCTAAACCAGAGCTTATTTTCACACCATTGCACGAATCCCACATCCAAGCTGCTGTTATTTGCTCAAAACAGCTTGGAATTCAGCTCAGAATCCGTAGTGGTGGCCACGATTATGAAGGTCTATCTTATGCATCAGAAATGGAACAGCCATTTCTTGTTGTTGACCTTTCTAAATTCCGATCCATCAATATTAATATGAAAGATGATACTGCATGGGTTCAGGCAGGTGCAACCATCGGTGAAGTTCATTACAGAATTGCTGAGAAGAGCAAATTCCATGCCTTCACTGCTGGCCTTTGCACGAGCTTAGGCATTGGTGGGCACATTACTGGAGGCGCGTATGGTCCTATGATGAGGAAATACGGCCTAGGAGCTGACAACGTTGTTGATGCTCAAATAATCAACGCCAATGGGAAAAAACTTGATCGAAAAGCAATGGGAGAAGATCTCTTTTGGGCTATTAGAGGAGGCGGTGGAGGGAGTTTTGGAATAATTGTTTCGTGGAAGATAAAGTTAGTTCCTGTTCCACCGACAGTAACAGTTTTTACAGTTCCAAAGACCTTGGAACAAGGCGCGACAAATATTCTCTATAAATGGCAAAAAATTGCTCATAAGCTTGATGAACACCTCTTCATCAGAGTCTTCATACAAGCTCCGGCTGCAGCTCAAAAGGGTGAAAATAGGACAATAACAACTTACTACAACGCGTTGTTTCTGGGTAAAACTGATGGACTAGTTAAAATCATGGGGCAAAGTTTTCCCGAATTGGAGTTGGATCAAAAGGACTGCATTGAAATGAGCTGGCTTGAATCAGTACTTTATTTTGCCGGATATTCAAGAAGTGTACCTGCTGAAGTGCTTCTCCAAGGGAAACCATCATTCAAGTATTCCTTCAAGGCCAAGTCTGATTTTGTGAAAAAGCCTATTCCAAAAACAGGGCTTGAAGGGTTATGGCCAAGGCTTCTGGAAGAGGAGTCACCTTTGATGATATTTACTCCATATGGAGGAATATTGAATAAAATTTCTGAATCTGAAATTCCTTTTCCTCACAGAAAAGGTAACATATTTGGTATTCAGTACCTAACAAACTGGAATGATACAAACAAGGACTCAGAAATGAAGCATGTTGAATGGATTCGAAAACTTTATAGTTACATGGCTTCTTATGTTTCCAAGAATCCAAGAGCTGCATATTTGAATTATAGAGATCTTGATTTGGGAATGAACAAGAATGGTAACACAAGTTTTGTAGGGGCAAGTGCTTGGGGTTACAAGTATTTCAAGAAAAACTTCAACCGATTGGTGCGCATAAAAACTAAGGTCGATCCAGATAACCTTTTCAGGCATGAACAGAGCATTCCAACACTTCCAAGACAAACTTACAAGTGGGGAAAGAAATTAAAGCAATGATGCCGCTTGGGGATATAGTTGTAAATACATTTGGCTCGCCCCCTATCTCTAAAGGGGTTAGTTCCGGTATTAATTTTATTATGTTTGTATGCTAAGAGTGCTATACAGGTTATAAGAAGGTTTAGATTATGTTATTTAATTTTTTCATTTAAATTCGTCTACTTTTTAACCAAAAACTATAATAAATTAAGTGATGAAATTTTACGTTTAAAAACTATAGAGACCTTAGACTGGGCCTTGTCTATAGGTCCTATTAAGTCCAGTTCTAGATCTAGAACTGATCAAAATATTTTAGAGGGCCATAACTACTAAGCCCACTTTAATTCTGCTCAGTTCTAGATCTAGAACTGATCAAAATATTTTAGAGGGCCATAACTACTAAGCCCACTTTAATTCTGTTTGAGCAGTATAAAATATAAATGAACAATTACATATTCTAGTACATTTTTAGAAATAATTACAACAACAGTACATAGATAAAATAATTACAAAAATAATACATTTTTTCATATTTATTTACAAAATTAATGCAATTAGAATTCCTTTAATTTAGGTGGGTATTTTAAATTTTAAATATCATCTTCATTATCCATTCCACGCAATTCTCCTTCTTCAGGTTTCTCTTTTTCTTGTTGGATTTTTTCACGTCTTTTTGCTTTGATCACCTTTTGTTTTTCTGTATCAAGACCCGCCGCCGCCGCCCTCCACCTTCATTTTCTCTTCTTCAAGGATATTTTACTGCAGTTGGGTGGTTCTGTACCAAACGGGTTTAGTATTTATCTACTTGGAATTGCGTAATCTGTTTCGATTTACTCATTTGTCAATTTGTTATCCCTATGTTTTCATTTTCTCATCAATCATATTTTGTTTTGATTTGTTAGGAAGGAAAGGCAGTGGTTACTCGAGCACACACTGGTTCACGAAAGACATTCGCTTACTTCCTTCCTATACTTCAGAAACTCTTTTCTGATTATTCTTCTTCACAAAAGAAGTTTGCTCCCTCCGCATTCAAACCAAGCTTACTGTGTCGTAATTATTGGGGCACAGTTGTTATTGATATACTTAGATTAGAAAAAGACTAATTTTTTTTCATAGTGCAGTTGGTAACCAAACCTTCATACCAAGGTTACTATTCTACCTCCACACCTGCAGTTTTTTCATATTGCAGTTGGTAACCAAATCTTCTTACCAAAGTAACCAAATCTTCATACCAAGGTAACCAAATCTTCATACTAAGGTAACCAAATCTTCATACCAAGGTAACCAAGTCAGTTTTAGTAGGTTACCTTCATAGTGCAGTTGGTAACCAAACTTTCATACCAAGATAACCGAATCTTCATACCAAGGTAACCAAACCTTCATACCAATATAACTAAACCTTCATACTAAGGTAACCAATTCACTTCCACACTTGCAGTTTTTTCATATTGCAGTTGGTAGCCAAACCTTCATACTAAGGTAACCAATTCAGTTTTATTAGGTTACCAATTTATTTTTTAATGTGATGTTGTTGGTAGCCAAACCTTCATGCAGTTGGTAGCCAAACCTTCATACCAAGGTAACCAATTCAGTTTTATTAGGTTACCAATTTATTTTGAATGTAATGCCGTTGGTTGCCACACTTTCATGTAGTTGGTTGTCAAATCTTGAAACCAAGGTAACCAATTCAGTTTTTTTAGGTTATTAATTTATTTTGAATGTGATGCAGTTGGTAGCCAAACCTTAATACAAAGGTAACCATTTTAGTTTTTGTGGATAACTAAATCGTAAAAAAAAATAAAATCAGTTCTCAGTTCTAATTCATCCTCCAATGCAAAAATTATTTTCTTTTGTGGTGAGTTTTCCTACTTTTCAGTTCTTTTTATATTTTGTAGAATCAACAGGTTGAATAACCGAAAAGTCAGGCTCGCTCGTCACCAGGATGAAGTTGGGAGAAGCATGTTAATAACTGGGCGCAACGAAAACTCCGGGCGCGACGGCGGAAGAGGAAGGGCGCGGCGGCGACGACGGAGGAAAATGACGAGGGAGGAAGATGACGAGAAAATAATTTTTTGTTTTTCATCCTTTTGAGTTGAATTTTGAATTATAAATTTGTTTTTGTTGTTAAATCCCAAATATTTGAATTTGAATTATTAATTATGGTAGTTATTTCTCCTTGATTTTAGGTGGTTTGAATTTCTTGCGTTATTTTTGTAATTATTTTGTTGATGTACTGATGTTATAATTATTTTTTAATTATTGTATAGTAATGTAAAGGACCCAAATATAAATACGGTTGAAAGAGCTGCTTGGGCCAAAATTTACCTCCCAAGTTGCACCTTTAAGAAAAAGTAAGACACTGACAAGTTGCATCACAATTCACACATGCATAATTAAGTATAGGAACCTCCAAGCCCATCATAGTTAAATAGTTAATGCAAATCCATTCAGATTAAAAATTTATTTACAAAACGATGATTTTTAAGAATTATTTTATTTTCTCAAATATAACTAGAAATTCAATTGTGATAGTGTGATATTAAAAATAATAGTAAAAAAGTATTGACAAATTAAAAACGTCACGTCGCTTTATAGTTTTAAAATAGAATTATATATTTAATTTTAAAACAGAAGGAGTCACTAATAAGCTCCTAAAATTGATGTCTATATTTGTAATTTCAAAAATATACTAGTCAGATATATAGGGGAGATCAATGTGTTAAACATTCTGGACTAAGTGGATTCAATGGTGCGGCACACAAACTCAATGGTGCTGGTGCGCTATTAAGAAAATTTGTGCAAGATTTTTTTTATTGCATTCCTCAAGTCTTCCAATATCAAGTTCTTCCAATTAGTGAATTCCAAAATGGTATGGAAGACTGGAAGTCAAAAGTAAACAGAATCTTGGAATCAATCTCAAGCCTTTTATTTTTTTAAAAATTTAGATTTCAGACTATTAGTTTCGGAATAAATAATAGTAGTAACTTGAAAGGAGGAGGCTATTTAATATCATGTCGGACCATATATTATAACTCTTATTATTTAGAATTAAAAATTTGTGGACAAAATTAAATTTTATCTTTGTTTAAAATGATTGATGTATGATATTCTATCCATTTATATTCAAACTACTGAAAATACATTAGTGGTAAGAGTATTATAGTCCAAATATTAAGTTTTTATCCAATTCTTTAAATAATTTTGGACAAAACAAATATGGCATGTGATTATTTTAAGTTATCCTATGAATAATTCTATTCAAAACTAACATGTAACTAAGATTAGTAGTCGGAATTATAACTCATGAGAAAATTAAAAATATAATTTTCAGATATTATAATCCTTGTAAACAAACATGATCATAAAGAGCACAATACATTATTGTGAAGGTGCATCATCCACATGATTCAAACCTTAATTAATACTCTTTCCGCTCCATAAAAAGTGTTTTGAAATTTTTGCAAAGACAAACGATTTATTTAATTTCATCTTTATTCTTAAAAATACAAAGTTGTTAGTCTAGCGGTGACATAATGATACTGAAACTATGATGACAAAATTAAGTACGTCGTGTCCTTTTAAACTACTCCCTCTATTTTTTAATATAAGTCGTTTTAGAGTTGTGCACATTAAATATAATATCAATTGTCTATATTGTTCTTGTATTGAAAAAAAAATGTTATTTATTAGATAAAGAATAGTGAGAGAATCGAAGTTATATTTAATACTTGGGGTAATATTGAAAACTAAATAACTAATGCTTACTTGAAATTCTCAAATGACTTATAGTGAGAGACAAAAATATTTTTCTAAAATGACATATTAAGGAACGGAGGGAGAACTTACTATCAATGAAATTGAGACTCTTCTTCTCGAAATTGTTTTTAGGTAAATGAGACTCAATTTTTGGAACGGAAAGATGTGGTAACCATTACGTTCGCGTTACCTCACATATTGTCGTCATCAAGATTTCACGAGTCTATAAATAAGAGCTTGGATCACATTACAAAGACACACAAGACAAAGACAAAAACAAAGAGATTTGATATGGCATCTTCAATATCTATCACACTCCCAAGTTTCATAATTCTGTTCTTCTTGGCACTAAGGGCTACATCATTTCCAATTCAAGACGGTTTTCGCACGTGCCTTTCTTTCCAAGCCTGGAATTCTATCCCATTATCCACAAGCTTATACACCCCAATAAACTCTTCATTCACTTCCCTTCTTAAATCCTCTGCCCAAAACCTCAGGTTTGTGGAGCCTAATGTGCGCAAGCCTTTGCTAATTTTCACACCATTGCAAGAATCCCACATCCAAGCTGCTGTTATTTGCTCAAAACAGCTCGGAATTCAGCTCAGAATTCGTAGTGGTGGACATGACTATGAAGGTCTATCTTATGTATCAGAAATGGAGCCACCATTTATTGTTCTAGACCTTTCTAAACTTCGATCCATCGATGTTAATATAGAAGATAATTCTGCGTGGGTTCAAGCAGGCGCAACCATCGGTGAAGTTTATTACAGAATTGCTGAGAAGAGCAAAGTCCATGGCTTCCCGGCTGGCCTTTGCACGAGTTTAGGCCTTGGTGGGCACATTTCAGGAGGCGCTTATGGAACTATGATGAGGAAATACGGCCTTGGAGCTGACAACGTTCTTGATGCTAAAATAATTGACGCAAATGGGAAAGTTCTAGATCGAAAAGCAATGGGAGAAGATCTGTTTTGGGCCATACGAGGAGGTGGAGGAGGGAGTTTTGGGGTTATTGTTTCGTGGAAGTTAAAGTTGGTTCCTGTTACGTCAACTGTGACGGTTTTTACAGTTACCAAGACCTTGGAACAGAAGGCGACAAAGATTCTTTACAAATGGCAGCAAATTGCAGACAAGCTTGATGAAAATCTCTTCCTTAGAGTAATCATACAAGCTGCACCTATACCTGAAGCTCAACAAGGGGAAAGGACAATAGCAACATCGTACAACGCCTATTTTCTTGGTAATGCTAATAGATTACTCGAACTAATGGGGGAGAAATTTCCCGAATTGGGAGTAGAGGAAAAAGACTGCGCGGAGATGAGCTGGATTGACTCGGTACTTTCAATTGCTGGATATCCTTCAACTGTACCTGCTGAAGTACTACTAGAAGGGAAATCATCATTCAAGATTTACTTCAAGGCTAAATCTGATTTTGTGCAAGTGCCAATCCCGGAAAAAGGGCTCGAAGGGATTTGGACAAGAATTTTGGAAGAGGATTCGGCTATAATGATCTTCAATCCATATGGTGGAATGATGAGCAAAATTTCGGAATATCAAACCCCTTTTCCTCATAGAAAAGGCAACATTTATAAGATTCAGTACGCCACAACTTGGAATGATGCTAAAGAGGACTCAACAAAACACGATGATTGGATTCGAAATCTATATACTTACATGGCTTCTTATGCTTCAAAGTTTCCAAGAGGCGCGTATGTGAATTATAGAGATCTTGATTTGGGGATGAACAAGAATGGTACTACTAGTTTTATGCAGGCAAGTGTTTGGGGTTACAAGTATTTCAAAAACAATTTCAACCGATTGGTTCGGGTAAAGACTATGGTTGATCCTGATAACTTCTTCAGTCATGAACAGAGTATTCCACCGCTTCCAAGATCAAGCTACAAATGGGGAAAGTATTTGAAGCATGGATGAAGCACATCATGAGACAACTGAAAATCTCGCGCGGTTATTTGCTTGTTTACATATAATAAAAGAATACTCTTTCTTTGGTTAAAGAATATGAATTACAACATGTGCTTTTAATTTATAAACAAGGATGAAACAATTTTCATACATCCTAGTGCTTGTATGACATGAGCATGGAGATAATAAAAGTAGTTCCTTTTCCTATTAATATAATAATTTAAGTTTTCTTTTGTCGTCTTTATCTTAGGCGGTTAATAATGTCAAAGTGATATTTATGTTATCATGACAACATAATTATTATTCTGACATTATCATCATCTTATCTTAATATTGGCTTTATACTAAAAAGATTGATCAATTGGAATATACAACATATATATATTCCACTATTAATTGTGACTAATAAATACATACTTGAAAGTTTTCTTAATGATTACGGATTGCTGCAATAAGATGTATTGGGAATACTGTTGGAAACCACCAAAATTTCCATTAAGATGAAATCAACAGAAATTGGCAGGTTTGCTTGTATCAAAGGGGAGGCACAAAGAATTAGTCAGTACTCTTAAGGACTTTGTTAAAGTGAAAAAACAAAAGAGGCGGGAAAGGGCATATCAATCAATGGCCAGGATAAGAAGATAGAGTTTCTTAAAAAGCAGCCGCTCAGAATCTTTTGCAACTGTCTTGTAGTTTTTTATTTTATTCCTTTTAATACTTCAGACTGCAATCATCAACGAAATTGAGAAATAACCATTTACTTATTTCTCTCACCAATTTCTATAAGTTTCTTCCTTCTCTTTTCTTTGGAGTTGATTCTTGAATTAGAACAAAGCAACAATTTAAATGAGATGTCGACTTTGGCGAAAAAAAACTTTTAAATTAAAAATAAAATTCATTTGAGTCTTTATTACAATAATAAAAGACTATTGATATTATCATAGCCAAAATTAGGGGTGTAAACGGATATATACGGATTCGGAATTCAGTAGTATCCGTATCCGTTTATTTGCGAATATCTTTAAATCGAATATGGATAATATCTGCTTTTTTCCGAATACGAATAATATCCGTTTTTTTCGAATACGGATGCGGACGAATACGGATTTTCCGGTTACCATTTATAGTCCTAACTATAACTAGAATAAATAAAAAAATGAGTTTTAAAATATAGTTTATTAATGAATGAATGTTAATTTATTTATTTATAATAAATATTTAAATACAATAATCAATGTTCTTAATTATAATTCAAATAAGTTTTTATCATTTTTGAAATCCTAAATTTCAATACTACTTATTAATGTTTAGATGTCCAATATTATAGTGTGTATGAATATTTATAATTTATAATTAGATTCAAAAGTTTACATTAAATATTTAATTATTTTTTCTCAAATACTTGATTAAAATTTTAATAATATGTTTATGGAAACTTTTATTTAAAATTTATCCTTAATACATAGATTACAATTTACATAGTTATACAAATTTTATTTTATTTATTATATTTATGGAGAGTGCTAGTTATAATGTATATGTGACAACTAGTTGATCCAACTTCATCCAAAATTTACTTTTGACTTGCTTTAAATATTTGGACTTCTAATTTTTAAATAATTGGGCAAATGAAAGTGATAAATACTCCCTCCACCCGAAAATTCATAAAATTGAATTAATTATTCAACTCCCTTCTAGATTAATTCTAAGTTAATTCGGACTTAACACATTTTAACAATAAAATTATATTGTTCATTGTTCCCGTCTCTCAACATTGCAAGTAAGTTTTGAAAGTAAAAAATTTATAACAAGCTAATAACTATAGTTTTGTTCTTCTAGTATATAATTTTCTTGATAAATGATACATTTTAGTTATTTTAACTTTATAATTGTAAAAATCTATTAACTATATTTAAATCAATTTATTTCAGTTTATTAATATTAAAATAAAAGTGTTATTTTCTATTTTTTAGAAGTGAAATGATATATTTTTAAAATAATTTTCGTATGATAGTGAAAACTAATTATTATATAAGGAATGTCACTTTAAAAAATTATTTTGCTTATTATATAATATATATAAGTTATTTAGATACGAATTTCGGATACGGATCCGAATTCGGATATTCGCTATCCGCATGATATATTTACGGTCGGATGTTAAACGAATACGAATGCGCTTATATCCGTATTCGTATCCGTATTCGTATCCGTTTATTTGCGAATACCTTTAAACCGAATACGGATATATCCATTTTTTTCGAATACGAATAATATCCGCTTTTTTTCGAATACGAATACGGACGGATACAAATTTTTCAATTATCATTTACATCCCTAGCCAAAATAATGTTATAAAATAATAAATGTCGCTTACAATCGTTAACGTATCGGCATATATATATATATATATATATATATATTATATATATCGTTGATAATATTATTTTTGCTCTAATAATTAATATCAAGAATCTGATAAAAACAGTCAAGTAAAAGGCCGTATATGAGAATTTTATTTATTTATTGGTAATAATAACATATGCATTAAAATAGAAAGCAAGTACATCTACTCTTCCTAGCCTGCCAAGCTAAGAAATTAGCTTTATCTACTGACAGTCTAGGAACATTCCTAATTAGACAAAAACTAAAAAAGGAGCCAAGCACAATAATATCAACTATAACTGGAAATACAGGGGACACAATCAAGGATATTCCGCCTATGAGAAGTTTAAATTTAGTTATTTTTCGAAAGTTTTACATGATCGAAACGGACACCAAAAAGTTCTCCAACCAATCCTTTTGATTAGACTTGACATTTGACAAGATGGGTGCAAATCTAATGGGCAACCCATTCCCACCCATTTTAAACGAGTTTGGATGGTTAATTTCTTAATAAAATTTGTGAATAGTTCAGCTCAACTCTACCCACTTATTATGTGGGTTGACATGGGTTGACATTGAGCTCCATATATAAACAACAAAGCATTTATAATTGTGTCGATTATCATGTCAAGCTTTTATAATTGTTTCAAGCTTTTATTGACTATTTTTAGGTATAGAGAGAGAGAGAGAGAGAGAGAGAGAGAGTGAGAGAGAGAGGAGTGACAATTGGTTTTGGAGGGATGAAGAGGCCGAAGAGGTAAAAAATAACAGTACAAAATACTCAATTAAGAGTCCTTCTATACAGTTGGGAATTAAGTTAACGTAAGCCACACAATAAAATAAATATAAAAAAAATAACAAAAAATTTAGTGTGAAATTTTTTAAAAGGGAAAAATTGTAGGTCAAACTTCGAATCTCTACTATATCAAAATTATGAGTTTACAATAATCTTCCTTACGTCTTAAAACTTGAGGTTCTACAATATCACAACACAACATTTTGCACGAATTAAAAACTGCAAAACCCTTCCACCCATAATATAATTTTTTTGCACACGATATAAAAGCTACAAAAATCCTCTCCCTTACACAAACACAAAATCCAGTCACCAATTCTCAACTCTTAGGACGTTACATGATTTTTGATTATACTACACTTTAATAACTAAACATAAGACTCTATTTATAGAATAATCACAATTCTTCTCTTCCTATTTAAAATAGGAAACTTTCAAAAAATAATTTAAATTTATAAATAATATTATAATATTAAAAAAATTTGAGTAAAAAACATAAAGGAAAAATATAAAGAAAACCCTTAAAGGAAAAAAATAAAGAGTGATAAAACAACATAAGATTTAATGTGAAATTAAACCCCTTGAAAGAAAAAATTACAGGTCAAACTTCAAATCTCCACTATATCAAAATAATGAGTTTACAATAATTCACCCAAGTTTTACGTCCTAAAACTTGAGGTGAAAACTTGAAGTTCCATAATATCATGACACAACATTTTGCATGGACTAAAAGTTGCAAAACTCTTCCACCCACAATACAAGTTTTTTGCACTAAATATAAAAGCTATAAAAATCATCTCTCTCACACAAACACAAAACACACTCACACGGACACCTTCTCTCAACTCTTAGGATCCTACATAACTTTTAGTTGTGCTACACTTCAACAACTAAACATAAAATTCTATTTGTAGAATATCCACAATTATTCTCTTCCTATTCAAAATAGGACACACTTCCAAAATAAAACTCCTATTACAAATAGACTGCTCTCCAAAATAATACTCTTATCAAAAATAGGACATCTTTTCAATAATAGCAATTCTTTTCTAAATAGGATTTGAGGAGTATCTGATCACGTCGGGCAGAATATCGATTATTATGCGAGCTAGTTTAACAGAAAATTCACAGGCAAAGAAAGCGAAAGAATTACCCAAAACACAAAAAAACTTCTCTGATGATTAAATAATTATTATCAAAACAAAAGTTGTTTTTCATTCAACCCACAAGAAGAACTTTATAGCTAAAACATTTCCTTATCACTACAAGAAAATGGCCCAGTAGAGACCAGTAGTATTTGCGATCGCATTTCTCGGTCGCTAATTCCAGTATTAGCGCGCGATCGTTAGTAGCGACCGCTATCAAAAGTACTCGCTATTTCAATTAATGACCCCCCTCCGTTCGGTTATCGGTCGCTATTTGAATTTTTCCTCCTTAAATTTGGCGCAAATTTTGGCGGGGGAGACCTGTTGCGACCGATTACTAATAGCGACCGCAATCGGGCGCTAATATGTCCATGTCAATAAAAAACAACGATCGCATACGGTAGCAGACAACGGTTGATGATCCTTTTAATATCTATCAGCAGGCAAACAGTCGAGCAATCAGAAGAAGAAAGAAAAAGAAAAGAAGGGGAAGAGAGAGAAGGAGCGACGCTGGTGCCGGTGATTCCATCCCCACGCCGCCCCACTCCAAGTTCGCCGCTGGTCTAAATACATGTATATTTACCTCTTTATATATGTATCTGTATATACTTTTATGAAAAAAATTAAAGGTTGTGGCTTTAATGAAATTTAATACAATAATAAGTTCCTTTTAATCCTTATGAAGTTGTTAGTTTGTTAAGTAATAATCAGTCTGATAGATAGTTTTTAAGTCTAGTGTTTATCAGTACTACTCTCTGTTTTTCATTTGGGGATATACATAAGATGCTTTTGGGGTTATATTTTTAATATTTTTAAGTTTGCGGATTTTATATGAAGTGGAACAAGACAATTATTTTTGGCTATTTTTTTCTTGGTTATGAAGGCTGATCATCCTAGTTGGATAATCTGTTTTGTATCGCAAATTAACAGTCTTTGATTAAGGGTTACGATAAAACTGTAATTTCTTTTGATGAAATCTGATGGAATAATAGCTCACTACCTTTAATTGAGGTGACATGAAACTTTATGTTTAGAGGGTTCTTTTGGCACTACTTACTGTTTTGTTTAATATGACATTCGTTCAAGGGTTTGTGGGTACAAGCCATTCTCTGAAAATTGGCAGGATGGTGTTTCTTACAATGCTTGTGTCAGGTTCATGGTTTTGATTAAATTGGATGACATAATAGTAGGCTAATTTGCAATGTGTCTTTCTCTTAGGAGTTTTTGTATCCTGAAACCAACTGTGTTATAGCTTTTTTAATCTCTGTATTAGGAGATTTTTACATTCTGTTTATTCTAATTGTGCTCTTGCTCAGTGGCGAAGCTAGAGATTTTAAGCTGGAGGGTCCGGCGAACGGGCGTCGGCGCGGCGACCTGCAGTGGCGACCGGCGGCAGTAGCGCCTCTTTTCTCTCCTCTCCTCCTCTGTTTCTACCAGACCCTCCAATATACAGACCTCTTCTGTTATTTACTTCGTTTCACAAATAGAAAAATATTGAAAAGATCAAACACGTTCATTACTATTTTTAAAAAGAGTAAAAAATAATTATTTTTGTAGTGATGAGTATAAATTATCATCATATTTTAATATAGTGTAGTTAATGTTAACCTAACAACTTATTCACTTGAGATAGATATAGAACAAAAATACATATTTAATATTGATAAATTTTATAAATAAAGTTCTTTTTGTGAAACGAAGTAATTATTATGTTTAAATAACAGAAATACTCCTTTCGTTTCAAAAAAAATAAATCCTATCACTTAGTTATATTCATGTATATAATGTCATTATTAATGAATGAACACTTTATTATTTTAAAAAGTATACATATATAAAATGAAAAGTAGTTAGTGTTTGCAAAATTTATAAATGGGACTCTCTTTTTTTCTCTTGCAAAATAGATAGATTATATAATAAAGTTTGTTAGACGACCTGCCTCCAAAAATGTCAAAAAGATGTAAAAAATCTAGGTAAATTAGTACTTCTTTTTTTTTAAATTAGAGATTCATTTCTTTGACCATTTTAAAATTGCAAACGAATAAAAATTTATTAATATGTCAGTATTTATATTATGTGTAGGCTACTTAATTATAAAGTTATATATATTTTTTAATTTCTTTTTCTTTTTCTTCTTCCCCTTCCTTCTTCTTCCCAGTGCAAGCAAAGCTCCCCGGACCCCGTCCTTGCCGGATTTCAGGCTGAACCCACCCACATACCTACTACATACTAATTTTTCCGGCGGTCGGGGAGTCCGTGGACCCCCCTGGACCCCCTCCCTCCACCCCTGCTCTTGCTGATGATCTATGATGAACTTACTTCTTAGTGTAAGTTTATTAAAGTGGTTCTAATTAGAGTTGGCTATTGGGATAAGGTTTTAAGTAGGTGAAAATATATTTATGGGAATATTAAATCGATTGTTATTAGGCTATTGTTTGCCTATGTAACATGGAAACAGATTATTAGTGTTACCTTTAATGTGCAGTAATGCTTTCGGGTATTTAGCTGGCCTATTTTCTGTAAAATCTTTGATTGTCGATTAACTTGGTGGATTTTGGAGAGTGCAGTCATTGTGTTATTAACACTGAAAAAATCATGGGTGTTGCATAGTGTCTCAAATAACTTCTAATGTTTTTCGTTTGGTAATTTCTATTAAGGTGGTAACTACCTTGCAATAACATCTAATGAGAGATTAAAAGGAGGCATGATTGTTAATTGTGAGCAAAGAAAAGCAGAGTTACTTATAGGTAAAGTAAGACCAGTTACTACTCTTTCATTTTATTTACGATCACAATTACTATGCTTAAAATAAGTAAGCCAAAACCTAGAACAAATACTACATAATATTAAATCTATAGAGCAATCAATTCATTATTTTTAGTTGATATGCATAGAAAAACACTAATACCCTTGTAAAAAACAGAACTTAATTAATACCTTTATAACTTTGTTACTCTAATTTTTTGATCTTGCTTCACGATCGAATCCTGTAATCAAGAGCAAATAATTCAGCTATAATAAATGAAAAGACACTAGGAGCTGTCGTTGACACTCCAAAATTAATACCTTACTTCTACTTTACTAACACAAGAATGAGTATAGCAATAAGCAAGGATCGATCCCATAGAGAGTGATGTGTTTTAATATTTATCCAAGTGTTTTTGTAAGACCCCGAATTTTATGAAATAAAAGTATTCAGATTTCTTTATAATTATTATTTGTGGGTAAGGAAATCGTGCCTTGCTAGAGTTAGGGTTTCGTGTTGGCTGAGGAGGAGAGAAATCCAGAAGAGCACGAAATTGATTGATTGATTGAAGAGGGGAGAACGACAGGTGAACGATTACTCCAATGACACGTGGCAGAACTCCTAGAATTCAGAAACCTTGTTAGGATAGCAGGGATTTCAAGAGCCTTCTTGAGTGCTTCCACTCCTAGAATCCGGAAACCTTGTTAGGGTAGCAGGAATTCTAAGAGCCTTCTTGAGTGCTTCTGGTTCAGAGAGGAATGTTTGAGTCCTTCAATCTTCCAAGAGTCCAAGTCCTGAGTCTGAAGAGAGGTCCTCTTCCCAATGGAATGGAAGGGGTATTTATAGGGTTTTTCATGTGCTAGGCACATGCCCTCAGGAAAATTTCAGAAATACCCTTTAATCACCAAAGTAATGCCCAGATCAACCTGTCCTTCTAGCCACCAATACAATCCCTCAATCAATTCCCAAAATGTGCCGCCTCCACGATTCTTCTGCTTTGGGACACATGGAGGCTTCTCTCAAGTTTAGCATATTTATTTCCGGCATTTTCGTCTTCATTTAATTAGGTCATGCAAACCTTAATTTGTACATTTAATGAGGTCGTGGAACCCTAATTGTGCATTTAATTTAATTAGGGCATGTGTACCCTAATTTTCACTTGGGCCCACATTTGGCCCCTGCGCGAGACTCACGTTTTCAAAAGAGACGATCGTGCAAGAATACTTCAAGCTTTTGAACGATTTTGCGAGACTCCACTCTACAGGTCTTGAAGACATGGGTCCTAGAAGAGGGAACCCATAGGGAGCTAAACCCTTAGGGTTAAACCCTAGGGAGGCAAAACCTAGCAGGGTTCTTCTTTGGACATATTGAAAAATCTTCTGCAAATCTTTGCATAGCTTGCCCAATATTTGTTTCCTTATTTTTTTCCTGGAAATTAAAACAAGGAAGATCATCAAATATTACCAAATAAAATTCAATCTAATAAAATCTTTCTTTTGGTAAATCAAATCTTTCCTTTTTATTTAGAAATAAAATCAAATATTTCCAAATAAAATCTTATTTTATTTTGAAAATAAAATAAAATCTTTCTTTATTTGATTTTGAAGACAATATCCTTCCTCATTATTATTATTATTATTTAGAAGTAAATTCAAATTTCAAAATTTCTCTTTATTGGGAAATAAAAATCAAATCTTTTCTATGTTTAGAAAATAATATATCTTTATATATTTCTATTTAGAAGCAAGATCAAATCTACTTATCTTTTAAAAACCAGATTGAATCCTTCCCTTAATAGGAACATGGTGACTACTTCATTTTCTGGTGCAAGCATTGTGACGCCCCCAAATCCAGGTACTTGAAACCCGAACTTGGTGTTACACGATATCATTTCTTTGAGCGGAATAATTATAATATAAATAAACAAACTTAATTTACATATCAGAGTTGTCTAATCCCAGGTACACGACCTTTAAAAATTCATTACATGATAGATAATAAATAATATTGTCTTAATAAAGTCTAACTATTACACACAATACCATAAAACTTATTCTTGCAGCTTTCCTTTCCCTTTGTTTTTGCCAGAGCCTTCTGGTTGATCACGCTTAGCTGAAAATATTTAATTTAAAGCAAGAATGAGCATTCAATTGCTCAGCAAGTAATAGCAGTTAATAAACTTTAGCTGAAAGAAGTAAATGTTTTCCTTGAGGTATACTTCTACAACGAATCAATAGTTGTGAAGTCTTTCGAAACATATCTTAATAACATATCAAATCGTTTAAAATTTTGAAACGATATAGTGACTATAAATACTGAGCGGTCAATGGACCATGAACTTTTATTTTTCATTTTAAAAAAGGTTAAACAGAAATTCATCTGTAAACCGCTCTGGTCTTACGGACATGTAGGGTGATCTGCCCCATTATGTCCTGTATTGATCAATACTATCTGTTTGAACGATAATTCGTTCACTCTGTTCGCCTTGGGCACATAAACAATTTCCCCATTAAGGGTTGTTCATACTCAGTCTGGAGTCCTAACTAAACAATTCAGTTGGACGACTTTATCATAACCAATACTATCTAATAGTGCAATTCAAACTATGTCTAGCCGAGTCAAATAGCTTAGACAGTCTTTAAATCATGAACGCATACCAAAATTTTACAGTGTGTAACAGGATTTGTCATATCAAAGAATTTCTAGTTCCAGAGTTCTTTTATGAGTACAACAGTTCATACAAGTGGGGACACTTATATGATAACCGACAATAATGAGATATTAATAAATAATAACTGAATTGAATAAAATTCCACAATATAAGAATAAGTTCATAAGTGAATCATGGATATCATTATAGATATGAATAATTGACAATAATTATTCATGAATATGCTTTTAACTTACTGGGATCCATCGCATAGAATAACTGCGAGGAGTAGAGATACTTGATCAATATAACATTTGAGTAAGGTTAGAGAACTTGCCTTGGTCGCTGTTTACTGCTACACAATATAGCTTAGGCTTCTATCTTTAATACGAAGTCCTATCACCAATAGAATTATTCTTTTAATTAGAATAATACAACTTATCATATAATACTGCTTATTTGCAGTCATCATACAGCTTAACACGTTGTCACATATTCATAACAATCATTAAAACACATAAGAACGTATATCTAGTCACACTATGTCGGTTTGGTTTGAGTTCGGTATCGTTTCAGCATCCCAATTGCATTATCGGATAATTAACGAATTTATTTTTAATGAAACTTTGTCCAAGAACTTAAATATTATATTAGATAATTTAATTATCATTTATAATATTTTTTCAAACTTTAAAATCATTTATAATGATTTTTCAAACACTTATATTATTTTTAATGATTTAATTGTCAATTAATATCATTATATTAATGAACTTCATGTCAACACTTTAAAAGTTATTTATTATAACTTGGAAACATTTTTAAAACCTTAATATTACCTTTAAATAATTTTTAAGATACTAACATCATTTTTAAATAATTACCATTAATAATAAAATATTAATGCATTTCATTTTCAAATATTAAAAGTTATTTATTATAACTTAAAATATTTTTAAAACATTAATATTATTTTCAAATGATTTTTAAAGTATTAACATCATCTTTAAATAATTATCATTAATATTAAAATATTAATGTTATTCATATCAAAATATTAAAAGTTATTGATTATAACTTAAAATATTTTTATTACATTTATTTCACCTTTAAATGATTTATAAAACATTAAAATTATTTTTAAAATATTAAAACTATTTTTAACTAATTTATTTAATATAATTATTAAATAAATTAGATATCATTAATAAATTAAAATATTAATGAAATTTATGTCAAAATACTAAAAATTAATTTAATTTTTTTTTTATTACTTTATTATGAATTCCTAATATTTACTTTCTATTTATTCTATAATTTTCGTCCAAAGTTGGGGTCCTCCACGGAAATGCTTGTAGACAGAAATCTACAAGTTCGATTTTGGCCCACTTAGTATCGTTAGAACCGTGACTTCCCGAGCTACGTTTTAGGCTCAAGAAACAGTCCATTTGGCCCGATATAGCACCCAGAAAACAGGTCACTACCGACTGCCTTTTACAAGCATTTAAGTCATTTTCTGTTTTGGAGTCTTTTACAGAAACGCTTGTATTACGAGATCCACAACTCTGATTGAGGCCCAATCGGACTTGTTGGACTCATAACTTTCTGAACTACACTTTCTATTTATCAACCAAAATTTTCAGACCTGTTAAGTGCCCAGAAAACCGGACTAAAGTGACTGTCAAAACAAAGTCCCGAATTTCATTTCCAGATTTGAGGTCTTTTACGAAAACGTTTGTAAAACAAAAACTACAACTCCGATGGAGACCCAATCGGACTTGTTGGATTCGTATTTTCCTGAAATTCATTTTTCTGTTATTAAACACCAGATTTGGACTAGTCTAGGTCCCGAAAAATTGCCACAAACTGACTATCAGTGCAGAACTTTTCTAGTTTGTAGTGTTTTGGTAATAAATCCATAGATCCTTCATTTTTCATCCTTTTTAAGTGATTCAACTTGGGTAAGGTTACTAACCCATAGGTCTAACACTACCAAAAATAAAAGTCAGAAAACTCCTTTTAGATCTATCAACACAAAAGCCATTTTCACAACTTTTAAAACATAACTTTCAACAAAACCTTTTCTTTCCATTTTAACTTCCATAAACCTAGCATACAAGCTATGGGTCCTCCAAATAAATCATGTAAACCACATAATCCACCATAAACACGGCTTCTAACAATAAATCACAAATAAATCCCATGATCCATCAGTAGATCAACATAAAAATACATATAGCATACAAGAGAAAGATTTTTCATAAACCTTTTTGTACAAAATTTGTTTTTCTCTCTTTGGATCTAACTTTTGATTTCAAAAATAGTTTGATTCACATATGAAAAACTAATACTCATGCAAATCAAGAGTTTTTAAAGATCCAACATAAAAGCTCCTTGTTTCATCAAAATCTAACAAAATAAGATGAACTAAACTAGAAATTTTTTTCAATTTCTTACCTTATTCTTCTTGATGTTCTTTTTCTTTATCCAAGGTAGCTTATATACTTATGATGCATGAAGATCCAAGACCCTCATTTCCTTCCTCAAGGCTGCCGAATCAGCCCTCTCACTCTCTCTATATTAAATTTTTTTTTTTTGCTAGCAACTTGGAAAGGAAGAGAGAAAATGAGAGAGAATGAAGTAAAATTGATTTTGTTTCTTGTTTGTATACAATGAATGTATCTACCAACACATTGCTTGCTAGCCTTGGTTTACTTGTAAACTTGAACATAATGGTTGGCTTCATTATTTGGTTGACACATAAGAGAGTGGTTGGAGAGTTAGTAGGATAAAAATCACATTTCACCACACTTGGACAAGTAAATAAATTTTTTATTTTCTCCCCATAGTAACCCCCATGTGGCCGGGTATACATTCCATTTCCTTCCAATATTGTTTTATTTTATTTGCCAAATTAAGCTTAAGCAATTGACTACAATGCCCTTCTTCAAGTGGGCTAAACTTGGGCCATTCTTTTAATTCTTTTGGGCTTCTAATTTATTTGTTTGGGCTATGTAAACTAAATGACCCAAAATCTTAATCTTATTTTATCCTAATTAGTTACTTAGGGTTTTCATTCCATCCAATTTGGAAATTAAAATGTTTACTTATATACATTCAATTTCATAACCTAATGAGACGTGTCTCAATTAGGTTTAAAATAATTAATAACTTGAGATAATAAAAATTTATCTCCTAGGTTAGTATAATCTTACGTACTAACATTCTTTATTAGCACATAATCACTTAATATACACACTTTCCTTTAAATACAAACATAATCAATTACTATGTTTAATATTTAAACAAAATAAAATAAATAAATTCATAACATATATTCATATAATTATGTTAATTATCATAGTTATATATATAATTCATAATCATATCTTGTATTAACATACTTGCATATATTTGGAGACAAATATAATTAATAATTATATTTAATATCCAAATTTCTTAAGAAAATAATTTCTTATTATTCACCACATAAATATACTTTCATTTTAAATACAATTATATAATAATTGTATAAATTCTGAAATTTCATAACATAGATCAAAATTAGGATTTTGATCTATAATGACACTTTATCTAATATATCCCATTATTAATTAAGTTAAAATAATTAACTTAATTAATTTTGATTAATTCATATAATAAAATAATTATTATAATAATTCTATAAATCATTTCTTATATTATTGAAATAATATATTAGTCATATTTTCATGAAAAATAAATAATAAAATATTTTTACCACAAAATTAATTTATTATAAGAATATAATTTATAATAATCAACAATTCTTTTATCAAAAAATTAATTCGAAATCATTCATGTAATAAATAAATATATATTTATCACATATATACATATTCTTTACCTTGCACATATTCCCACATTTATTTTGATAAACATAATATATATAATAATAAAAATTTATACGCAAATTTTTTTATTTAATTATATAAAAATATTGGGTTATTACATTCACCCTCCCTTATAAGGATTTCGTCCCCGAAATCACCGTTTCAAAACTTATACACACAAGGGTAAATAATATAAATATTCATTGCAAGTAGATCTCGATCTGATTCGATCGAACTGATCTTTAACTATTCAGCATAAAGCTTGTCTATCTGATTAAACGGAAATTTGATTTTTAAAAGAACTCAAATTCCTCCTTCAAAAGTTCTTAATAAATTGATTTATTATTTATAAGCAAATCATATATACGAAATTAAAATGTATTCGAATAATACCTGGAATTTCATCCCCGGCTGCTACCGTATCTTGAACCGTCATATTGAAGGTCCTCGCAGTTGGTTTGTTGGTCGTAGTTGGATACGTGATCGCCAGCTTTCCACTGCTTTTCCCATCATTCGCATTTCCCCCATCGGCATTCCTTTTTGGACAATCCCTTGCCATATGATTAGTTGATCCGCAGATGAAACAACCACTATTCTTCCTTGGGTTGGGGTAATTAGGAGAGATGTGTCCCTCCTGCCCGCACTTGTAACACACAAACTTTCCTTTTAGACACTCAGCCGAGTGACTCTTCCCGCAATTTCCACATGGTTCCACTTTTTTCCTTATTCCTCCCTGACTATTACCAGTACTTCCCGAATTTGTCCACTTTCTTTTCCCACTTGCACTTCCACTATTTCCATCCACCTTAACTTTTCCTTCAGTCCTACCCTTATTCTTCCTTTCCTTGTTGTAGAGACTCATAGCCTCACTTCCTCCTTCGGCAATGATAGCCTTTTCCAATAATGTTCCAAAAGTAGCAATCTGCAACACTGCAACCTTGTTGTAGATCCAGGGTTTCAGCCCATGTTCGAACCTTCGTGCCTTCCTTGCTTCAGTGTTCACTTGTTGTGGAGCGAACCTAGCTAATTCATTAAACTTGGCGGCGTATTCTGAGACGGTCATATTTTCTTGTTTCAATTCCAAAAATTTTACCTCCATCCTGTCCTGCATACTGGACAAGAAGTATTTTCGTTGAACAGTTCTTTGAACCTTGTCCATGTTACCACTTCTGCTCCGGCTCGAGTTTGGTTAGCCTCCCACCAGAAGTTCGCTTCCCCTTTTAACATATAGGTAGCAAAAGCTGTCTTTTGCTCTTCCGCTACCCTAGCAATAACAAACACTTTTTCTATTTCCTTTACCCAAGTTTGGGCTTCTATAGGGTCGGTCGTTCCTTTGAATTCAGGCGGTCCTACTGCCTTGAAATCTTTGAAGTTCACCAATTGATTCCCTGGAGGATTTCCTGCGGCTGGTGCTCGATTTTGCATAGCCTCAGCTAATATATTCACAAAATCTTGCATAGGATTTTCTTGACCTCCTGCATTGTTAACAAAGTCTTCCACCCTTCGGGTTCGTGGTTCTCTTCTTGGCGGCATTATCTGGTTAAACAAAATTTTAAAGTTATTACCTTATCATTCATATACCATTATTAATGGTATCATAAAAGATAGAATATAAAATTCTAAATTTTAGACCAGTTCAGCTTGCTGGATTCCCAATTCAGCTTGTCGAATTAACAAATTGTTATTTAATCAACATACTATCTTAACATATAATAGTATCATAACATTTATATTAATATTTAAACAGTACATAGTACTTTTCATTACACAATACAGACTGTCATAGTCAGTTACTATCCCTTAATGACAACAAAAGTCGGGATTCATCATAATACTTATACAAAAGTAATACATTTCACTCCTATACATACTATATATAATCCTATTTTGCTTATCCTATTCATTTCCTACACCTTCCTTAGATCCTGGACAAGTCTTTGCCTGATGACCTACCAATCCACATACAAAACATACGCATTGCTTCGGATCAGGGAAATAAGATGAGATATGTCCTTCACGTCCGCAATTATAGCATACATTCTGTCCTTTCATACATATGCCTTCATGTTTTCGATTACAGTTCGCACACGTTCCTACTTTCTTGAAGTTCCCTTGATTAAAATCAGAATTTCCTAAATCACGGTCATTCATTTTTCTGTTATTAAACACCAGATTTGGACTAGTATAGGTCCCGAAAAATAGCCACAAACTGACTATCAGTGCAGAACTTTTCTAGTTTGTAGTGCTTTGGTAATAAATCCATAGATCCTTCATTTTTCATCCTTTTTAAGTGATTCAACTTGGGTAAGGTTACTAACCCATAGGTCTAACACTACCAAAAATAAAAGTCAGAAAACTCCTTTTAGATCTATCAACACAAAAGCCATTTTCACAACTTTTAAAACATAACTTTCAACAAAACCTTTTCTTTCCATTTTAACTTCCATAAACCTAGCATACAAGCTATGGGTCCTCCAAATAAATCATGTAAACCACATAATCCACCATAAACACGGCTTCTAACAATAAATCACAAATAAATCCCATGATCCATCAGTAGATCAACATAAAAATACATATAGCATACAAGAGAAAGATTTTTCATAAACCTTTTTGTACAAAATTTGTTTTTCTCTCTTTGGATCTAACTTTTGATTTCAAAAATAGTTTGATTCACATATGAAAAACTAATACTCATGCAAATCAAGAGTTTTTAAAGATCCAACATAAAAGCTCCTTGTTTCATCAAAATCTAACAAAATAAGATGAACTAAACTAGAAATTTTTTTCAATTTCTTACCTTATTCTTCTTGATGTTCTTTTTCTTTATCCAAGGTAGCTTATATACTTATGATGCATGAAGATCCAAGACCCTCATTTCCTTCCTCAAGGCTGCCGAATCAGCCCTCTCACTCTCTCTATATTAAATTTCTTTTTTTGCTAGCAACTTGGAAAGGAAGAGAGAAAATGAGAGAGAATGAAGTAAAATTGATTTTGTTTCTTGTTTGTATACAATGAATGTATCTACCAACACATGGCTTGCTAGCCTTGGTTTACTTGTAAACTTGAACATAATGGTTGGCTTCATTATTTGGTTGACACATAAGAGAGTGGTTGGAGAGTTAGTAGGATAAAAATCACATTTCACCACACTTGGACAAGTAAATAAATTTTTTATTTTTTCCCCATATTAACCCCCATGTGGCCGGGTATACACTCCATTTCCTTCCAATATTGTTTTATTTTATTTGCCAAATTAAGATTAAGCAATTGACTACAATGCCCTTCTTCAAGTGGGCTAAACTTGGGCCATTCTTTTAATTCTTTTGGGCTTCTAATTTATTTGTTTGGGCTATGTAAACTAAATGACCCAAAACCTTAATCTTATTTTATCCTAATTAGTTACTTAGGGTTTCCATTCCATCCAATTTGGAAATTAAAATGTTTACTTATATACATTCAATTTCATAACCTAATGAGACGTGTCTCAATTAGGTTTAAAATAATTAATAACTTGAGATAATAAAAATTTATCTCCTAGGTTAGTATAATCTTACGTACTAACATTCTTTATTAGCACATAATCACTTAATATACACATTTTCCTTTAAATACAAACATAATCAATTACTATGTTTAATATTTAAACAAAATAAAATAAATAAATTCATAACATATATTCATATAATTATGTTAATTATCATAATTATATATATAATTCATAATCATATCTTGTATTAACATACTTGCATATATTTGTAGACAAATATAATTAATAATTATATTTAATATCCAAATTTTTTAAGAAAATAATTTCTTATTATTCACCACATAAATATACTTTCATTTTAAATACAATTATTTAATAATTGTATAAATTCTGAAATTTCATAACATAGATCAAAATTAGGATTTTGATCTATAATGACACTTTATCTAATATATCCCATTATTAATTAAGTTAAAATAATTAACTTAATTAATTTTGATTAATTCATATAATAAAATAATTATTATAATAATTCTATAAATCATTTCTTATATTATTGAAATAATATATTAGTCATATTTTCATGAAAATTAAATAATAAAATATTTTTACCACAAAATTAATTTATTATATGAATATAATTTATAATAATCAACAATTCTTTTATCAAAAAATTAATTCGAAATCATTCATGTAATAAATAAATATATATTTATCACATATATATATATTCTTTACCTTGCACATATTTCCACATTTATTTTGATAAATATAATATATATAATAAAAAAAATTTATACGCAATTTTTTTTATTTAATTATATAAAAATATTGGGTTATTACAAGCATACTTGAGAACATATATATGCATTTATATATATACATCTCCCAAGCCATTCACGCTTAACTTTTTCATCTTGCTTCGTTTTGGATTTTTCTCTCTTCCTACGAGCCAGGAAGATCATCAAAGGAGCAGCAGGACCTCAAAAGTATAAAAGGGATAGAAAAAACCCCCTAGGTAGCCGAACCCTGTAGGGGCTGATCCCTGTAGAGGCTGATCTCTGTAGAGGCTGATCCCTGTAGGGGCTGATCTTTGTAGGGCCTGATCCCTATTTTTTTCAGGTGCGTACTTCCAATCTTACTTTTGTCTTCCGAGCCCCATTACCTTGATTGTATCTTGGTTTTTTCCCTCGGGTCATAAAGAAAGAATGACGTTTTTAGAAAAAAACACGAAGGACAAAAAATATTCTACAGCAGGACCACCCTAGGTGGCCGAACCTTAGGGGATTGAACCCTGGGCTCTCCTCTTTTGGTCCTTCCGACGTCTTTTGGTAGGAAGTTCAAGCTTATGACCGTCCAGTTTTTTTTTTCCGGCCAGAGAAGGAAGACTTGTTTCTATATGCAGCGGCTTGCGAATGTTGGGATGACTTTACCCATTCCGATTGCATTCCCCTCATATGCATGGAGAAACAGGAGTACCCTTTCAGCCCTCTTCGCTTTCTGTCCGATTCATCTGGTCGCATTCAGGGATGGCATGATTGGACTGACGAGATCCTAGGGAACGTTGATTATGTGGACATACTCAAGAGTGCATGCATCCTTCGTTGTGTTCAGCTATGTAGAGACCTGCGTATCCAACAGGACCATAACGCCCTTACTGTATTGATCTCGCGATGGTGCTCCTCTATTTGCACATTTGTCACTACTTGGGTGAATTCACCCCTACTCTGGATAATGTCTATGCCATCTACCTATAAGTTGCTCACCTTTGCCCTCTGCACATGAGTCACGCCTTTGGTGGGACGATCGTGCAAAATATTTCAAGTGTTTAAGTCTTACTTCAAATTTCTGAACAATTCGTAAAGCTAAAATTTGCAAGTCTCGAAGACGAAAGTCCTAGGAGAGGGAACCTTTAGGGGGGTCGAAACCTAGAGGGTGAGCCATAGAGGAGCTCTCTTGGACATCATGGAAAATCTTTCCCTAGGTGGCCTAACTCTGGGGGGCGAAGAGAGGAGAGCCTCCCTTGGTGTTCGAGCCTTAGGGGCCGAACCCTAGGAGACTTTGGCCTCTTCCTTCATTTTTTCATTCTTCTTCTTTTCAGGTGAATCTTGGATGCCTCCTATCTTGGTTCTCATGTATACTTGGTCGGATATATATTCATAGGGCCCTCCTCTAGACCTTTTTTGCTAGATCTTCTTGTAAGCCTTATTCTCAAAATGCACAGTCTCTCTTTATTATTTGTGAGCAGAGGACTTAGATAAGTTTAGTTGTGAGATTGATTATCCTCTTTCGACCTTGACATGCCTTCCTTCCGTGCTAGGCTGGATCTCTTTACTTCCAATTATTATGTTGTTGCACTTTGTTCGGAGGTCACTTCACGTCATTTTGAGAATGACTTACTTTATGTCGAGCTTCAGGAGCTTCAAGATGCCATGGATAAATTGAAGACCAAGCTTTGAGAAATTGAGTCATCTGCCCAAGACCTTAAGGAACTGATAGCCTGAAATACGAAGGCTTAGGATACCGCCATTGTCGACCTGGAGGCTTTAGCTATGCATGCCCCCCTTCAGTCCAACATGTCATGGCCTTTAGATCATAAAATTTTGTAGTTTTTCTATTTCCTTTATCAGAAAATGCATTTTCATATATTTCATTCATCAGAATAAAGTTTCTTTAACAATATTGATTGCCTTTAACTTGAATTTTTTTTTTCGAGGCCCAATGTTTTATATTGAATCCTAAGTTATTCAAATCAATACTCTAAGACAATAATATGCATAATATAAAAATAAACATGTATATTTTTTTAAAAGAAAAAATATGTTTTTTTTTCTTCAATTTCATGCAAACCAACACTTGAATCTATACTTTTTAAAAAAAATTGGAAAAATTATTCAAGTATAAGTGAAAGTTTGACATTTTATTGATAATCAGATTGCTTTTAAAGAAAAGCATAATGTTCAGATTTTCATTGAAGAAAGTAAATCATCCTTTTGTCGGAGAAAGCATAACGTTCACCACTTTTTAAGATAAAGTGTAACATTTTTCGGGGTTGAGGGCTTATACTCAGGTGCCTCAATCACTTTTAGAGTTTAAAGTGTAACTTTCGAGGACTTATAGTCAGATGCCTCGATTAGTTTTGAAGTTGAAAGTATAACTTTTTTGGTCTGAGAACTTATAGTCAGATGCCTCATTCACTTTTGATGATAAAATGTAACACTCGGGTGCCTCGTCACTTGGGTCGTCAAATTTCTTGGCAAGTGTGATCTACGAGGACTTGAAATCGGGTGCCTCGTCACTTGGGTCATCCAATTTCTTGGCAAATATATTTTTCTAGGACTTGACCATCATCTTGGGTGGATTTTTTATTCATCAATTCTAGTGCCTCCTCCCCTGATCATCCAATTTCTTGGCAAGGGATACTCCTGAGGACTTCAACCACCATTTTCGGTGGACCACCATCTTGGGTGGATTTTTAATTCGTCAATTCTTATACCTTTATAACTTTGTTACTCTAAATTTTTGATCTTGTTTCACAATTGAATCCTATAATCAAGAACAAATAGTTAAGCTATAATAAATGAAAAGACACTGGGAGCTGTCGTTGACACTCCAAAATTAATACCTTACTTCTACTTTGTTAACACAAGAATGAGTATAGTAACAAGCAAGGATCGATCCCATAGAGAGTGATGTGTTTTAATATTTATCCAAGTGTTTTTGTAAGACCCCGAATTTTATGAAATAAAAGTATTCAATTTTTTTTATAATTATTATTCTATTTAGTCAATGGTTAACTTGATAAAAGGTTAAAGTTAAGGGTG
Source organism: Panax stipuleanatus (assembly GCA_020205555.1). Lineage (NCBI taxonomy): Eukaryota > Viridiplantae > Streptophyta > Magnoliopsida > Apiales > Araliaceae > Panax > Panax stipuleanatus. The sequence goes on along the minus strand of CM035125.1, from coordinate 10,934,108 downwards.
TTATGTGTAAATTATGAAAGTGTGTAGGGGAATATTCGTCCTGTCAGAGAATATTCGTTATATCGGAGAATATTTGTTCTGTCGGCTATATTAGGTAAAAGTACGACGGCGACGAAATAGTCAGTCATTGGTAGGCCCCACAACAAAATATTATCAGATGCAGAAAACGACATAAATAACCTTTTTGATACAAAAAGGGTCAACGGTACTATCACTTTCAACTGTTTAAATACCCGGTGATAAAAGTACAGTAGCACGCGGTATTCTACAGTGACACACGACATTCCACAGTATCATACGATATTGCACAGTACTTTATATTATTGATTCAATAATTGTTATAGTAGCAACTGAATAATATTTCATATTATTGAATTTAATAATTGCCATAGTAGCAAATGCACAGTATTTCATATTATTATAATTGACACAACACAGTAACTCATTTTATCTGATATGATATTATTAGGCTAATAAATATTATTGACAATGTCTATAAAGTTCTGTCAAGGAAAGGGGTTATTAATTTAATTGTATGTCGTTCATATGGAAGGCTCCCTCTTTCCTAGGAACGATCTGGTTGTCAATATTATAAGTCTATAATAATTATACTCAGAAGAAATTAGTGAGCACTAGTCCACTGTAGCAAGCACATGGATTTACGGATGTCATAATAATTGTCACATCTCATATTGTTGAACCAATAATTGACATCGTAGCAAGTATAGTAATGGAAAGTTACATAAATGGAAGTCACGGGTTTTAAATAGTTAAGTTGACTCATTATTTGCAGAACAATAATATCCGTAATATTAATAAATTAAGTCAATAATGTAGGAAATGAATAATAAAATGATAATGGAATAATCTTTTTGATAATGGATTAATCTTTTTGAATATATAATGATAATGGAATAATCTTTTTGATAATGGATTAATCTTTTTGAATAAATAATGATCATGAAATAATCTTTTTGATAATGGATTTATCTTTTTTGAATAAATATTGATAATGAATTATTATTTTTGAATAAATATTGATAATGAATTATTCTTTTTGAATAAATATTGATAATGGATTATTATTTTTGAATAAAGTATAGATAATGGATGAAAATGGGTTATTATTATGTTTAAAGTAAAGATAATGGATGAATATGGGTTATTATTATGTTAAAAGTAAAGATAATGGATGAAATGGGTAATCATTATGTTTAAAGATAATGATAATGGATAAATAATATACTTATAAAATATGGGATATTTTGGCTATAAATAGGAAGGCTTAACATAAGGAAATTCATAACTTCCTTGCTTATATTTCTTTCCACTCTCTAAAAATTTCTTAGTGAAAATTCTCTCTGTGACGCCCCCAAATCCGGGTCCCTTGAACTTCGGATCTGGTTAGTTACGGTACTTTATATTCGTACATATTCTATAACTATTGCAGAATATTCATACATACATTTTTCATTTTCAAATAATTCTACATCATCTCCCAAGGTTTCTAACCTTAACTTACATATACACCTTTAGATTCACAAAAGGTTTACATAAATAACTTACGTCAGATAACTAAATAGTTAACTTGCATACCACTTTAATCTTGTCATTTGCGTGTGTCTCTGTCTTTCCTAGAACAATCGTCTTAATCTGAAATTTGTTATCATGATATAGCAAGAGTGAGCAACTACTTTGCTCAACAAGTTTAAATACAATGAAGATATATCATGATTGAAAAGGAATAAGCTGTCAAATTTTCAACAATGTATAATAATTGTGAAAGAGCATGAATCAATTTCAATAATTGAATGACTGAATCAATATGATGGGTGGTCAACAATATGATCATGAACAAATTTAATTGAACCTTATGGTAATGAAGGTGATCAGCCTTTCATACCCGATGAACATATGCAATTTGCACTAAGTGCGAATCAATAATCAGAAATGTGGAATAATTGTAAATAATTAAACCACTAGCATGCTTGAAACATAATAACTTGAGTTTGAGTTAGGAAACTTGCTTGTCCCGCTGATTACCGCTAAACAATCTAATTTAGTCTCTTTATTGAAAAGACCTATCAGTTATAAGATTCATCTTTCAATTAGCATAACATACTTTATCTCACAATACTATTACTTGAATAATAAATTAGCTAATCTTTAGTCACATAATCAAACATTAGATAACATCTTAATCCATTAGTAATATTATCGTCATTTGATAATATTGCTATCACATAACCATCACCTTAAACTCTCGTCTAATATTATTAGCCCTTTAATAATATTTTAGTCACTTGATATTATTAATCACTTAATAATATTTAATCATTTAATAAAGTCTTAATCATCGTCTAATATTATTAATCACTTGATAATATTTTATTTACTTCTCAATATCATTTAATAGTATCTTCATCAAATATTATTAACCCTTTAATAATATTGGATTTACTTAATAATCTTAATCATTTACAAATATTATTAATCATTTAATAATATTTTAATCCTTATCTAATATTATTAATCATTTAATAATCATCTAATATTATTAATCATTTAATAATATTTTAATCATCTTCTAAACACAAATAATAAAGGTCTCAAATATTTTAAGATGTAAATATTTTACATCTTGAAGCTTAAATCACTTTTATTCCAGTTAAGAATTATCTTTTACCTTTACTCCTAAATTCGGGTTTAAACAGCTAATACATAGCTTTTATAGTAAAACTCAATTTACTATATTATTTCTTTAAATAAATTATATTTTATATCACTTTGTCCGTTCATGAGTCAGCACGGTCCGTTGCCTCATATACAAATATTTTATCCTGCTAGCACATTCGCATTATTTTTTGTTTTACGAATATTCGCATTTTTGCTTTATATATATATTACATACATACATATATATATATATACATATATATGTATATATATATATATATATATATAAAACAATTTTAAAACTTAAAGTAGATGACCGGTGAATCGGTAAAGTAATCTCTTTCTTGTATTATAAATATTTGGGAAAGGATTACATCGTATCTGGATCTATTTACAAAGGGAAGAAGAAGTACAGGAACTTCTTCTTCTTCTAACTAGAGAGAAGGGGGAGAGAAGGAGAGAGAACCTCTGATGAGGCTAAATGGTTTACATTTCTAAGCCTAAGGAAACTCTAACACTTGAGTTCCTTTAAATACAACTAAAGTTACCGGTTTATATTTACCGAAGTAACTTTTACATTTACTTAGGTTAAAGTAAAAACATTTAACTAAAGTAAGAAACATTTAACTTAAGTTAAAAACATTTAACTTAGGTTAAAAGTAAATTACTTTTACATTTACTAAAGGTAAAGTAAAACATTTAACTAAAGTTAAAGTATTTACATTTACTTTTACTTAAGTAAATTACTTTTACTAAAGTAAAGTTGTCCTTTACTTTTGACTTTGTCGGATGCATTGATTGCATCTGATGATGACTGGGGCATCCGATGACTATGGGACCCTGGGGGGCCAGCGTCGTCTGACTGTGGACTGTTGACTGTTGAGGTTCGGCTCCTTCCTCGCCGGTGGGTGCTGTTGATCTTCTTCTCAGAGAGATCACCATCCCCAATACTTCGACCCCAAAAAAATAATCCAGGGATTCAATCCTTTTTCCCCCCCAAAAATTATGTTTAATTTTGAGAAAGGAGAAAAATTTTCACCGAAATTTTGGTCACTGACTGTTGATTTCAAAAAAAAATTTATGTAAAAATTTTTAGAAAAACTAATCAGACTGTGTCTGATACAAGGATCACACGGCTGACTCTTGACTAACTGATGAACTCGATCTAAACAGTCTACTTCATTTTAACTTTGTTCAAACCTAATCTCTAGATCTGTTGACATTCCACTTAAAGACATACCAAAGTCGCTTAAGTACATACCCCTTTCTTTGCTTAACATAAACACATACCCTAGAATCTAGTGATTCTCTTTTTGCCTTAACTGCTCACACTCTTGAGACTTACAACGGCTCGACGGGACCTATGGCGAAACAGGGTGGTTTATACAAAGAGACTAGGTGACTTAAACTAGGTGCTCTAAGGACGGAGCAACAGAAGTCTAAAGAAGAAGTAAAAACAAGGTTTTAAACTCAGACCTCTGTGTTTGACCGGAGAACTAACAGTGACACCAAGAGACAACACCGCATGGCTCTGATACCATTTAACAGCGGACGAAAAGTTTAAATAAAACTTAAAACTTAAAACAATTTTGAAACTTAAAGAAGATGACCGGTGAATCGGTAAAGTAATCTCTTTCTTGTATTATAAACATTTGGGAAAGGATTACATCGTATCTGGATTTATTTACAAAGCATAGAGATAACCTGTTTAATATAAAGAGAATGATAGATGATTTTTGAAGAATCATTTCTATCATAAATAGGTTTAATAGCGATTGACTGGGTTTGCAAAAGGACATCCTTATAGTACATGAGAGATTTATAAGGAGCAGAAGGAATAAAATGCCAACCAGTTGGGAAGAACTGGGCAGCTAATTTGACTGGATCATCAATTGATTTCATATGTCGTTCGATATGAAATAAATTAGTGCTGAAAATAGGGACGTATTCAGTATGAACACGCTGACCAGCAGGAGGATTACTGGAGGAAGCGTAAGGATCAACCATTAAAGGGGGTTGAACCAGAGCTGAACTATAGGGTTTCGAGCTAGAAACCAAAGGAGTGAACCTATTAACTACAGTAAGGGGAGTAACAGGATGAGGGATTATAGCTCTCACGGGCTTCTGACTAGGTGGGCTTGGGCTTGGAGGACCCAAGGGCCGAACATTTTTATCTTTCCCTCTCACACTCATTTTGAACCTGAGGGGTACCTGAATTAATAAATTCCCGAGTTAGAAAATCAGGAACGGAATTATCACTACCTTTAATATATTCAATGTCAAAATCGAAAATACTTAAAATAGATTGCCATCTGGCAAAAATATGTTTAGCAGCGATGTTTTTAACATCTTTTTCTAAAATATATTTAGCAGACTTACAATCAATACGAACCAAAAATTTTTGATTTAATAAATCATTTTGAAATTTACTGACACAGAAAACTAAAGCTAAAATTTCTTTTTTAATAGTGCTGTAGTTTAATTGTGCCTGATTCCACGCGCCAGAGTGGAATCGAACAATTTGTTCAGAAGAAGCAGGAGTTAATTTCTGCTTTAGAATGCCGCCGAAGCCAATTTCGGAGGCGTCAGTTTCAACTATTTTGAAGGCTGATTCATTGGAGATGCCAAGGCAGGGAAGAACCTTAACATATTTTTTAACTTGCTGAACGACGGCAGAATGCTCATCAGTCCAAGGAGGAGGATTCTTCTGTAAACGAAGAAACAAAGGTTTACAGATTTTCCGTAAATTTTTATAGAATTTGCCAACATAATTAAGAGATCCTAGGAACCTTTGAAGTTGAGTTCTATCAAGGATTTTATCAGGAAATCTATCAGCGAATTGAATAACTCTTTGAATAGGACGAACCAATCCCCGATGAATATCATGGCCAAGAAATTTAACTTTAACTTGGAAAAGAGAACATTTGGTTGGTGACAGAACCAAACCATTAACTTTGATAGCTTTGAAGAACGAATTCAAATGTTTGAAATGTTCGTCGATAGATTTAGAAAAAACAAGGATATCATCAATATAGACAATAATGAAATGACTAAAGGGATTTAAAATTTCATTGAGAATATTTTGGAATTCACTAGGAGCGTTTTTCAAGCCAAATGCTTGAACAACCCATTCATAATGACCAAAAGGGGTGGTGAAGGCGGTTTTGTACCTATCACTAGGATGGATACTGACTTGCCAGAAACCAGACTTAAGGTCGAATTTACTAAAAATGGTAGCATTACTAAGACGACTAAGAAGGTCCTCTTTATTGGGAAGGGGATACCTGATCCATTCTAAGACTTTATTAAGAGGCTTATAATTGATGACTAGACGAGGGACACCTCTCTCCTTTTCTGCTTCATTATTAACATAAAAGGCAGGGCAAGACCAAGGAGATTTACTATGTTTTATTAAACCTTTGGCAAGTAAATCGTTAATTTCTTGCTTACAAAGTTCCATTTGTTGGTGACTCATTTGAATAGGTCTAGCTTTAGTAGGAATAAGATGTTCTTTAAATTCTTTAGCGTAAGGAAGTTTAACAACATGTTTCCTACGATGCCAAAAAGCATTAGGAGAATCGGCACACAAATTTTTAACCATGAATAAACGAAGCTCTTCAATTTTATCTTGTATCTTTTCACTTAAAAGAAGGTCTTCAACCTGTTTATACTTAATTTCATGTTTTAAAAACTTTAAATGAGAAGTTTTACATTTTAACAAGTTAAGTGACTTAGAAATAGACTCATCTTGAATAAATCTTAAGTCTCTTTCTTTGGGCTGAGTTAAAAACTCAAAGACAACTTTATGCCCAAGGTGCTCAGTAGTTAACCCATTATTACTGGTGGTGAAAGGGTATAACAAATAAATAAATGGTAATCCCAGAATAATTTTATCAGTTAAATTACGAATTAACACAAAAGAAGTTTTAAAACATATATCATTTTGACAAATATGAACCTTAGGGAGCTTATATTTAATTTCCATGCTGCTTCCATTAGCAGAGTTTAATCGTTCACTGGTTTTAACATAAAATTTGGTAGGGATTAACCCTTCCTGGATGCAATTAAGATCTGCACCAGTATCAACAAGAGCAGGAAGTTGAATAGCAAAAGTGCCATCAACCATTAATCGTATCAAAATATACCACTTTTGAATGGTAATATCTTTTATCCTTTTTAACGAATTACCTTGAATAAACAAAGGAGACTCTTCATCATTGACTCCTGAAGTTTCAGGTGAGTCTTCATTTTCTGAAGAATCAGAAATATGAAGTTCAGAGTCTTTGTTAACTAACGCAGTCATATCTCTTCTTAAGTTGGAGATTTCAGTCTTGAGACTAGAAATCTCTTTCTTAAGCTTGTTGACCTCTTGATTTAGTTCTGGGAGAGTAATCTCTCTCTCAGCCACTTTAAATCTTTCAAGGGTTTTATTAAGGCTTATAAGCGGCTTCTCTTTAGCTTTTATTACTTTACCCTTTCCAGAAATGTTTTTAGAAAACAATTCCTTTAACTGTTTCATGTATTGCAATTTTAAATCTTCATCAGTAAGCTTACTAATTAATTCAATTAACAAAGAGCTTTCTTGCTCCTCTTTAGTAAGAACATTAATAGTTTTACAGCAATCAGACCTACAATTATCAGTACACAAAGTAACTTCATTATCTTCACTAGGAGTCTGACTATTTTGATCATTAGCCGAAGAATAAGGAATATCAGAAATATCATTATCTTCATCAGACTGAGATCTAAGTAAATCAAAAATCTTTTCAGAGTCTTCAACAGAAATATTTAACTGGTTTAATTTTTGTTTTAATTTACATTCATTCTTATAATGTCCCTTTTTACCACAATTATAACAAGTAATTTTACTCTTATCACTAGATTTAAAAGTGGATTTTTTATTTCCAGTTTTCTTTCTAGACCTGGGTTTTTCATAATAACTTTCTTTATTAGTCTGACTAGAGCGCTTTTTATGGTGCTTGCGTTTTTTATGAATTTCTAAATGCTTTTTCCTATGCTTTCTACGCGAAGGGGCAATAGGAGGCAGACCATATTGTTCACAAAAAGTGCCAAGCTCATATTTAGCTTTCTTTTTATCTTTGGCAGCTTGTTTAGCGATTTTGAAATCAATACACATTTTTAGGCCAATTTTTTGAATATAACTAACAATGTCACCGTAAGTGAGGTTATCATAATCAATATAGCCTAATGTTTTACTAAGTTCTTCACGGACTTTATGAGCAAATAAAGACGGAAGACCATTAACAAATTTTTCCTTCCAAAAAGGCTTGTTACTATCATTACGAAGCATGACACGCGAAATAAAAACATCTTTATACCATCTAAAATCACTTAAAGTGGGACAAGTAAGATTACTAAGTTGATCATGGATACGTTCAGTAATATTACTAGGTGTACCAATAAAATGTTTTATTATAGTGAAAATTAGGGTATTAATACCATCAGGAACACCAAAACCAATATCTTCACGGAAGATAGGTTAACCATTATCATCAAGTTGATAAGCATGAATAATAGAGTTCCTAGCATCTTCATCAAGGTGTTTTTCCCACCAAGAGCGAAGAACTCCCGAAAAACCATTAGTTAAAATTTCAACAATTTCAGGTTGAGTAAGATTAGTAAAAGCAGTGATGTAACTATTAGCAACCATAGACATGTGGTTCATTTTAGTAAGAATTTGATGTTCACTGAAGCCATCAATATTCCATTCATAAATTTTATTGGAGGAAACCGAAAATTGATTGTCAAGATTCTTTTCCTCGAACTGAAGATCAGGGGGAGTGGGTCTAGTATACCAATTTTTTGTAATACTAGCGTTATTAAAAGTTAACTTTTTCAATTGTTCAGTAAGGTCGGGAACAGAAGCGACCTCAGATACCTCATCTGAGTCACTATTGTAATCATTGCCAGATTCTTGAATCTGATCAATGATGGCCACGGTTCCACTAGCTTCGCCAGAACTCGAACCAATCTTTTTAATAAGTTTATCAATAGTTCTTACTAAATCTCAATGGATAAAAGAAGATAAGTCCAAAACTTTAGCTTCTCATCCTCCCCTTGAAACTGTTCTTTTACAAACCAAAAATAACTCCGTTGTTGCTAGTCCTTTTAAAGTAGCTGATGGTAAAACTGATGATAAAAAGATTATTGAACAAAATAATTTTACTAATCAGTATTTAGCCACCATAGGAAAACAACTTGATAAAATTGAAGAAAAGTTTGATAATACTCTTATTAAAACCCCAGATAAGAAACTTGATCAGCCTTTGTTAACTCTTCCTGATAATAGAGATGGCAAGGGATTGCCTAGTAAAGATTCTGATTAAGACTAAAATAGAATCCCTGGATTGAATCCCTGGATTTTTTTTTGGGGTCGAAGTATAGGGGATGGTGATCTCTCTGAGAAGAAGATCAACAGCACCCACCGGCGAGGAAGGAGCCGAACCTCAACAGTCAACAGTCAGACGACGTTGGCCCCCCAGGGTCCCACAGTCATCGGATGCTCCAGATGCAATCAACGCATCCGACACCAGTCATCGTCAGATGCAATCAGTGCGTCCGATAAAGTCAAAAAGTAAAGGACAACTTTACTTTAGTAAAAGTTATTTACTTAAGTAAAAGTAAATGTAATTACTTTAACTTTAGTTAAATGTTTTTACTTTACCTTTAGTAAATGTAAAAGTAATTTACTTTTAACCTAAGTTAAATGTTTTTAACTTAAGTTAAATGTTTCTTACTTTAGTTAAATGTTTTTACTTTTAACTTTAAGTAAATGTAAAAGTTACTTTGGTAAATATAAACCGGTAACTTTAGTTCTATTTAAGGAACTCAAGTGTTAGAGTTTCCTTAGGCTTAGAAATGTAAACCATTTAGCCTCATATGAGGTTCTCTCCTCTTTCTCTCTACCTTCTCTCTAGTTAGAAGAAGAAGAAGTTCCTGTACTTCTTCTTCCCTTTGTAAATAAATCCAGATACGATGTAATCCTTTCCCAAATGTTTATAATACAAGAAAGAGATTACTTTACCGATTCACCGGTCATCTTCTTTAAGTTTCAAAATTGTTTTAAGTTTTAAGTTTTATTTAAACTTTTCGTCCGCTGTTAAATGGTATCAAAGCCATGCGGTGTTGTCTCTTGGTGTCACTGTTAGTTCTCCGGTCAAACACAGAGGTCTGAGTTTAAAACCTTGTTTTTACTTCTTCTTTAGACTTCTGTTGCTCCGTCCTTAGAGCACCTAGTTTAAGTCACCTAGTCTCTTTGTATAAACCACCCTGTTTCGCCATAGGTCCCGTCGAGCCGTTGTAAGTCTCAAGAGTGTGAGCAGTTAAGGCAAAAAGGGAATCACTAGATTCTAGGGTATGTGTTTATGTTAAGCAAAGAAAGGGGTATGTACTTAAGCGACTTTGGTATGTCTTTAAGTGGAATGTCAACAGATCTAGAGATTAGGTTTGAACAAAGTTAAAATGAAGTAGACTGTTTAGATCGAGTTCATCAGTTAGTCAAGAGTCAGCCGTGTGATCCTTGTATCAGACACAGTCTGATTAGTTTTTCTAAAAAAATTTACATAAAATTTTTTGAAATTAACAGTCGGTGACCAAAAATTTCGGTGAAATTTTTTTCTCCTTTCTTAAAATTAAACATTATTTTTGGGGGAAAAAGGATTGAATCCCTGGATTTTTTTTGGGGTCGAAGTATAGGGGATGGTGATCTCTCTGAGAAGAAGATCAACAGCACCCACCGGCGAGGAAGGAGCCGAACCTCAACAGTCAACAGTCAGACGACGTTGGCCCCCCAGGGTCCCACAGTCATCGGATGCTCCAGATGCAATCAACGCATCCGACACCAGTCATCGTCAGATGCAATCAGTGCTTCCGATAAAGTCAAAAAGTAAATGACAACTTTACTTTAGTAAAAGTTATTTACTTAAGTAAAAGTAAATGTAATTACTTTAACTTTAGTTAAATGTTTTTAACTTTAGTTAAATGTTTTTACTTTACCTTTAGTAAATGTAAAAGTAATTTACTTTTAACCTAAGTTAAATGTTTTTAACTTAAGTTAAATGTTTCTTACTTTAGTTAAATGTTTTTACTTTTAACTTTAAGTAAATGTAAAAGTTACTTCGGTAAATATAAACCGGTAACTTTAGTTCTATTTAAGGAACTCAAGTGTTAGAGTTTCCTTAGGCTTAGAAATGTAAACCATTTAGCCTCATATGAGGTTCTCTCCTCTTTCTCTCTACCTTCTCTCTAGTTAGAAGAAGAAGAAGTTCCTGTACTTCTTCTTCCCTTTGTAAATAAATCCAGATACGATGTAATCCTTTCCCAAATGTTTATAATACAAGAAAGAGATTACTTTACCGATTCACCGGTCATCTTCTTTAAGTTTCAAAATTGTTTTAAGTTTTAAGTTTTATTTAAACTTTTCGTCCGCTGCTAAACATATTTTTGCCAGATGGCAATCTATTTTCCGCCTTTTGGTTTCAGAGCCATGAGTTGTTTGTTTACTAAACGTTGTTCTTGATCTTCTTCTTCTAGTCATTTTTAAAATCAAAAGTTTTGATCTTTCTTTGTTCAAGAGGTCACCTAGTCTCTTTGTATAAACCACCCTCCATCGCCATAGGTCCCTGTCCAGCCTTTGTAAGTCTCGAGTGTGTGAGCAGTTTCGGCTTTCTGGGAATCACTAGATGATAGGGTATGTGTTTATGTTAAGCAAAGAAAGGGGTATGTACGGAAGAACACAGATTAATTAAAACTTTAATTTTAACTATGAGTAGATTGTTTAGATCTAGTTCGTCGGTTAGTAATAGATCTTCTCTTCCTTCTATTCCTAATATAGTTAACCAAGAAGAACAAAGTTATGAAAATATTAACCAAACTCTTAATAACTGGAATATACCTAGTGTTTCTCCTAAAGAAATTTATCAGTCAACCTTCATCGATAATTTCAAAACTGATTACAATGTTAAAACTGTTGAACGTGTGTATGCTATTAATAAAGAATATGAAAATTGTAGTCTTCTTTCTCCCGATGTCATTAATAAACATCGTAAAAAGGGTTATAATTTTATTCATATTGGTTTGGTACAAGTTGCAGTTAAACCATTAACTATTAAAGGAATAAACTCAAGTGTCTTTTTATGCTTAAGAGATGCTCGTTATCTTAATTATGCTCCTAGTATTATTGGAATCATGGAATCTAGTTTACATGATGGTCCTATTCATTTTAATTGCCTAGTCCTTTTAAAGCGTCTTTTTATGCTTAAGAGATGCTCGTTATCTTAATTATGCTCCTAGTATTATTGGAATCATGGAATCTAGTTTACATGATGGTCCTATTCATTTTAATTGCTTTCCTGATCTTCCTTTAAGTCTGTCTGATATTAATTTACTTAAGGCTTTAACTTTGAATATTAAAACTGCTGGAGAGATAACTCAAATGATTGAGGGATCTCAACCCTTAGCTTTAATCTTTAGAATTTATTATAAAGTTATGAAAACCAATTTAAATATTCATGCTCTTAATAAAAGTCCTAAAGATCATACTGTTTTAATACAGAGTAGCACTAGTAACGCCAATATTCAAACACCTAAAACTATTCTTTGGAAAGATGTCACGTTACCTAGCCAATGGATTCTTCCCCAGGAAGTTCCACAAAAACCAGTTAATAATAATTTGTTAAATTTAGAAAATATTAAGCAATTTTCTGATGGTACTGTTCGAATTAGTTTTGAACGTACTAGAAGACCTTTTATTATTGAAGAATTTACCAGTTCCTCAGTCCCTTCTACCTCTAGAAGAGACACTGAAGTCTTAAGTGACTTTTCTATTCCTGATGTTAAACTGAAAGGCGTGTTGAATCAGGGTCAGACAAGTCATCCTTGTTATACTCCTGCCTTTCAGACTGATGGAGAACATGAAGATGTCTCTCCTACTGTGTCGGTCGGACCTTCTCCCTCTGACTTTGATGCCCCAATTAATCACCAATTAAGAGTCCTTACTAAAGTCTCTAAATTGGATTGGGATAGCCTTGTTAATGATTTTAATTCTAAAACTAATCAAGCTAAACGTCATGCTTTTCGTAATATGCATGATAAAATTGATAGAGATAAAATTGTTCATAATTGGAAAAAATTTGTTAAACTTACTAGAGAGAACCTTACATTTTATGATTGGTATGATAGAAATCATTGTAAAGTTCTTACTAAATCTCAATGGATAAAAGAAGATAAGTCCAAAACTTTAGCTTCTCATCCTCCCCTTGAAACTGTTCTTTTACAAATCAAAAATAACTCCGTTGTTGCTAGTCCTTTTAAAGTAGCTGATGGTAAAACTGATGATAAAAAGATTATTGAACAAAATAATTTTACTAATCAGTATTTAGCCACCATAGGAAAACAACTTGATAAAATTGAAGAAAAGTTTGATAATACTCTTATTAAAACCCCAGATAAGAAACTTGATCAGCCTTTGTTAACTCTTCCTGATAATAGAGATGGCAAGGGATTGCCTAGTAAAGATTTTGATTTAGTTAAAACTATTGATAAACTTATTAAAAAGATTGGTTCGAGTTCTGGCGAAGCTAGTGGAACCGTGGCCATCATTGATCAGATTCAAGAATCTGGCAATGATTACAATAGTGACTCAGATGAGGTATCTGTGGTCGCTTCTGTTCCCGACCTTACTGAACAATTGAAAAAGTTAACTTTTAATAACGCTAGTATTACAAAAAATTGGTATACTAGACCCACTCCCCCTGATCTTCAGTTCGAGGAAAAGAATCTTGACAATCAATTTTCGGTTTCCTCCAATAAAATTTATGAATGGAATATTGATGGCTTCAGTGAACATCAAATTCTTACTAAAATGAACCACATGTCTATGGTTGCTAATAGTTACATCACTGCTTTTACTAATCTTACTCAACCTGAAATTGTTGAAATTTTAACTAATGGTTTTTCGGGAGTTCTTCGCTCTTGGTGGGAAAAACACCTTGATGAAGATGCTAGGAACTCTATTATTCATGCTTATCAACTTGATGATAATGGTCAACCTATCTTCCGTGAAGATATTGGTTTTGGTGTTCCTGATGGTATTAATACCCTAATTTTCACTATAATAAAACATTTTATTGGTACACCTAGTAATATTACTGAACGTATCCATGATCAACTTAGTAATCTTACTTGTCCCACTTTAAGTGATTTTAGATGGTATAAAGATGTTTTTATTTCGCGTGTCATGCTTCGTAATGATAGTAACAAGCCTTTTTGGAAGGAAAAATTTGTTAATGGTCTTCCGTCTTTATTTGCTCATAAAGTCCGTGAAGAACTTAGTAAAACATTAGGCTATATTGATTATGATAACCTCACTTACGGTGACATTGTTAGTTATATTCAAAAAATTGGCCTAAAAATGTGTATTGATTTCAAAATCGCTAAACAAGCTGCCAAAGATAAAAAGAAAGCTAAATATGAGCTTGGCACTTTTTGTGAACAATATGGTCTGCCTCCTATTGCCCCTTCGCGTAGAAAGCATAGGAAAAAGCATTTAGAAATTCATAAAAAACGCAAGCACCATAAAAAGCGCTCTAGTCAGACTAATAAAGAAAGTTATTATGAAAAACCCAGGTCTAGAAAGAAAACTGGAAATAAAAAATCCACTTTTAAATCTAGTGATAAGAGTAAAATTACTTGTTATAATTGTGGTAAAAAGGGACATTATAAGAATGAATGTAAATTAAAACAAAAATTAAACCAGTTAAATATTTCTGTTGAAGACTCTGAAAAGATTTTTGATTTACTTAGATCTCAGTCTGATGAAGATAATGATATTTCTGATATTCCTTATTCTTCGGCTAATGATCAAAATAGTCAGACTCCTAGTGAAGATAATGAAGTTACTTTGTGTACTGATAATTGTAGGTCTGATTGCTGTAAAACTATTAATGTTCTTACTAAAGAGGAGCAAGAAAGCTCTTTGTTAATTGAATTAATTAGTAAGCTTACTGATGAAGATTTAAAATTGCAATACATGAAACAGTTAAAGGAATTGTTTTCTAAAAACATTTCTGGAAAGGGTAAAGTAATAAAAGCTAAAGAGAAGCCGCTTATAAGCCTTAATAAAACCCTTGAAAGATTTAAAGTGGCTGAGAGAGAGATTACTCTCCCAGAACTAAATCAAGAGGTCAACAAGCTTAAGAAAGAGATTTCTAGTCTCAAGACTGAAATCTCCAACTTAAGAAGAGATATGACTGCGTTAGTTAACAAAGACTCTGAACTTCATATTTCTGATTCTTCAGAAAATGAAGACTCACCTGAAACTTCAGGAGTCAATGATGAAGAGTCTCCTTTGTTTATTCAAGGTAATTCGTTAAAAAGGATAAAAGATATTACCATTCAAAAGTGGTATATTTTGATACGATTAATGGTTGATGGCACTTTTGCTATTCAACTTCCTGCTCTTGTTGATACTGGTGCAGATCTTAATTACATCCAGGAAGGGTTAATCCCTACCAAATTTTATGTTAAAACCAGTGAACGATTAAACTCTGCTACTGGAAGCAGCATGGAAATTAAATATAAGCTCCCTAAGGTTCATATTTGCCAAAATGATATATGTTTTAAAACTTCTTTTGTGTTAATTCGTAATTTAACTGATAAAATTATTCTGGGATTACCATTTATTTATTTGTTATACCCTTTCACCACCAGTAATAATGGGTTAACTACTGAGCACCTTGGGCATAAAGTTGTCTTTGAGTTTTTAACTCAGCCCAAAGAAAGAGACTTAAGATTTATTCAAGATGAGTCTATTTCTAAGTCACTTAACTTGTTAAAATGTAAAACTTCTCATTTAAAGTTTTTAAAACATGAAATTAAGTATAAACAGGTTGAAGACCTTCTTTTAAGTGAAAAGATACAAGATAAAATTGAAGAGCTTCGTTTATTCATGGTTAAAAATTTGTGTGCCGATTCTCCTAATGCTTTTTGGCATCGTAGGAAACATGTTGTTAAACTTCCTTACGCTAAAGAATTTAAAGAACATCTTATTCCTACTAAAGCTAGACCTATTCAAATGAGTCACCAACAAATGGAACTTTGTAAGCAAGAAATTAACGATTTACTTGCCAAAGGTTTAATAAAACATAGTAAATCTCCTTGGTCTTGCCCTGCCTTTTATGTTAATAATGAAGCAGAAAAGGAGAGAGGTGTCCCTCGTCTAGTCATCAATTATAAGCCTCTTAATAAGGTCTTAGAATGGATCAGGTATCCCCTTCCCAATAAAGAGGACCTTCTTAGTCGTCTTAGTAATGCTACCATTTTTAGTAAATTCGACCTTAAGTCTAGTTTCTGGCAAGTCAGTATCCATCCTAGTGATAGGTACAAAACTGCCTTCACCACCCCTTTTGGTCATTATGAATGGGTTGTTCAAGCATTTGGCTTGAAAAACGCTCCTAGTGAATTCCAAAATATTCTCAATGAAATTTTAAATCCCTTTAGTCATTTCATTATTGTCTATATTGATGATATCCTTATTTTTTCTAAATCTATCGACGAACATTTCAAACATTTGAATTCGTTCTTCAAAGCTATCAAAGTTAATGGTTTGGTTCTGTCACCAACCAAATGTTCTCTTTTCCAAGTTAAAGTTAAATTTCTTGGCCATGATATTCATCGGGGATTGGTTCGTCCTATTCAAAGAGTTATTCAATTCGCTGATAGATTTCCTGATAAAATCCTTGATAGAACTCAACTTCAAAGGTTCCTAGGATCTCTTAATTATGTTGGCAAATTCTATAAAAATTTACGGAAAATCTGTAAACCTTTGTTTCTTCGTTTACAGAAGAATCCTCCTCCTTGGACTGATGAGCATTCTGCCGTCGTTCAGCAAGTTAAAAAATATGTTAAGGTTCTTCCCTGCCTTGGCATCTCCAATGAATCAGCCTTCAAAATAGTTGAAACTGACGCCTCCGAAATTGGCTTCGGCGGCATTCTAAAGCAGAAATTAACTCCTGCTTCTTCTGAACAAATTGTTCGATTCCACTCTGGCGCGTGGAATCAGGCACAATTAAACTACAGCACTATTAAAAAAGAAATTTTAGCTTTAGTTTTCTGTGTCAGTAAATTTCAAAATGATTTATTAAATCAAAAATTTTTGGTTCGTATTGATTGTAAGTCTGCTAAATATATTTTAGAAAAAGATGTTAAAAACATCGCTGCTAAACATATTTTTGCCAGATGGCAATCTATTTTAAGTATTTTCGATTTTGACATTGAATATATTAAAGGTAGTGATAATTCCGTTCCTGATTTTCTAACTCGGGAATTTATTAATTCAGGTACCCCTCAGGTTCAAAATGAGTGTGAGAGGGAAAGATAAAAATGTTCGGCCCTTGGGTCCTCCAAGCCCAAGCCCACCTAGTCAGAAGCCCGTGGGAGCTATAATCCCTCATCCTGTTACTCCCCTTACTGTAGTTAATAGGTTCACTCCTTTGGTTTCTAGCTCGAAACCCTATAGTTCAGCTCTGGTTCAACCCCCTTTAATGGTTGATCCTTACGCTTCCTCCAGTAATCCTCCTGCTGGTCAGCGTGTTCATACTGAATACGTCCCTATTTTCAGCACTAATTTATTTCATATCGAACGACATATGAAATCAATTGATGATCCAGTCAAATTAGCTGCCCAGTTCTTCCCAACTGGTTGGCATTTTATTCCTTCTGCTCCTTATAAATCTCTCATGTACTATAAGGATGTCCTTTTGCAAACCCAGTCAATCGCTATTAAACCTATTTATGATAGAAATGATTCTTCAAAAATCATCTATCATTCTCTTTATATTAAACAGGTTATCTCCATGCCTAACTGGGGTAATCATCCTAGTGATCTTAGGCAGCTTGAAGGTCATGATAGCCAGTTTTGCTATTATGATTACATGGAAGCTTGGAATAGAGTTTTTCTGTTTCAAACTCCATCTTTTAGTCATTCGTGGTTCATCCAATTTGACCACAAATTTAAAAGTCAATTTCCTCATTGGTTTGTTCTTTGGTGGGAACGTTATGGTCTCATCTTTGATATCCTCCCCATTGAGCTTCAGACTGTTCTTAATGTCTTTAGCTCTAGGGTTCCTGTGGTGCAGTCTAATTGCTGCATCCCAGTTATTCTCCATTTCGCTAGTAAATATAAAGTCCCATGGATCCTTCGATGGAACTATGGATTTTATTCTCCAACAGTCAATGTTGCTCTTTCTTCTTTAGTCGCCCCTGAAAAGGGTGCCTCTAGTAATCACCTTAATCAAATTACTCATGTTACTCGTGAGTTTTCAGTTAAATGGTGGGATAAGTTTGATCCTTATCGCATCGTGGGCCAAGTTCAGAAGGAATTTCCCAATCCTTCACCCATTCAAACGATTCCTCCTCCAAAGGAATCATCTTCCAGTAAATCTAAATCCAAGAAATCTTCCAGTTCAAAGTTAGACTTCTCGGATATTGATCATTGTACCAATAATGAACTTAAACAGTTATCCCGTCTAATTCAGAAAAGAATGGATAAACTCAGTGAGGACTCAGTTCCTTCTGTTTGTTCATCTTCTTCTTCTCGCTCCAGTCATCACTCTAGCCCTACTGATCCGTACGGAAGCATCTCTCTTCAGGATGCCCAGGATCCGTTTGCCTAGGGTCCAGGATCCATTCGCCCTGGGTTCCTACAGTCACCTGGGTCAGCTTTGTTGCTAGATGCCCCTGCCCGCGCAGCCCGTGCTCCTTTGTCCAAAGTAGCCGAAAGCAGTTGCTGAGTCAGTTGTCATTTAGTCAGATGTCTGTATCCTTGTTAGTCAAAAGTTGTTATTATTGTATTTCGTCTGTATTTGATTAACGCGTCTGTAATAGTAAAAGCTGTTTGTAATAGTCAAAAGTTGTAATAATGCTTTCATCTTTTGATAAAGCATTACTGTTGTTCAATAGTCATTCTTGTTTTATAATTATTGAGTTGTAATCTCTCAGCCTTTTCTCTTTCTATATAAGAGAGGCTCAGTCTTTGTTATGAGGGAGGATTTAGTAATCCAATAGAGCGTTTGAGAAGACTCAGATTCCTATCTGACTAATCTTCAACTCTCTTGCCTTCTCTCTTAGATATGATAAGTTTCTATAATCGAGTCAATCTGTTGTAAGTAACCAAGTTAATTGTTTGTAATTATTTCATAGTACAATAAAAGTTTATTTTGTTTAAACTTCTCTTATTACTTATGAACTGCTGCTTTAATTTCTTATAGTTTTGCTATAGTTGTTATTCAGCTTTGTTTATGCGCCACTCTTCTATTTTAGTCTTCATCTTCCGCCTTTTGGTATCAAAGCCATGAGTTGTTTGTTTACTAAACGTTGTTCTTGATCTTCTTCTTCTAGTCATTTTTAAAATCAAAAGTTTTGATCTTTCTTTGTTCAAGAGGTCACCTAGTCTCTTTGTATAAACCACCCTCCATCGCCATAGGTCCCTGTCCAGCCTTTGTAAGTCTCGAGTGTGTGAGCAGTTTCGGCTTTCTGGGAATCACTAGATGATAGGGTATGCGTTTATGTTAAGCAAAGAAAGGGGTATGTACGGAAGAACACAGATTAATTAAAACTTTAATTTTAACTATGAGTAGATTGTTTAGATCTAGTTCGTCGGTTAGTAATAGATCTTCTCTTCCTTCTATTCCTAATATAGTTAACCAAGAAGAACAAAGTTATGAAAATATTAACCAAACTCTTAATAACTGGAATATACCTAGTGTTTCTCCTAAAGAAATTTATCAGTCAACCTTCATCGATAATTTCAAAACTGATTACAATGTTAAAACTGTTGAACGTGTGTATGCTATTAATAAAGAATATGAAAATTGTAGTCTTCTTTCTCCCGATGTCATTAATAAACATCGTAAAAAGGGTTATAATTTTATTCATATTGGTTTGGTACAAGTTGCAGTTAAACCATTAACTATTAAAGGAATAAACTCAAGCGTCTTTTTATGCTTAAGAGATGCTCATTATCTTAATTATGCTCCTAGTATTATTGGAATCATGGAATCTAGTTTACATGATGGTCCTATTCATTTTAATTGCCTAGTCCTTTTAAAGCGTCTTTTTATGCTTAAGAGATGCTCGTTATCTTAATTATGCTCCTAGTATTATTGGAATCATGGAATCTAGTTTACATGATAGTCCTATTCATTTTAATTGCTTTCCTGATCTTCCTTTAAGTCTGTCTGATATTAATTTACTTAAGGCTTTAACTTTGAATATTAAAACTGCTGGAGAGATAACTCAAATGATTGAGGGATCTCAACCCTTAGCTTTAATCTTTAGAATTTATTATAAAGTTATGAAAACCAATTTAAATATTCATGCTCTTAATAAAAGTCCTAAAGATCATACTGTTTTAATACAGAGTAGCACTAGTAACGCCAATATTCAAACACCTAAAACTATTCTTTGGAAAGATGTCACGTTACCTAGCCAATGGATTCTTCCCCAGGAAGTTCCACAAAAACCAGTTAATAATAATTTGTTAAATTTAGAAAATATTAAGCAATTTTCTGATGGTACTGTTCGAATTAGTTTTGAACGTACTAGAAGACCTTTTATTATTGAAGAATTTACCAGTTCCTCAGTTCCTTCTACCTCTAGAAGAGACACTGAAGTCTTAAGTGACTTTTCTATTCCTGATGTTAAACTGAAAGGCGTGTTGAATCAGGGTCAGACAAGTCATCCTTGTTATACTCCTGCCTTTCAGACTGATGGAGAACATGAAGATGTCTCTCCTACTGTGTCGGTCGGACCTTCTCGCTCTGACTTTGATGCCCCAATTAATCACCAATTAAGAGTCCTTACTAAAGTCTCTAAATTGGATTGGGATAGCCTTGTTAATGATTTTAATTCTAAAACTAATCAAAGCTAAACGTCATGCTTTTCGTAATATGCATGATAAAATTGATAGAGATAAAATTGTTCATAATTGGAAAAAATTTGTTAAACTTACTAGAGAGAACCTTACATTTTATGATTGGTATGATAGAAATCATTATAAAGTTCTTACTAAATCTCAATGGATAAAAGAAGATAAGTCCAAAACTTTAGCTTCTCATCCTCCCCTTGAAACTATTCTTTTACAAATCAAAAACAACGGAAACATATATATATATATATATATATACACTGTGTTACATAAATCTCAGCTCAAAAATCTTATTTTGAACTTCGAACACCTTAAAATATCATTTTTATGATTAATATAATTTTTCAGAGGTTTTACGTTCTTCGTTACACCACAAAATAATTTTATAGGTAACTATAGTTTTTATTTCGCTTAAATATGTAATTTATATTTATTATATATTTTTATTACTTTATTTATGCCTGAAAGGAAGTTTCTCGGCCAAAAATATCACTTATAGTCAAATCTCGTCCCGTAAGATTTTATTAGATTTATTATGACTTATTATTTTGCCGGAATGCGATACGGAACGTCGAACGTCAAAGTCGCTCGACGCGCCGATGCTTGGTGTTCGCTCGTTTACAAGTTCTGACATGCTCATTTGCTCATTTTTAATTCTCAAATCATGAGTCATATAACAGCGAAATATTTGGCATATTATAGACCTCGTGTCATAGTATTTTAGAAAAATTTCTAATCGGGAAAACGGATCACGGATGTCGAGCAAAATAGCGCTCAAAAATGGCACCAGCAGCAGTTTGCAGGGCAGGCGCCGGGCTCTGCCAAGCGGCTTTGGCCTGTTGTAGTGCTTAGCGAATCCGCTACTTTGCGATTTTCTCACGCTTTGTTCACTTGTCAGAAAATTCTCAAATTTGGATATGTTATAGATACCATAGTAGGTTATTTTTAAAAAATATAACCCACAAATTTCGGACTTCATAGGCAGCCTAAAACAGACCCCAAAACTGTCCTCTCGTAACAGTTTTCAAATATTTTCTAGCTTGACCCTTTTTCACTAAAATAGTCATAACTTTTTTGTTTTAAAACATATTTAGGCGATTCTTGAGCCCATCTGAAGCTAACTTCCGGGACTACAACTTTTGTTCTTGGACCATCTTCACTTTCTTAACACAAAATTCCAAAAAATTCGTGCAAGGGGATTGCCCAGAATTTTCTGGACAGATTCGACTCTACTACTTTGAAATGTCATAACTTTTTGCTATAAAGTCGGATTTAGTTCGTTTCGGAGTCTATGATTCAGTGTACTATAACATACCAAAAGCCCAAAAATTTTAGAATACTCTAGCTAAGCCCGAAATTTTCTTTTAGGGGCAGCAGTCCTCTAATTTTCATTTTCTTTTGTTCTATTAAACTTTTAACACCAAACATGGTTAGATCTAAACATAACATACTCTAAAACATGTGGATCTAAGGTTTTAAAGTTTTGACACATTAGATCTTATGAGTTTGACAAACAACAACCAAAATACTTAAATAAAAGCTTAAGGGTAGCAAGTTTATACCTTACACTTTCTTTTCTTTCCATAATATGAGATGAGCTTGAGATGCTAAATGATCAAACCCTCTTATCTCTTCTCCTCTATGGCTGCCGACCAGCCCCTCTTCTCTCTCTCCTTTTGATTTCTTTTACTAGCTTTGCTTTCTCTCTCTCCAATCTTTTAGTTTGCTTGCACATCTTAACAAAATAATGTGGCTTGAACTTTGGGGTGACACTTGGCTTGGAGTGTGAGAGTAAACTTGAATTTTTTTTATCCCACATGCTTATTACTCCTTCTTTCTCCCGGTGCACCCCCCCTTTTTCTCTCATCTTATTTGCTTTCTCTCTCATATCTCTCATGTATCTTGCTAAATTATATAATTAATTCAATTATTCTTTTAATGCATTTGTTGAGTAATTTAATTACCCAACCTTAGTAACTTAATTTAATCAAATAAGTTACTACATAAATCTCCTTAAATTATTTTACCCTCGTGGAATCATATAATTTATATAACCCATATTTGATATATAAATTATTTAAAACATAACATACTTAAATTACATATTTATTTTATAATTGCAAAATAAATATGCTACACATAATTTCTTATGCAAATACAATTATTTACATACCCAAGATATTATAATATAATATTCTTATCTCATTAACATAATTTCAATTAAGAATTTATTTACTTAAGATATTACGATAAATATGATATATTTTCTTTATTAAATTAATTTCATATAAGAATTTATTCTAATACCCTTTAGTAAAGTATATATAAATATTATATGCTTAACCCGCCTATTTTTGCTTCATTACGCAAATTGTTCCCAACAATTTTATTTCCTCGCATGATATATATTTATATATATATATATATATATATATATATATTATCTCTCAATTACAAATTACGCCAAACATGCACACATCACATATAGAAAATAATTAATAATTTATTCTCTAACATTATAAATTATTTATATCAATTTATATACATATAGCAAATATAATTTAATATATTTACCATAATACGTAAACATAAATATTTTTTATAAATCATAAATAATTTATATACTCATATATTAGACGTAGACATTTAATTTAATGTCTATTACACCTCTTAATACGATTTACTACATTCAATAAGCATTCTTCATATGGTTTGCCATATTTATTATTAGATAATTTCTTTCCATTATTAAACCGTATAGATTTTTCTTAAAAATCTTAAATAAATCCTCTATTTCCACTCTAGGTTTTAAACTTTAACCTTTAATTTAATCATTTAAGATTTTAAAAATTTTCGGGTTGTCACACTCTCTAAGTGTGCTAGGCTATCTTGAGTATTTGTAAAGATCAGTAAGAGTACGAGTATTGTTCAAGTAAGTATTTTCTATAAAAGTTGGTCAAACGTTCACACACGTCACACGATGTTTAATTCTTCCCTTAGAAGAGTTATTTTGAAAAACATCCTTTGGAAGATGTTATTTTGAAATATTATTTTGAAAGCTTAGTACACTACACAAATTTATATTATATAGTCACATAATATACGAGTTAGTGTACACCATATGTGATAGTTACTAATTAAAGTATAAATATATTTAGGTTGATAAACATCATGGAAAGCAGCATCCAATCATTTGTTAATTGAGGTAAGGGATATCATTTTCTTTCATACTCCTAAATCTAAACTTACTATGGTAAGTATTGCTTCTATAATTCCTGAAATGATTAAAAGTTTCTTTGAGGTTTACGCTTCATCTAATATCATTTCAGTTGAACTTTTTATTTACTTGAACCTTCTTATTAAATTTTAATTATTATCTTGAAAATGTGAATCTTGAATATTATTTTTGAATTTGACTCCACATTTTGGTCATCATGCTGGCAATTTGGACATTATTGGACTCTGAACAAATTAAATGTCAAATCTCAAATATTTATTCTTTTATCTTATTATTTTTACAACTTTTGTTCATCCTTTATATCATTGTTATTAAATCAAGTTATTGTGAATATCATTGGCCTGGGTGCAAAGATAATATGATTGGTGACTGTCTTTGGCCTGGGTGCGAAGACGATATAATTGTTGAGTGTATTTGGTCTGTATGGCATGGACACGTGGTGAAAAGTTCTCTTTGGCCCGTAGTGCAAAGATGAACTGTTGATTGACATGATCATGACCATTGGTGTTACAATTGAATATCTTTGGCTCGTAGTGCAAAGATTAGTTATTAATTTGCATGATTATGATCATGAACTATTGATTGGTGTTACAGGGATAAAATATTGATGGTAAACTTTTAAATTGAAGAAGATTGTGGACATCATGATATATTTTACTCTCCTAATTGATTGCTATTATTGCTGCAGTTGTTGATCTAAAACTTGTTGTCGATTATATTCTATCAGTTTTTTCACTGTTAAAGGCTAAAGATAATCTATTATTCATTATCTTAGTTATGATATTTTTTACTGGGCTATTTTCATCCTTTTCTTTTGTTTCATTGTTCCTCTCAGAAAATGAGAGTGTAGCTGGGACTAGCCGGGGTGTGGAGTGATTGTCTGAGATAGTCACTATAGTAGTGTTCACCATGTTGTAAAATAGTGTGACAATAATCATGTTGAGGACTTGTAATATGTGTTGTCGTATATTATACGGCGTTATAATAATTTGAGTGTGAATATTGTCGTATCATCTACGATACTGTTATAAGAGAACGTATGTTTATAGTATGTATTTTGGATATCCAAATTGGGTTGTGTGGACCCTATTTTGGGGGCGTCACAGTTTTCAACAAAGATGGGGATTTTTGTGTTTGATTAAGTAAACTAAGTAAAACAAGAACAAGTAAGATAAGTAACCAATGAATAAAAGATTCTAGTTCTACAGTTCAGTATCACCTTTTCACATTTATGGAATAATCAAGTTAAACAATATTTACCCTTCAATGAGATTAATAATCCTAGACAACCGCAATCGCTAATTATCTGAAATTCTCCTTTAGTTGTAAATTTAAAATGACAATCGTCCCATTAGACCTTAACTATCATACAACCAAGAACTATCAGTCTAGATTTAATATAACTGTAGCATGAAGAATTAGAATTAGGTTATTTCAAGTAACAATTACACATTCAAGAATTATTTAACTTGCTTTCTGTTAATCTTAGCAATACTTAAAAGCTTGTTCACAATCATGCATCACTAAGTTCTACTTATGATCAGATATGATATCATTTGCTTAATATTATATCTTAATCAAGCAGTTGTTACTTATCAGATTAATCTAATTGGCCAAATCTAATCAATCGGATGAATAACATGCATGCAATCAATTAAAGAAGATTAACAGAATAAATCTCATGCAAGAAGAAATAAATAAACTAAACATAATCAAACCGTTAATTATAAATAAGGTTCAACATCCCTGAGAACTGAAAAGAGAAATTAGTCGGGCATACCTTTGATCCTCCAAAACTAGGGTCTGAATCCAAGTGTATAAGATGTTAGATGATATCTCATTATCTCCCCAATACATGTATTTATAATACTGAAATAAAGTCTTAATCCTTTAAGTAATCGTAATCCAAATCCAATTAGAAGTCTGCCAAAAACTACTTTGAAAAATTTCCAAAATATGAACTTTCCCAATGAATTCGCCATGTGGCAAATTCATTTGTACTGCTGAGTTCGTCGGGGCGAATTGGGACAGAGACGAATCGGTTGCGGCGAATTCCCTGGGCTAATTTGATTCGCTGGGGCGAATTCGTCCAATTTCTGAATTTTCTTTCTTCTTCATATCCTCAGCTCTTATTCATTCCGTTTTCATCTTTTCATCTTCAATACATCCCGAAATCAATAAACACCCTAATAAGCTAGTGTACACAACAAAAACATGCAATAAACTAAACATAAAAGAATCGAAAAAATGAATATTATGCACTCATCTCACACAAAGACAGATTAATAGACACAAAGAAAGTTTTTAATTTTCTGGTACTTTTTACTGCTTTTGCATCCATTCGTTATTGTTTTGGTGTTATTATATTGAGAATTTGTATATTTCTCTTAGATTGTGTCTTGGGTGCCTACAAATGGACCATATATGCATGCTCCCGTGCATGTGGACAGTCCATATTATAGGGGAGACTCTGACAAAAAAATTTCGTTGGTCGGATAACTAAACAGAGGCGTATATTTATATTATACCTACATATATGCAAAAAAAAGTATGTAGACTTGTCCCAATTAATGCATATGCAGAACATGCATGATGCAATGATTTATTCCACTCCTAAGAATCTATTGTCTTTAGGCTGGTGCAGATGTCTTTAGGAATATATGTATGTCATGTTTTGATTCATTTAATTCATTAAATCACCAAAACACTATCGTAAGGGAAATCATGGTTGTCATATGTTGTTGGACGAATGCCATGTTTTGAACTTGCACCTTTCATTTTAAGCAAAGGATGATTTATCCGGTAAGTATTTAATCACTTCTACCAATAATCTTTCGGTCTGCTTTCTCTCTTTCAAAATAAAAATCTAGTAGTTCTTAGTAATTTTTAAATATTCAACTAAAATAAAAGAATTTACATCAACTTTAAATTTGAAAAAGTTTCATATTAACTTTACTTTTTCAATTGAAAAGTAAGTATGCTTTTTTAGTATCCTCTCATTACACGTCTTTTCTTGGAGCTTGCTGCCTTCTTGAAGTACTATAAAGAATAATTTGTTAACACAGTTAAAGTAAAATAAGGGTTATATGTATTTATAAACTTGCAACATGCTCGTCACAAATTCCTCAATGGCGAACCTTTAGATTTTGCCACTAATTGAGAAACCATTAGTGACAACAAATTTCTCACAACTTATTAACCAATTAGTGACAAATATATTTGCCACTAGATAGACAAATTATTGCCACTGTAAGCATACTTTTTTGCCACTAATTCCTTACTTTTTTGTGACAATTGGTAAATTTTGCCACAAATTTTAAATCCATTAATTGTGACAAATTTTATTTTGCCATAAAATTAGTCCGTTTTTTTTTTGCCATAAATTTAGCCTTGGCAGTGACAAATTCTGAACATGCTGCCAATACAGAAATTATTAGTGACAAATTAAAATTGTCATAAATTTTTAAATTTTGAATCAATCACGAACCACGATGGTATAAAACAAAGTATGATCCTTCATATAAGAAAAATACAAGTATATTACAATAGAAGGCTTTCATAGCCAACATACGGCAACAAGAATAATTACCAAAAAGAAGAAAAAAAGAAAGATTGTACAACATATTGTAAGAAGTACAAGGTGCAAAAAGAAAGAAAATAACTTCTAAACATAATAAATAGTTGACGCGCTAGTACTTTTCATGCACTTGATATTTGCTCCTCTCTGCAAGTTGCTTTATGTAGATCCCTGTTTTAAGCATTAAAAAAAGGGGTAAAGAAACTTACAAATTAAGTGGGAGAATACTAAAGCGGGCAGTAAGGCTGCGGGAGAGTATGAATTAAACTTCCCCATGATAGTGAAACTTTTACTAATGACCAAAAGATTAAATACTGCTAAAAATTCAAGAGAAGAAAACCAAAAAACAAAAAATTGATCAATTAGTAAAAAAATTAAACATCTATATTTTGTTTCAGTAAACAGCGCAAGCACCAAACATATAAAGATTCAAGTTTGCATAACATGAAAAGATATAAGTAAACATGAAGTATATAATTCGTGTCAGATGACCAGTTTAGATAAATCTTAATGGACTTCATGCATCATTGACATTTTTTATCTGAGACTCCATGCAACAAAATGATCGCTAATTCTTTTCTTTTATAAAATAAATTCTCACACAAACTTTAGGTGTTCAGGAGGGGGGAGACAAAGGAAGTAGAAACAATGATATATATATATAAAAGTTACACCAGCCGAAAAGTCCTAGTAGAGTAGTATTGTACTTGTAACAACTTTGTTAAAAAATTACATTGGATTGTTTATTTTATAAATGACAGACACCCGAATTATCTCATCCAGTCAAATGAAAACAATAAATTAAATGAACAGAAATAAAAAGATACTTGTAAGAGTACTCAAGTACTATTCCAGAAGCATAGATTACGTAACGGAAGTAAACAGAAAACTGTTATCAATTATTGAACCGCACACGATTGCCAAATAATAACCTTCTACAACATGTTAATTCTACGAATACCAGAAAATAGGCAACAAAATTCTAATTCAGAGAATTTTGAAAAATGCGAAAATTCTATTATTCATCAAAAACTGCGGCTCCCCATCATAACAAGTGTTTATATAGCAAAACACTAAAAGCAGAAACCAAAACGGAAAAGAAAAATTAATAAGGAAAATTACGAAAATAACCCAAAAACAGTAAAATGTCTTTTTGAAGGCCTAAACGATGAAATTTAACCAAAAAACCCTATAGGTCACGAGCAAAGCTGGTGAGTTTTGATCGTTGACCCGTTTCCAATAAAATTAGGCTCCGAAAACGCCAAAATCCGACACTCCAAACTTGACAAAAATTACCGAATTGCCATCGAATCAAATCTTTTCATAAACTAGCACGCTTGCTCTTCAACCGCATCAATAGACTACATTAGGCTTTTTGAGTCCTCCGAGCCAAAAGGGCATGCTACTTTGTATCGATGTTTTTTGTGAGTACCGAAAGATGAGTCTGATAATATTATACAAGAGTCGGCCCCATTTTCTCGAATAGATATGGTTGCAGCTCGCCGTGAACTGCTATTTCCTATCTGTGACCGTTTCTTACGGATCCTAAAGAAGAACAGTGCAAACATGGCCAAAAGCACTCCAATTACTACCCAAAACCATTGCAACTGTATGAAGAAAATTTAACCCATGTTCTATCCCTCTTTCTCTTAATTTTTTTTTCATGAAGTTGTTAGTCCAGTACTAAATTAATTGAGAGAATGATGATTAGAAGATTGATCACACAGCATATATATATATATATATATATACGGTCACTAAATATTGTCTCAGAAGTTTAAAATGAACTTGAGAGAGGTCTGAAGGGAGAAGATTTAAGTTATTTCACTTGCTCATTTTGTCGAACAGACCAAATACGTTGGATGCTTTATGAATGACGTACCTATAAAGCTTGATCAGGTTGTACCAAATAAACAAAGATGTTGTGCCAAATTAATCAAATAAAATTTAAGGTATGAGAAAATTATAACTCTGCTACGAAACTAACGAGATGGTGTGAGCCAAATTAAAAAAAAAATTAGGTATGAGAAAATTTTAACTCTGGTGCCAACCTAATTGTTATGATACAATTGCGAGCTTATGATATGGAGGGCAAATCCCACATCGGTATTATTGGATATCAATGTGGGGTTAATATAGGCTTAGACCTTCCTTCTTGGCCTGATAACTAGCTTTTTAGAAAGAAATAGGAATTTGAATCTATATCGTAACATTTGGTATCAGAGCTGACGATTCGTGTAACTACCGACTAAGCGAAAAGGGTTACCTAAAGGCCAGATTAAAATATGAATAGGTGCAAAGGGCGTCAGGACAGTGCCACTAGAGTGAGGTCAAGTCAGTGTCACTAGAGTGAGGTCAAGTCAGTGTCACTAGAGTGAGGCCAGATTAAAACACTGATAGGTGCAAAGGGCGTTATGTTAATGTTATGATAACAATGTAAGCTTGTCAGGTCAGTGTCGTTAGAGCGAGACCAGATTAAAATACTGACAGGTGCAAAAGACATTAGATCATTGTCGCTAGAGTGAAGCCACAAAGAGTAATGGAATGAGTGTCGCTAAAGTGAAGCCATAAAACGTGAATTAAATAATCAACTCTAATATAAATAGTATGTTGTCCAAAAGACTTGTGAGGATTATATCACTATTTAAAGAGATTCAAAACCCTAATATTACTTGGGGAATAATAAAAGTACTAAACTACTAAAATACCCTTATTAATAATTCATAATCACTAATTAATGTCCTAAATCCCCACTAATAAATAAAATACATAAATCACATCAACTATTTTTATATTAAACATAATAAAAACTTCCAATAATAAATATAAAAAATCTTTTATTTGTTCTTGACTTGGAGTCTCCATCATTCTCCTCTTGTTGGAGAAAACTCGACATCGAGTTATAATATGATAGAATAAGTTATGAACTCCTCTGTTACGACTTACGAAAGAATATTTTGGAACGCCTTTGACAACATCGTCACGCGATAAGGTTCAAATTTTTTAGCAAAGAGAATTGATGAAAGCATTATATTTGTATTCAAATGTGCTGAAAATAAGCTTTCTGGAACAATGAAGTCAACTAGGGGAGAATCTAGCTTGGGGCAGTGGGGTCAATTGACCCCACTGAATTTTCAAGGGTTAAAACGAAATAGAGTAAAATTTTAGGGTGATTAATAAAAAAAATTTAAAGTTTAGATTGAAAATACTATTTTCGTTCCAAAATTAGAGATACGTTTTGAATTTTTAAAGTCAATTCAGGAAATCTTAAAATTCAAAATTGATATGAAGTTATTTTATTTTAATACAACAAATATAATAATTGTAAACTAAACTATAAAATATTAATAATTATTATATATCTTTGGTGTTTTCAAAACTTGAACGAATTTATTTCAATTTGAGTTTAAGATTTTGCGACTTCACTTTAAAAAACCAAAATGTATATCTAATTTTGAAATTGAGGTATTATTAAATTGTTCAAAGTTCATATCTTATATTACATTGGTCACTACAAAACTCTTTGTCTCTTTGTTTCTCTTTTAGCGGACTTGACCTAATTCTTACACTAGTTCGATTTTAGAGAAAATTTGATATGTTATATTTTTTTATTATAATTTCACAAATTTAGCAATTGCTTTGAGATTTTTGATAAGTACTTGCAATTTTTTTTTTGTAATTGCTTATGGATTTTTGTAACTAATACAAATGAGACTATCATATAACAATTTTAAGTAATGAAGTCTCGAAAAATGTTACTATAAATAATATTTGCGCATTATTTAGTTTTGTAATTTATTTTATTATATTTTTATTTTTTTACGAGAATTTATTTATTTCAAATTTGACCCTACTGACCTAAGAAGCTGGATTCACCCTTGAAGTCAACAATGTCAACTTGGATTGGATCAACTTCTCGAATCATCATTTCTTCGGTAACGAACAACTCAAAAGCAACTTTAGAGTTTTTCTTAATTTGTTGCTCATACACAATCTCTGGTTCAACTTTTGGATTTTTGTAACTAATACAAATGAGACTATCATATAACAATTTTAAGTAATGAAGTCTCGAAATATGTTACTATAAATAATATTTGGGCATTATTTAGTTTTGTAATTTATTTTATTTATTTTTAATTTTTTTTTACAGGAATTGGTTTATTTCAATTTTGACCCCATTGACCTAAGAAGCTGGATTCGCCCCTAAAAGTCAACAATGTCAACTTGGATTGGATCAACTTCTCGGGTCGTCCTTTCTTCGGTAACGAACAACTCAAAAACAACTTTAGAGTTTTTCTCAATTTGTTGCTTATACACAATCTCTGGTTCAACTTTTAGAACTTCAAAAATTTTCATGGACACGTCACAACTGTCTGTAACCTCAAAATTAGGAATATATTCTGTTTCTTTCTCTTGCTCTGCTTGAATATGTTCCTACAAGTTAATATGACATTCTTTAATAGAAGAACATATATATAAAACCATTTCAGTGTAGCCTTTTCAAGTTTAATTTTTTTCTTTAACTTGTTAACGTTTCTTTTAACTTTCTTTGTTCATTTTGATATCCCTGTTGAATTTTCCAAGGTAATTTTGTACATCAATCGTATCCCATCTAGTGTTCTTCCTACTTGAATTTTAAATATCTATGACCACATGTATTAATAAGGTATTGTATTCAATCACTTTCATTGTCAAGAAACCAAATATACTTCTTTACTTTCACAAACAATTCTTTAGTGGGTTGAGACATTGGGTGTTTGGGACAATGAGTTATAAAATAAATAAATAAAATAAACTTTTTTTATTGATAACTTAGGGGTCTAACTGAAAAGAAAATAGAAAACAGGGACAAAAGTATGAATGTAGAAAAGTGTAGGGGCTGATTTATAATGATAAAAGGGTCTAAGTGAAAAGTATAGAAATTATGGGCTAAAACTGAAATATTAGATGAAACTATAGAGGAATAAGATGTAATTTTGGTAAGATATTTATAAGTTAAATATTAGGGTTATCACTCATATCATATTAGACGGCGACAAACACAACATCAATTTATCTCTCTTTTACCTTTCTTTTTTTTTCCTTTGTTTTTGAACAACGAATCGCGATGAACAGTAACTTCGGCTAGTGATGAACAATTTTCTTTTGGAAAAATTCAAGATCTCCCAAAAAAATAAGAAATTGACGTAGAAACCTTAAGCTTTGATACCAAAAATGATGCACAACAGATTTAGGATGAAGAATTAATGAAAAATAAACTATGATTTCAACGTACTCCTCGTTTAAACCACTAGGATCTCTCAAATGTATCAAGACCAAGATGGATAAAATACCTCTACGATGTGAATAACATAATCAACTCCAATATCAATAGTATGTAGTTTAAAAGACTTGTGAGGATTACATCATTATTTAAACAGACTCCAAACCCTAATATTACTTGGGTAATAATAAAAATACTAAACGACTAAAATACCCTTATTAATAATTCTTAATCACTAATTAATGTCCTAAATCCCCACTAATAAATAAAATATATAAATCACATCAACTACTTTTATATTAAATATAATAAAAACTCTCAATAATAAATATAAAAAATATCTTCTTTGATCTTGACTTAGAGTCCCCATCAAGGTACCTAGAGGTTAGGACGTCAGGTCAGTGTTGCTAAGTGAGGCCAAATTAAAATACTGATAAGTGTAAATGCGCCAGGTCAGTATCGCTCGAGTGAGGCCATAAAGCGTGGTGGAATGTTTTGATACCAATGTGAGCTTGTCAGGTCAGTATCGCTGGAGTGAGGCCAGATTAAAATACCGATAGGTGCAAAGGGTGTCAGGTCAGCGTTGCTGGAGTGAAGCCATAAAGTGTGGTGTAATGTTATGATACAAATGTGAGCTTGTAATATATGGGGGCAAATCCCACATCATCGATAGTATGAGATATCAATGCGAAGTTGATATAGGCTTGGATCTCTTCTCTTGAATAACTAACTTTTCAAGAAAAAAAATAAGAATTTAAACTTATATCGTAACACTAACACAATAATTTCCTTACTCTTTATGAACTGCAGAGCCTTAATGAATGCACAGAGTCTTGAATACATAAACAGGACGATTACCTTATTTGTAGGGCATAAAGTACAATTAGGAACTCCTTTGTTTTTAGTGGGTCAATAGATATTATACATAATTGAAACATGTAATGTTCAATAAGTGAATTCAGAAACTTGTAACCCTAACTATCAACGTAGCATGGATATCATGAATTCAAGCACCGATAGCTGATCACCTACGAAATTAGGGCACGAACAGGGAGAGAGATGATGTTCGATCGAATTCAGAGAGAGGGGATCTGATATGATACCTGCCGGTGTTAATCGGAATATAGAGGCAATTTAGAGAGAGGGGATCTGATCTGGGTAGCAACTGAGATGAGAGTTCTAGAGAGAGGGGAGCTGATCTGGGTTATCAAAATAGAAAGGGAAATTTTCCATCCGCTTATTAGCTCTCAGTTCCCAATAAAAAAAATTCAATTAAAAATTAAAATCCCCGCCAATGCATTTAATCATAATCATAATTGTGGCAACAAAAATTTGTCACTAATATACATTAAATTAAATAAATTGTGACGAAAATAAATTTTGTCACTAATTATAACATAATTAATGACAAACTCCAAAAAAAGTGTCACCAAATGTTTAAAAAAATTAGTGGCAAAATCTTATTTGTCATTATAAATCTTGGCACCAAGAAGGTAAATACGGCGAAAGAATTGGTGACAAACTTAGTGGTCATTATATGATAGCCAAGCTAAGCGCGTTTAATGGCAAATTATAAATTTGTCACAACTTTGCCTTTTAATTTGTACAAATTCGTGACAAAAATTAATTTGCCACTAATATTAATTTTTCTTGTAGTGACATTACCAGATATTTAAGATGACCACTATTAGATGACATGTAACAAATGCCCCCTAAACAAGGTTTCCCTTGGCTTCCTTGTTACACATACCTTTTGATTTCGTTTGATTCCAAACAATATATTGCAAATGTTTACATCGATTTTTTGATTGTCAATGTAGTACAAATGTTTATGATGATTTTTTGATTGTCAGTTACATGAATAAGTATTAGTGTGTACCTTTTTAGAGACATAGATAATAAGTAGGAACTTCTTATAATTATATTTAATCTCATATCAATTATAAATAACAATTATGTTGTGAGTAATCCCTCCTCATAAAATAAAATAATAAATAAATAAAAATAAAACTTAATTGTGGGAGTCAACAGCTCTAGTCAGCCTTTGATAAAATGGTCTACAGGTATTAGTGGAAAATTTAGTCAAAACGTAACCATTCAACAAGGTTTCCCTCGACTTCCTTGTTCCACATATTTGTAGGCATCCTAGAACCTTTCAACAATAAGGAAACAAATAAGGAAACAAAAACCTAACATAGTTTAATGAAGGTGAATTAATCGAACTGTGATGCCCCCAAATCCGGGTTCCCTAATCTTGGGTTTGGTGCTCACGATCCATCATGCATAACATCTAACTACTCATTCAGTGATGAATTACATCATTCATACCATTACTTAATATAAATTATAACAATCTCCCAAGTTAACTAACCTTAACATAACTTACATAACCTTAGATACTCAAAAGGTTTATATAATTAATTTACATAAAGCAACATAATAATTAATGTTCATAATAACTACTCTTGAACTTTGCCTTTGCCTTTGTCTTTCTTTGACCCTTCGGCAACCTCGTCTTTAGCATAAATATTTTATTTAAGCAAGGGTGATCAACGAGTTTGCTCAGCAAGTTAAAGCGTACAATAAAAGATATAGAAGAATCTAACTTTCTAGAATGTTAATAATGTTCAAAAGATTTCGAAGTAGCTGAACAATAAATTATTTTCAATAACAAGACTTTTCTTAAATTTCAAGCTGGATAACTTATCAAGGATGAAAGAGTAAAATTCTTTCAAATGTTCAATAATATTCAATTGATTAAGAAGTTTATCAATACTGCAATACTATTCAATAAAGTGGGATATTCCCATATTTCATGCTGAGTGATCACTAATGGATCAAGAACTAATAGAGGAATCATTAGTTATTAAAACTAAATTACCTCAATAATATAAGTTAGTTATAAAAACTAATTATACTCTTCTGCAAGTACATGAAGTGATCAGGTCCGTTATACCCTATATTATGCATAATACTCAAAAATAGCGCAAGGGTCGGATGTCCGACAATAAAATTCCCCTTTTTATAAGGGTTATTCATCTCAGTCTTACATCATGAGTCTGTACCACAACAATATGGTTTGGATTGCTTTCAAAGAAATGTTATGATTTCAACATATAATATCAATATTGATCTAGCCGAAATAAATGGCATAAATCTTTCAATATAACAACTTAGTTCAAATAATAGAACGATTCATCAATTATTAGTCTAGCCGAAATGAATAGCTGAGACATGGCTTATAAACAGTTCATGAATAAAAGAACTTCAATATTTCACAGTTCAAATAATAAAACATGAAATCAAATGCACTATGTGCGAATAACAATAATCATTATAGATATGAATAACCAACAATAATTATCCATTAATTATGCTTTGAAATTAATAACTTAAGTTGAATTAGGAAACTTGCCTTGGTCGTTGACTACTGCTACACAATTTTATAATCTGCTTAATGAACTTAATTTATCCTCTTTGGAAAGACCTATCATGGATCCTTCAATTAGTATAACATATAATTATTCATAACATTATTATTCTCATATATTATCTAACATTAATCACATAATTAGATATCACATTAACTATTTAATAATATTATCATCCCTTGATAATATTATTATTAAGTAAGCATCTTTACACTTTGAATATTATTAACCTTGTAATAATATTCTATTCGCTTCCTAATATTTTCGTCTCTCTCTAATATTATTAATCTTTTAATAATATTTGAAGTATCTAATATTATTAATCTTTTAATAATATTTTAACTTTCTAATATTATTAATCATTTAATAATAATTTAATATTATTAACCTTATTATTATTTAATATTAATTAAATAATAATTGATTAATATTTGTACTTATTTATTATTAATTAAATAATAAATACTTAATCTATTTAACTTTATGAGTCTTTAATTATTATTCAACTTTAATTAAATAATAATTAATGTTTATCTTTATTTATTATTTAATATTAATTAAATAATAATTAATTAATTAACATTTATTTTTATTTATTATTTAATATTAATTAAATAATAAAAAATTAATTAACATTTATCTTTATTTATTATTTAATATTAATTAAATAATAATAATTAATTAACACTTATCTTTATTTATTATTAAATAATAAATAATAATTAACATTTATTCTTATTTATTATTTAATATTAATTAAATAATAAATAATTAATTTATTGACTTTATAATACTTAACTAACATGTGAGTAAGTAATTATAATTATTTATTACTTATTCTCACTTAAATAACAAACACTTTATTTATTTACTTTAGACATTCTTTAATCATTTTTTAATATTAATTAAATAATAATTAATAAATTATTTAGCTCTATTTATTATTTAATCTTAATTAAATAACAAACGGTTAGCTTAATTATACTAATTTTTATTCTTTTATTACTTAATGTTAATTAAATAATAATTAAAAAAATAATCATACTTACATAATATGTAATTAGCTTAATAATCATTGATTAATATTAATAATTATTAATTAGTAAGTTTTAAATAATTTAAATGAGTTTAAACCATTAATTACTTAATAATTACATAACTGTTCCAAAAAATTCTGAGTAAAATATCTTAATGTTCTTCAGAATTTTAGAAACTTTTCTGTCCAAGACCCACCCCTAGAACCGACCACAAAAGTGGTGAACCGGTCGTCGGAAAATTTTTCGGTTCGCCGAAAAATGCTTAACCGGTCATTTTCTTTATTTTTCTTAAATGTTTTAGCCTTTGTTGACAGTTTCGGGGTCCTTCACTAAAACCTCTACAAAATAAAATTTACAACTCCGTTTTAGGTCCAATTGATATCGTTGGATTTGTATTTTCCCGAACTACAATTTTCATATATCAAACACCAAATTTGGACACGTTTTAGTCACTGAAATTCGCCCAGAAGTGGACTGTTGTGCACAGATTTCTAACAGTGAGGTATTTTGGTATAAAATTCACATCTTGCTCATTTTAAAACATTTTTGCATGCTTCCAAAGGGATTTTGTTCTAACTTAACCCTTTAATACCAGAAAAAAGAAAATCACAAAAATCATATGTAGATTTCAAAATGTACAATTTTTACGGACATGCTACGGTTTATTCGTCGGTAAAATATTTTCAAGCATTTTGCTCAACTTTTCTACACAAACACATACCAATACACAAGTTATACTTATTAAACTCATGATCTATCATTTTAACATGAATCTAGCCAATTACAACTTGAACTCCAAGAATCTAACACGAAAATACATATAGCATACAAGATTAGAATTTTCCTTAAACCTTTTCGAACATAGTTACTTTTCTGTCTTTAGATCAAATTTTTAACTTCAAAAATAGCTAGATCCACATATGAAACACTCATTAACATGTAAATCTAAGGTTTTAGAAACATAGGCTCATGATTTGAATTTAAACAACCAAATAAATTGCATAAACTAAGTTATTAGGGTGTAGTTATTATACCTATTTCTTGTGTTATCTTCCTTCTTCAAAATAAGAGATTAACTTTGGGATGTATGAAAAAAATTTCTCCTCCCCTTCCTCTCAAGTGGTTGCCGAAAATGGTCTCCCCCATCTCTCTCTTGATTTTCTTTCTTTCTATCTTTTGTTAGTTAATTTAGAAATAGGAAGTAAAGTTTATTTGCAAAATAGTTAGAAGCATATATAGACAATTAAAATGTATAAATATATAGAGTGTATATCTCTTATAAATCTCCCACAATCCTCATCTTGCTTGCAAATCTAGTTAAGATAATAAGGCTTAAATGGGAGAGTGACACATGGCATGGAGTTGTTGGAACAAATCTTGCCAAATGAATTAACCATGTGCTTACAATCTCCACCAAATCACTTCCTTCCTCATCCGCCACTTCATCCTAACATTAGCCCATTTTTATAATTTATGTTATTTACTTTATTTTGCTTACTTTGTTATCTAGAAAATCCACCAAATTTTGGGTTAAAGTTGAGCCATCCATTTAATTGATTTGGGCTCTCTAATTAATTAGTTTGGGCTATGTAAAATACTAAGGGTCCAATACCAAAATTTTATCTTACCCTAATTATTTAATTAGGGTTTCTATTCCACTCATTTGGAATTTAAATAATTACTCATGGACATTTAATTTTATAACCCAATTAGACTTTCTTAATTAAGTTTAAAATAAATAATAAATTGAGATAGTAAAATAAATCTCTTAGGTTAGTATATATTTTAAATACTAAAATTATTCAATACTACAACCCTTAGGTTATTTAATTCACATTCCTAATATATAATATTAGGTTATAAAGTTTTATTTGTAACTTTCTTTAATAAATAAATACATATACATATTTATAATATAAATATTTATTTAGACACATACACTTTCAACGTAAATCATAACACATTTATCATTCACAATATGTCACAAAATTTTTAATATCATTATTATTTAATTAATATATTCTTATTTCTTGGCTTTCCTTTTTGTTCCAATATTTCATTAACTTAATTAGCCCTAATTGGCTTAATAAGTTATTACATAATCATATAATCTTTTTATATTAGTCATATCAATTTAATCACTTAAAGATTATAAATCTTTTTAATTTACCATTCAAGTTAACATTCAAGTTATGTTAATTCTCAACATAACTTATCTTACTCTTCTTTAATCAAATTGATTAAGTATTCATCTTAGTTAACTTAAAATAATTAAATTAACTAAATCACTTAATTCACATATATATTCACTTATATGCTTAAAAAAAATTATTCGTAAAAATATAAATGTATAATCGTATAAAATTCTCGGTCCTTACACGAACTGGTGTTAATGTATGGAAAGATGCTATATATATGTTGCGTTAACACTGTATTTGTGAGTTTGAAGTGAAAAGAAAAAAATAATAATTTAAAATTTATAAAATAAAAGAGAGTAAAAGAAATTAAATTTACTTTCTTTCCTTGTGTTTGTGATTTTTAGAAATAAATTTTAACTTAAAATAACATATTACTTTTATCCCTACAAGATTAAATTTTAAAAATTATTATAAGGATAGTTTTGGTATTTTAATATGACCTTTTTTAGTAAATTTTATTCCAAATCTTTTCAATTTTATGAGGATATTTTTAAAATTTCTCTCCCTTTTTTTCTTCTCGTTGAAAAACTCACAAATATGGGATTTTTAATCTCATTCCTAAATTTTCCTCTTTTCCTTTTTTTTTCTCTCATTTTTAAAACTCATAAACACAACTCTTACTACGAATATATTGATACGGTGGAAAATAACAATGAAGATTTAGATTTCAATAAAATTTAACATGTGTGGAGATTTAATATATTTTGTATTTTTTTTGTTATTATTTACGAAAATTTAGTAGATTAATTTATATTTGACCCGTTTATGTTATGGGCTTTAGTTTTGATAATTTTATGTACTTTAGGATTTAATTATTTTGGTTCTCCGATTATTCATAGGAAAGTAGTTTAGTAATATAAATATGCTTTTTAGGGTTTATTTACATGGGAATGTTTTCATCAATTAATATTAGTATATATGTGTTCTATTTGTGAGTTCATATATATATTTTTCTTGTGGATTCAAGTGTTTAATTATCTTACGTTTTTGTTAATACATTAAACTTACAAATCACTTTTGTGTTAGAGTATTACAATTTAATCATATTCAAATACGTCAAGTTGCTCTGATATCAATAAGAGCAAATGACGCAGCCGAATATTGTTCGGTAACTACGTGTCTTGTTTTTTAGTGATGAATGATGCAGGTTACATGTTATACTAATTTAAATGTTAAGGAGTTCATGAGAATTATTCATCTTTTGTATTTCAACAATGTAATATCATCAATTTCAATCGGTTTTAGTGTAAGTAATCCTTCAACAATTATTATTTCAACCGTGATAATTTTTGGTTGTATCTAAAATTCGTAAGGAATTAGAAGAACTATTTTTCCCAGTTAAAATCTAGGAATTAGGAATACATCGTATATTTAAAACAAAATAAAGAAGATAAATATTTTTCTATGAAAAAAATACACTCAAAGTATTGTTTTCATCCCATATTCAATTTTAAAATGTTTCTATCTATATCCTTATTATCATAATTATGTATTTACCATTATCTCTTATTTATATAATTTTTAATTTAGTTAGTGTGATGTAAAATTCATATTATTATCAATTATATTTAATTATATTCATAATTTTTTTTTTATTAAATTATATAGGTATAATTGTTTGAATTTAAATATAATTAACTATTACATAAGTAGATGAATATCTACTCCCTCCGTCCAAGTTTACTTGTCCTAATTTCTTTTTTTGTTTGTCCAAATTTATGTGTCATCTATCTTTTTTAATACTATTTTTTACTTTACTTTTCCAATAATACCTTCATTTAATTTTTTTTAAAATGCATTGAAAACAACATGACATATTGACATGCATTGAAAAAGTAGCACTATTAACTTTAACATTAGAATCACAACCGCACTTCTTTTTTCTCTACTCTCTCTCCTCTCTTTTATTGTTCCAAGAAAGAGTTCATTAAATAAAACAAAAAGGATGATAATAGAGTAATTAATATGGGTATTTTGGAGATAAAATAATTTTTTTAATAGGCGTGTACTTTCAAACTAAGACAAGTATAGTTAGAGGGATGGAATATTATTTATATTATATGAATAGATGAATTATTATTATTAAATTTTTATTTGTAAAATAATACTCCGTTCCAAAATAAACGTTCTAATTAGTTTCGTCCTAATTACTTTTTCACTTTTCTATTATCTCAATAATTGCTTTTTCACTTTTCTATGACCCTAATAATTACTCTTTCACATGTCATTTAATTCTCTAGATATATTTTTTTGTAACTCTCACATTCCCAATAAGTATATTAAATAAATTATGAGGGTATAAGAGGAAGAATAAGAGAAATATAGTTACTAATATAGAAATAGGACATTTATTTTGGAATATCCTAAAAAAGTAATTAGGACGTTTATTTTGAAACGGAGGGAGTATATTTTAGAAAGAAATAATTTTTTATATAAGAATTATCATACACAATATTAATCAATTATTAATATATTTAATATATTAGTATAGTATAATAGTAAAAATATAAACTATACAATAATTTTAAAATAAAATATGTGATTCACAAGGGATCATGAGCTAATCTATAATATAATAAATAAGACAAAATCGTTAGGAGTAGTTATTCAATCGTTCTACCCTACTTCTTAGGAATGTCCCCTTCAAATTGAATAGTAAATTTTAACTATAAATAAAATTCTCTTTAACCCTAACAAAAAATTCAATTTCAAGCTAAAAGTAAGCTACAATTTATCATCTACATCAACTTTCACAACCCCGTCATCTCCTGCTTTTGAGTGTTCTTCGCCAAATTTTGGTGGTTAGGAGTTAGTACATTTAGACATTCACAAGACAGACAAAAACAAGGGATTTGATATGGCATCTTCATTCTTCAATATCCGTCACACTCCCAAGTTTCATAATTCTGCTGTTTGGCAATAAGGGCTACATCATTTCCAATTCAAGACAGTTTTCGCTCATGCTTTTCTTACCAAGTCTGAAATTCATCCCAAAATAGAAATATATCTCTAATCATGTCACTTTATAGTTCTAAAATATAAATATATCTCTAATTAATAGTAATGACAAATTAAGAACATCATATTACTTTATAGTTCTAAAATAAAAATATATATCTAATTTTGAAACAGAAAGAGTAACTAGAAAGCTCCTAAAATTGACGTCTATATTCGTAATTTCCTTATTTTTCAACTTTGTTTATAAATATTCATTAGGGTTTTAATTTTGAGCTTTTCAAAAAGCATCAGAGTTATCCCTAGGTTACGCAACCACGCAATAAGAGCTGTACATCTCCCAAATGTCATCTAAATATAGGTGAATAAGATCATTTAGATAAGGTATCAATATTTGCTAATCTTCAGAAACCAGCCAGTTGACTGCATAATTATTTGAGCAATATTCAAAAGTAAAATATATTATTTCATAAATAATTTTTAAAGCACCTCATTTAGATAAGGTATTGATAATACTTTGGCTGTCACATAGTACTCTCAAACATAATTTTTGAATTTAAAGTGTTATTAGTCCATCATATGTTATGCCAAGAGAAGTTAATTCGGTTTTTCCGAATAAAAAGGATATAATCCAAGAGACTTTTCCGAATAAAAAATTATGTAATTATAAAATAAAAAAATTAAAGAAATTCAATTAAGCCTTTTGTTCATTTATATCAACACAAACTCAATGGTGTTAAACATTATAAGTGGATTCAATAGTGGCACACAAACTCAATGTGTTAAACATTCTGCACTAAGTGGATTCAATAGTGGCACACAAACTCAATAATGGTGTGGCACACATACACAATGGTGTGGCATACAAACTCAATGGTGCTGGTGCGTGGAGTAGCTATTAAGAAAATTTGGGCAAGATCTTTCTCTGTCTTGGTGGAAATTGGTGATACTGGTTCCTAGAAAGAACTATATATAGTAATTAAGCTCAAGTCAATTAATACACGTGATTAATAAAAGATTTAAGTTAATGAATACACACTCATATCTCATATGAAGTGTTAACCGTTCTACTACTTATATTGCTAAGTTGACGGAGCGGTGCACTGTAATATGATCAGATAAAATATTTTTAGATTAGAAATTTTTACGAAAGAAATTTCAGAAGAATATATAGACGAGTGTTTGAATAAAAGATAAAATTATTCCAAAATGTGTGGTGTAGACAAAATCTTTAGTCACTAAAAACATTTTACATCTTTTACAATCATTTAAGAACGAATTTATACATTGTATTTTGGTCAAAGTGCTTCCGTCAACATCACTTCTAATCCAAAATCTTTAGTCACAAAAAACATTTTACAGTGTATTAAAATATTTTTATAATTAAT
This sequence comes from Panax stipuleanatus, assembly GCA_020205555.1. Lineage (NCBI taxonomy): Eukaryota > Viridiplantae > Streptophyta > Magnoliopsida > Apiales > Araliaceae > Panax > Panax stipuleanatus. The sequence goes on along the minus strand of CM035125.1, from coordinate 10,890,401 downwards.
TTAAAAGTATTTTTATTTCAACGCACTGCACCGTGGTTATTAAAAATTTGAAAATAATAGAACTTCTAATAAGATGTACTATTTTATAGTTTATATAGTTCATAATAATTTGACAAAATGAATTATTGTATTAGAACCAAGAGAATATGTTACCAACTGGCCTTGGCTTAGTTGGTACCCCAAGCCTCTTAAAAAACAAGAGGTCTAGGTTGAACCCCCACCCCCGAATTAACAAAACTTGCATGAATAACAACTACTTCTTATATATGTTTGACTGGCGAATTAAAATAATTTTTATTGCATTCCTCAAGTCTTCCAATATCAAAGTGCAGGATGAACATGGAAAGTTTCAAACATGTGCAAACGCAATTCAGATACTTTATCTAGAAAGTAATTCTATATCTAGATGATGATACAACAAGAATCTTGGAATCAATCAACCCGTTATCTAAAATTTATTTCACGTTTGTTTGTAAAAATATCACTTGATATTGGATAATTAATCTCAAATTTTTTATTTGTTTTAAAAATTAAATTTTGGATTATTAGTTTCGGAATAATAAATAACTTGAAAGGGGAACTATTTAATACCATATCGAACCAGGTATTATAACTCTTACCATTTGAGATTAAAAATTAGTGAACAAAATTAACATTTATATTCATTTAAAATGTATCATACTCTATCCATTTATATTCAAACTACTGAGAATACATTAGTGGTAAGGGTATAATAGTCTAAATGTCAAGTTTTTATCTAATTCTTTAAATAATTTTGGACAAAACAAATATAACATGAGATTTTTTTAAGTTATCTCATCAATAATTTCATTCAAAACGAACATGTAACTAGGGCTATTTAATTCTAAGATTAATAGTCTTGAAATTATAACTCATCAGAAATTGAGAATATAATCTTGAAAGTATAATCCTTATAAACAAATATAATCATAAAGACCACAACATATTATTGTGAAGGTGAATCACCATCATCCAGAGGATTTAAACCTTAATTAAGTGCTAAATACACTTTTGTTACACCAAGTACTATCAAATTCATAATTCAGCCCCCAAAGTGTTTGAGCTTACAATTTACTACTTAAAGTACTTATTTTCGTACAATATTGTAGCCCCCAAATTCAAATTTCGGCCAAAATAAGTCGAAATACCCGACCCATCTGTGAATCCGAATGGATCTTTGGTTGTTTTATATCGTTTGACTGTAGAAATATACGAATTGACTTAATTTTTTAAAAAACTAACTAATACTATATGTGTTTTAAATACGATCTAAATTGTTGTTTCCCAAAGGCACACTAGAGATCTAGAAGGGGGGTTGAATAGATCTTTAAAAACTTTTTCGATTAGTTAAAGATGTATTACCAAGTAATCAGTTAATCATATTGATTAAGAACATCATAATATTCTTTCGTAAAATACCCCTTAAAGATTCTGGAAATCTCATATCTAAATTTAGTCTTGTGGATGTACAAACACATAGCAGATATAGCAGTAATAATATGCAGAATGTAAATGACGTAAAGTAAATGACACAATAAGATTTGAAGTGGTTCAAAGACTGAACAACTCATAGTCCACTCTTCTACTCCACCGAGCAGATATCCACTAAAGATAAGGTCCCTCGGACGTTAATGTTTGACTTCTTATAGTACTCAGCAACTACTCATGATCATCGTTGATGTGCAGCTAAGCTTTGCAATTCATGAGCTTGTCATCTTCTTGTACTTTGCAGCTTTGAACACTTGTTGGATTGTAAAAATCAATTGTTCTACTTCTTCATATGTTTAGCTTTGAGTGTTCTTGGTGAATTGTAGAGTGGTACTTGAGGTTGGTCTTCTGATCTACCACTCTTACTTCACCTACATCAACTTATTGGCTTCTCGACACTTTGGCTCTTAGCTAAACCAAGTTCTCATCATCTTAGCACTTCGGCTTTTTGCTCCTCGGCTCTTTAGCTCATTTAGCTCAGTGCTCTTTGGCTCTTCGACTTTGTAACTCTTGGCTCTTTTTCTCTTTAGCACATCTTTACACTCTTCATGGCATTGTAGCTCTAGCTCTTGTGCATTATGTTGCACTTACTTTTTCGCTCAGGCCAGCACTTGATATGGTCGGGGTTATCAGCAGCTTTGAATTTGAAATCTCAAAATTATTTATTATCTTTCAAAAGAATTCTTGTTGCAAAGTGTCCATTGGAGCATTTATTGCATAGAAATTTCAATATCCTTGATGTTGACTTCTCAATATCAGACTGCAGCTTTAATTTGTCTCTCAACGGATATATATCGTCTCTCTTCAAAATAGTTGTTAGACACATTGATCTAATCTTCAATCTCTCTTCAAGGATACGTTATTGGATGCCTCGGGACATTCAATAGTGCAATGTTCCTTTTGTAATTCTTCTCTGTCAGACTTGATTGTGCTCTACGAACTTTTATGATAATAGAGTGATGAGAATCGTAGAGTTGAGCTTTGCATTTGCTCTACGATTATTGACTTTACTTCTACTCTACTATCCACTCTTCTGTTTTCTCTTTCATGATAGTAGACTAATGAAAGTCATAGAGTTGAGTTTTGCATTTGTTCTACGATTGTTGACTTTACTTATGCTCTTGTTGTCTGCTCTATGAATGATTTCTCCATTATGCTTTAGCAGACTTCTAATTATTCTATGAACAGTACTTTAGCAGCTCTATGATGCCGAAGACATCTCTACGATCTGATTGTCTGTTTGAACCTTTACTTCACCTTGGCTGCTGCTTTACGAACTCTTGGTTTACTCTTCGAACTGACTTATTCTTTATGATCAGGCAAAGTACTTCATTATGCTTATGTAGACTTGCAGACTTCTTTTTATTCTCTGAATGTCTTGGCAGCTCTATGATGTTGAAAACGACTCTTTGATCTGTCTGTATCTTGATGTTTTACAATACCAGTTGCTGCTCTACGAAGTCTTTATTACTGTGCGAACTGACTTGAGCTTTATAAAAAGGTAAAGTACTTTTGTAATTTAGTCTTTGTAGAGATATTCCAGAGATTCCTTATACATATGACTATACTCAAACATTCTTAGAGTATATCATTCTGTGATTAGTTTCCTCTTGTTAGGCATTCAATTCATCTTTGTGACTCGTAGTTGAGCTCTACAACTTTTGTCTTGTGCACTTCAGTGAATGAACTGACTCTGTTGTTTGTGATCACGCTACGGTTCAGTAGATTGATTCTACGATCAGTTGATCCTATCGACTATAAATTGAGAGCTTTACCAAGATCAACTTAACAGATTTGAACTTTTTATTCTAAGTCCTTGTACATTTTTTTCTTAAGGACTTTAAATAATTTATCACTACAAATATACATTAATCATCTGTTCATCAGATAATGATAATTCAATTTATATGTGATTTTGGTGTATAATAAATATATTAGTATTATATGTAAGCAATTGTAAGAGCAATTTATTAAAAGAAATAAGATGGGTAAGATTAAAATAAGTAAGTTAAAATAATTTATAATATTAAATTATTTTTTATATGATAAATTGGTGGCATTAAATATACTTAAGGTATAACCACCATTTTATTGAAGAAATCATGTATTACATTATTGGATGTAATGTAATATAACCACCATCATATTTATTACAGTTAAATTGTTGAAAATAATTTATAGAAGGGGAATTTTTTTTTTGAATTTTTCGATAAATATTTAAAATAAGAAATTAGAAAATAAAATTTTAATTTATTATATGTGATGTGTATACATGCAGTATACGAACATTTGTTATGTTATAAATATATGTATATATATGTTTATTACGCAAAAAATAAATTGTTAAGAGACAATTTATATTACGAAACGAAATAATTAGTTTAAGTATACATAAATTATTGTATAATTTAAATAAAGGATATTAAAATAAATTCTAGCATTGAATTATTTTAATAAAGAGAGGATATTATATTAATTGTAATATCTTATTTATTGAATAAATTTCCATTTAAATGGAAAATAAAATGAAACACATATATTTTGCGCATACGATGTAAAAGAATATTACAAATTGAATATTATGGGTAATATATAATATGTATAATAAATAATATATAAAAGGGAGCTTAGTCAGTAGAAGAAAAAAAATGGACCCGAAAGTGGAGCAAGGGGCCGAGTGTGAGGTGAGAAGATAATAGCACATTGGTTATTTATTTTTCAAAACATATCTGACTAACTCACCTAGCCTAAATAATCTAACCTAAGATTTTGCCAAAAATTACAAGATTTTAAAAGGATGTTTGAGAGGGCTTAAGGAAAATTCATTTCGGTTTCTCATCTCTACTCCTCATCCATTCCAAACCATTTCTTTCTATTCTCTATTACTTGCAAACTTCTAGCACAAAGTACTCCTGAATATTACTAAACCACTGAATTACTCCAAGAATTGAAGCCATCAATGGAAATAAGAGAAGTATTGGTGCAGGGAGCGGCTGGAAAGAGGGGAAGTATTGCATCAGGTATCCTCAATTAAGCTATAAAGGTAATTAATTATCTTTACTATGTAGTATGAAATTAGTTGGTTTACAAAAAAAAAAACATAGACGGTTAGTAATGACTGTGACAGAGAAATGAAGAGTAACAGTTATATGTATTGTTTGTGATCATGTTATTAAGTAAATTAGAGTTGATAGATAGTATGATTATGTTGAAATTGTATAAAGTAAACCTTTGAAATGAATTAGAAAGCTAGTAAGTAACTAGTTAGTGTCTTATGTATACATGTATGGTATATCTTTGAAATGGATCCTTATGGACTGAAGTAGAGCCATGGAGATTAGCGTGATTGTGCGGAGCAATAAGGTTGGTGAGAATGGGTTGATTACGTAGCCCCAAACCTATATACAACAGTCCACAATTTAGGCCCACGCGTTATGTTTGTAAAAAATGCTCAAATGAGCTAATTGACTAAAAACACCTAATGTAACGGAGCCAAAACCTTAGACGAGTCTTATTATGTTAAATAAGACTTATTTGTAAAGAAAGTTGGGTTGGATCGAGTCAAGTCGAGTTGGATGTCAAAACGAAAAGTCGAAAACTAGTGTACTATTGACCCTAAGAGGAAAATTCGGGGTTAGCTAGATTATTCAGAAAATTCTGGGCTTTTGGAAAAGTATAGTACACTGAATAAGCTTTTCATAGACTCCGGAACGGACTAATTCTGACTTCGGAGCAAAGAGTTGTGACCGTTCAAAGTGGCCGCGTCAAAACTGTCCAAATCAGGAAATCAAGTGCAGACCAGTCTTCTTGCGCGAATTTTCTGGACTGATGTGTTTGGAATTTGGAAAAGGTCAGTAAATAAGAGTTGTAGCCCCGGGAGTAATCTTCGCGTGGGAGTAAGAATCGCTCAAAAGTGTTTTGAAACGAAAAAGTTATGACTGTTTTAGCGAGTGAGGGTAAAGCTGGAGGAAAAGTAAAAACTGTTATGAACGTCCACTTTTGGCGTAATGTTTGGGCTGCCTATCAAACCCGAAATGGGGGTTTAATATTTTTTAAAAATACGCTCATATGATACGAAAAACATACTGAAATTTGGGAACGATCTGATAAACGAGCAAGGCGTGAGAAAATTGTGAAGTTGTTGTTTCGATCATGGGGGCAGCAGGGCGCCGCGCAAGCGCTGCAGCAGTTTGGCTGGGCCATTTTGGTCTTGGTTTTTGACTCGTTTAAAATGTTTGAATTGTACGGTTCGTATTTTTTGAAAATAGGCGGATATACTACCTACAACATATCCAAAATTCATCGTATTCGAATTAATGATTTAGAAGTTAGAAAATTGGAAAGTGGGTGACATGAACATGCGGCTGACCCAAGCAGTCTGGCCGGGCGTATGGTGGCTGAACTGTTTTGATATTGGAACTATTTTGGGGACATTAAGTTATATAAGTTATGTAAGTATGTCAAAACAAGTTTAAAATAGCCACCCAACAAATTACTAGTTTTATTAGTCGTGTGTATTAATTACAACCCATTCATGCCACTGGCCGACAAGGAACCAAATAGAAGGTGAAACTAGGCTTAGTATTTTTTTTGGGTCTTAAGTTTTTGACCAGAACCTGAGTTTCTGCAACAGCAGTCTTTTCACGAATTAGCAGGCTCTGGTTTGGTACACAAACATACCACATAGTCAAACATATATTTATACAATATATGCAAACTAGTGTATGAGGGTATTTATCAAATTGAATTGATTCCTTCCAGTTCCTCGAATCAAGTATTACCCAGATGGCGAAACGTATTGCTATTTAAGAATTTCATCCCACTCCCACTTTTTTCGAAAAATGGAAAAAAACAAGAAATTTGATCTTGATAAGGAGTTTATATTTCTGGACTTGAGGCTGAGGGTATACCCCTATGCACAATAATTTCTGAGTTACATAAATTTTAAAGAAAGCATTTTGTGAACAGTAAGATCATGTTGAAAAGCCACCTGAAAAATAAACGAAGGAGGGTATTTATTTATCATTTCTCGAGTTGGGAATGTTATAGAGAATATTTGTATGTTTCTATGTATAAAGCCAGTTTACTAAGAACAACCATATTTTTTTAAAAGAGGCATAAATAAAATAATAAAAATATGTAATAAATATAAATTACATATTTAAGCGAAATAAAAACTATAGTTTACCTATAAAATTATTTTGTGGTGCAACGAAGGGCGAGAAACCGTTAAAAATTTGTATTAATCATAAATGATATTTTGAGGTTTCTGGAGTTTAAAATGAGATTTTTGAGCTGAGATTTATGTAACAGAGTATATGTATATATTTAATATATATATATATATATATATATATAATGTGAAAATGCAATTGTTTGTTAAACGAAAAATGATGCGAATGTGCTAGCAGGATAAAATATTTATATATGAGGCAATGGATCGAGTTGACTCATGAACAGACTAAATGATATAAAAATTATTTATATTAAAGAAATAATATAGTAAATTGAGTGTTAATATAAAAGTTATATATTAGCTATTTAAATCCCGAATTTTTGTGAGTAAAGGTAAAAGATATTTCTGAAATGGGATATGGATGATTTAAGCTTTAAATGTAAAACGTTTACATATTAAAAGTGTGAGAGACCTTTGTTATTTATATAAAAGATTAAAATGGATAAAGTTTTTAATGGAACAAAATTGGTTTTGAATTGAGAATAAATAATATTAGTTTTTATAAACTAATATTTATTAATAATGAATATGCATACATGTTTTGTGACATAATTGGTTACCTAATGTATATGTATATGTGTACACAATTGTGTAGAATTTGTGAGGTGAAGTTAAATTAAATTATAGCGGTAATCTCCAATCAAGGCAAGTTTCTCAGTTTATTTATGTGAACTTATAATTGTTATAAATAACTGTTAGCATGACTTATGTTTATAGATATGTGATGCCTATGAACTGCATTATTTTCTTTGTGAATGATGAAGGTCAAATTATGACTAATTGTTTAATTGAGTCAAGGAACTCAATATACATGTGCAATGAATGACAGGTGCAGTTCATGTGTCATATACTATGGTACGTATGTTACTACTAGTAGAGTATAAGTTTGATGATGCGATTATAATATATGTTTGAATTTTAAGAATATAAATGCATGAACTGAATGTGAAACGTATGTGCTACGTGATGCATGATAGGCTGTTAAACTTGCTGGGCCGTCGTGCTCAATCTTACTTAATTTGTAGGTTAAAGCTATGATGCGAACTCTCGTGATTAGGAGCGCGTGAAAAGAAGACTAGTTGTTTAATGCAGAATATATTAAACCTTGATGATGGTATTTTACATTTGTAAACCTCAAAGAAGTAAATCTTTGAATTATTATATGGATGAAGTTTATTTGTTCTGAAATAGGGATATGTTTGAAAGAATAAATTATATATATATATATATATATATATATATATTCATATCTACCCAGATTAAATAAATCATATAATAAATATGATTTTAATATAAAGAAGAATCGTAAAGGTTATGATATAGGGAACGAAAGTTGTAAAAAGAAAAGTTTTAAAAATTATTATTTTGCATTTTTAGCTAATTTAACATTAAATAATGTTTTAAAGCTGGAAGAAGATAGTATTAATGTACAAGATCGGGAAGAGAAATAGTCTCGATTTTTTGGGCGCTACAGATCAACTTAACAATTTTGATATTTTAAGTTTTAAGTCCTTGTACATTAGTTTCTTAAGGACTTTACAAAGCTTCTCTTTCACAAGTAAGGCTTTAGTCGATCAGTTTTTATATATATGTTACAATTCATTTGGATCAACTCAGTGAGATCAACCTAACATGCTTGATCTTTCTCTATTCTAAGTCTTTGAACATTCATGATTTTATTAAGGATTTCACAAAACTTACTTTTACAAATATACTTTAAATCATCTGTTCATCATCAAATCTTTTACATTTGTAATCTCATGTAGATTCTAAACAATCTCCCCATCAATAAATCAACTTTTTAATCTACATGTAGATTCCTAACATAAATTATCAAATTTTCTTTTAGGATTCCTTCATTTTCCCTTTCCATCTCCATTTTCAGCTTTGTCCGATCAATTTGTGCGGCCGAGTAAGCAAATCCAAACAAAATCGTTTCAGTAGATATGTAGTCATGCGGACCTTGAGATTGTAAGTGTTTGATGACTTAGAAACCCCTTTATATAGAGGTATGTTGTATATTTTCTTTGTTTAATAAGTTTAGGGCTTTGTGTGATGAACTTTACATCTTGTTTTATATGTAAAGTGTATTTTAATGGTGTATTCATCTATAATTACACAATCGGATTCCTCTATATACGATAATTGTGTGTCTCTTTTTTTAGTTGATGAATGATGCAGGTTACACGCTATAGTGATTTAAATGCTGAGGAGGTCATGAGAATGTAACACACCCAAAATCGGGACCAATTTAATCCAAAATCAAGATTACCTCAATCCCGACATTATGCGTTAACGACTATCGTGTTCTAGTTATCAATAATATAATTGATAAAATTGCGGACAATTTAAAATTTTTCTATCTTTCTTTCGTTCCCTGAATCGCAACCATTACGATTACATATTTTATTCATTTTCTCAACAAATTCTTATAGATTTTGCTTCATAACCTTTATTAAACTCAATTATATCCCGAGTATTATCCCTTTTTTAACCCATTAATTTCCTTTTCTTAGGATCATCGTATGCCACAATCGTCGCAACAGTTTAACATCATGATTAATTACTAAATTCATAAACATTCATAATATCACATTTTACCTCTTCTTCTAAGAATTTCGTCCTCGAAATTACAACAGTGAAACTTTACTAGTTACTATACTGTTTTCTCCTCTAAGGATATCTCTAAAATCATTGCATTCTATACACCATTCTCTCTCAGGAGTTCACTCCTTTTAAACATTCAGGAATCTTCACAATTGTTCAATAACTGTGAAGCAGTATAAAAAATTTATTTAAGAAAACTTTTTATATCTGTCTGAGGGGTCATAAAAACCATGAATTCTTAGGTTTAATGGGTATTCTCACCGCAACCGTATCTAAAACCATTCTTTACTAGGTATGTTTACAATCACGAAGAAGGTAAACTACCTTTGCTAGTACGTTTGGTGATCAGTCTATCTTACTTTATTCTTAATAACGACTATATGCGCTCATAGATTGGAACATATTATCCAACCGGTATATTTCCTTTTTTCGGGGTTGTTCACCTCAAACTTAGCACAAGATTCAGAATCAAAATAATTTGGTTTGGCATAAATTCTCAAAGAATACTTGAATTTCATAAACATATTTCAACATTTGCCTAGCTGAATCAAATAGCCTAGACTTATACCAACAATTTGAATATTAATTGAAACATTTGTCTGGCCAATTCAATTGGCATTGTCTTATCTTTACATAGTTCAAAATTCAGAAAATTATTTAATAACGTCATGATACCGCGCTGTCTCTACAGTACGTTGAGTATTCCGTTATTTTATGACTTTGTCAAACTACATCATACCATAGTGGGTTGACGATACTATGACCACATCCAACACTAGGTTAATCTGCATTGATGACTCCATCGTTTATCATATCTACACCATGTTCAATAATGCATTGACGACTATTTAAAATACATTTTGATATTTCTCAAATCATTTTTGTCTAGCTACTACATTACTCCATAGTGGGCTGACGATCTTTAGATCACATCTGACACTAAGTAATTCTGCATTGATAACTCCATCATTTTTATCATCTTTGCACCAGGTTACATGATGCATTAATGATATATAAAATACATTTTGATACATTTCAAATCATTTTCTTCTAGCCGAAATAATTAGCATAGACTTTTCTTTAAATAGCTCAAAACCATTGAAAATTATTTTTGGGATGTTATCATACCGCAACTAGTAACGATGTGCTAGTGGTACGAAGACCACTTCTATACAATTGTAACCATGTGTTGCTGATAACAAAAAATTTATTTATATATTTAAAGGCACATTAGTGCGAATTTAGCTTGATGTCAAAAATTTCGAAGTCTAGCATAGCTAGAAGATTTGGAATACCTATGCTTCCACCATCAACTTCACTTTCTAATGATCAATTGCTTAATAAATCTATCTTTTCCTATGATCCTCAATTCGCCGTTCACACAATTCTATATCCCAGTACAGTTCATCAAACATGCCACACGTTATGAGTTCAGGAACTTTTCACAATCATATGGGTTTAGGAACTTATCCTAGTCAGACCAAAATCGTCCATTCGCTGAGGGGTTCCATCATACGATTATGAGTCACGAACTTATCATAAGTGTGAGTTTAAAGAACTCGCACCTAATCTTATATTTTCTACATATCCGTTATACACATGAGAAAAGAATCACCTTCTCAACATACATATAGCGAATAGCGTGACACCAACATTTCAATGATTATCAATATAACAAGCTAAGTGGTTGTCGAACCAAACACAATCCCTTGCCCATACAAAGAATTGGTCAACTCAGCCACTAATCAAATAGGAAGCTAAGCGGTCCTAAAACCAAGCATAAATTTCCCGCCCATACAAGGAATCATACAACTTAGCTGCTAACATGAGTCCTCAATTGAAATCCCACCTATTCCTAGTTCTTTCTTTACTAGATACGAATTTTATTTAATCCGTATCTACAATTCACAACTCTTTCTTGAGTTTAACTCGTACTATTTCATAGTACCATATTCGTATAGCAATTCTGCTATAAAGTTTTCAATCAAACGATTGATCATTTGTCTTCCTAAGACCTCATCAGATCACGTTGTAATCTGATATTATAATCGTATTATATTACGACTCTTTTCTATGTTATGATCGTTTTATTTTACGATCTTCTTTTCCTTTTTATTCATTACTAGAGTTTATCTTTATCATCAGAGTTGGGTAACTCTGAATTTTATAACTTGTCAGGATTCTTCTTTGAATCTTATTGACTTACCAATACCTTGCCCAAATCCACCGCTTAGAATTTTAAACTCTATTTGAGTTTATTCCTTATCTTTATCCCTGCGGTTATAGCCTAAGGTAACCCTACCTAAGGTTTATAACCTATAGCTTTGATACCAACTGTGACGCCCCCAAATCCGGGTCCCCAGAACCTCGGACCTGGTACGTTACGATACATCATTTCTATAACTATTGCGGAAGATATAAACATAAATTGTTTATACAATAACTTTTACAACATAATTCCCAAGGTCTGTAACCTTAACTTAATACCTGTATTTAATATCCTATACAACATACAATGCCATACGCCTTCGCCTGTATCTGAAGTATTCGTTTAAATCTGCAATGTTTATCATGATATAGCAAGGGTGAGCAACAAGTTTGCCCAGCAAGTTTAATTTCAAGAAAAGATATATCATGATTGAAAGAATGAACAATAAGCTGGCTGACTTTCAACAAAATAACAATTATGAAATAACATGAATCAATTTTAGTAACTGAACGACCGAGACAATAAAATGAATGGTCAATAATGAACATAAATAAATCAACTGGACCAAATGGTAATGAAGGTGATCAGCCTTTCATACCTGATGAACACATGCAATATGCACAACGTGCGAATCAATAATTCATAGACGTGATGTAATCAACAAGGATTAACCACTAGCATAATTGAAGAATCATAACTCAAGGTTGAGTTAAAGAAAACTTGCCTTTATTGCCGACTACTGCTACGCAGTCTATTTAGCTTCATCTGAAGACCTAATATTAATAATACCGATCTCCACATTAGAATAATATCATCGCAATAACTATCGCTAATTACAGTTAAAAAATAACCTAAACACATTATCACATAATCCTATCCGTCAACAGAACACATAAGACCTAGTATCAAGTCAAACTATTTCAGTCTGAGTTGAGTTCGGTAATATTTCGATCTTCCGATTTCCTAATCGGATAATTATCGAGCCTAATATCAATAGGACTCTACCTAAACGCTTTAATACCAACTTAGATACTTTATTATTCAGTCAAAATATTTTTCACAAACTCATCATAATTTTCAAATATTTATAATGATTTTTCAATCATTAATATCATTTTTATATGATTTAAATACCACATAATTCCATTATCATTAATATTTATTTAATTTCAAATATTAATGAAATTCATGTCATAATATTATTTAAAATATCTCAAAGTATTTTTAATACCTTAATATCACTTTTAAATGATTTTAAAACATTTAAAACCATTATTAAATAACTGCCATTAATATTAAAATATTAATATAATTCACGACAAAATATTAAAAGTTATGTTTTATAACTTAAAACATTTTTTATAACCTTTAAATCATTTTTAAATGATTTTTAAAACATTAAAACTATTTTTACATAATTTATTTAATATAATTATTAAATAAATTATTATCATTAATATTAATCTATACCTTTATTTGATTACTATTTAATATTATTTAATTAAAAATTAATTAATTACCTTTAGTTATTATTTAACAAATAAATAATAGCCAATTAGATCTATCCATTATTTAATGTTAATTAGATAATGAATAATTAAATTATTATTTGTCTTTAATTATTATTTAATAATAATTAATTAATTACTTATCTTTGAATAGTAAATAATTGATCTATTTACTTCATTAGTCTTTAATTATTCCTTATTATTATTTAACAAATAATTAATTAACATTTGTCCTTATTTATTATTTAATAATAAATAATTAATTCATTTCATAAATCTTTAATCATTATTTCTTATTAAATTAAGAATAATTAATTATTACTTGTCCTTATTTATTATTTAATAATAAATAATTAATTTTATAAACTTTTATGTTAATGTAAGTAAGTAATTACTTAATCTTACTTAAACTTTCTTTAATCATTATTTAATATTAATTAAATAATAATCAATTATTTATTTAACTCTAATTATCATTTAATCTTTAATTAAATAATAACTAATTACTTTATTAATACTAACTTTACTTAATTATTATTTAATATCACTTAAATAATAATTAAATAGTTAATTACATTTAATTTGTATGTAATTAATTTACTAACCAATTAGTGGCTTTAAAATCATTTATTAACATTGTTCATTTAATTACAATTTTGCCATTCTCGCCCAAATTTTCAGATTCGGAATCCTTTACGGAAACGCTTGTAAAATAAAAACTACAACTCGGATTTAAGTTCCGTCAGAGGCTTTGGATTCGTATTTTCTTGAACTACTGTTTCCGTTTATCAAATACCAAATTTGGTTCTGTTTTGGTCACGGAAAACAGCCCAGAAGTGGCTGGTCAGTTTTAGTTTCCCAGCTTGACCCTCTTGTACTAAAACAATCATAACTTAGTCATTTTAAAACATTTTTGAGCGATTCTTGAGCCCACGCGAAGCTAACTTCCGGGACTACAATTTTTGTTCTTGGACCATCTTCAAATTCCAAGCACGAAATTCCAGAAATTTCGTGGAAGGGACTGGACCGAAATGGTTTCCCAGTTTTGACTCGGCTACGTTAAAATGGCATAACTCTTTCCTCCGATGTCGGATTTAGTCCGTTCCGGAGTCTATGGAAAGCTTATTCAGTGTAATACAACATACCAAAAGCCCATAATTTTTTGAATAATTTAGCTAATCCCGAAATTTTCTTTTAGGGGCAGCAGTCCGCTAATTTTTCTAAGTGTTAAAAACTATTTTGCTTACAAATTCATAGCTTGCTCATCTTAAATCAGTTTTTAGTCGTTCCACTTGGAGAATCTTCGTATCTTATAGCTCTATCACCCAGAGTTGACGGATCATGAATCCGACTTACGGAACGTGAACAGTAAATCCGGGAGAAGGCTGTTCAGTTTTAGTTTTCCGGTAAAAATGTTTTTGAGCTTTCTTTCAACATTTTTGACATAATCCCATACTAATACACAAGTTAAATACATGTTAACCTATATAAACATGTTTAGCAAGAATCTAGCCATTTAAAACTTGAACTCCATATATCAAAAATTAAAATACATAAACTAAGTGTTTATGGTTTATACCTTTTTCCTTTTTGGGTTTTTCTTCTTCTTCTTCTTGCTAGGTGGAGCTCTAAGTCATGAACCAAAGCTACTCTCCTCCTTCTCTCTATGCCCCACGGCAGCCCCCCTTGGATTTTCTTTCTTAATATTTTCTCTTTCTAGTTTTCTTTTGGAGAATTAGATCAAAAAGAGAAGTAAACTCTTTTAGCAAATGAAATGCACTTCATTTATAGTCTTAAATAAAAAAATATAGATATAACATGTATATCTATACAAATCTTCCCATATATCTTCATCTTCTCTCTCTAATATCTTTTCATTTTGCTTGCAATATTGGAAAAAAAAGGTGGACAAATAAAAGAGTGACACCTATGCATAGTTGGTGACCAACTTTGACAACAAAATAAAAATCACATGCTCTCTTCATCCTCTCCTTTACATGGCCGGGTGAGTCCCCCTCCTTTTGCCCATTTTGATTTTATTTTTATTACTTTTATTTTGCTTAATAAATGACCACAAAGTCCTTCCATAATTGGGCCAAGTTTTGAGCTCCCATTTAAATAGTTTGGGCTCTCTAATTAAAATGTTTGGGCCATGTAAATAACCATGGGTCCGACACACACAAATTTTATCTTACTATAATTATTTAATTAGGGCTTCCATCCCACTTATTTTAGAATTTAAATGATTACTTATGTACATTTAATTTCATAACCCAATTAGACTTGCTTTAGTTAGGTTTAAAATAATTTAATAAATTGAGATAATAAAATTAATCTCTTAGGTTAGTATATATTTTAAATACTAAATTTTCTTATACACCCTTAAGTTATTTAATTACCATACCTAATGTATAATTAGGATATGTAGCTTTCTTTATAATTCACTTTATAAAATAAATAAACATATATACATATTTACAATATATATATTTATTTAGTCATATACATACTCCTCATGAGTCATAATATATTTATCCTTATACATAATCTCTTTCTTAATTTCAAAATTTCTAGCATTCTCATTTAATTTCTTTACATTACTTAAAAAATTTAAATCAAACCGTATAGGTTCTTTAAAATTTTTAATTAATCCTCTATTTTCATGCTAGGTTTTAAACTTTAACCTTTAATTTTAATCATTTAAGATTTTATTAATCTTACAAATTCTCGGGTTGTCACACTCTAACTATCAAATATATATGAGAAAAGAATCACTTTCTCGCCATATGTATATCGATAACTCGACACCAACTTTTCAATAATTATCAATGTGATAAACTGAGTAGTCGTTAAACCAAACACAAAACCCCTGTCCATACAATGGTTAGTACAACTCAGCTATCACATGAAACCTCAATTGAAATCCCACACAATCCTAATTTTCTCTTTATTCAATACGAATGTTTTTAATCCGTATCTTAGCATTTACAACGCTTCCCTGAGTTTACCTCGTACTATCTCATAGTCCATTACCTTTATAGCGTCAGGCTATATCTTCTTAATCGTTTATTAGATCATCTGTCATTCAACAATTCAATCTAATCACGTTATGATCTTATTTTACAATCATTTTCATTACGATCTTCCTTTCTCTACGATCGTTTCATCCTACGATCTTCTTTACACTTCTCTTTAATCATATTAATTATATTATGATTTTATTCACGCTTTTCATCTTATAGACATTGTCTATTTATCATTACTTTTCATCTTTATTACTGGAGTTAGGTAACTCCTTATTCTTATCTTTTTATAACTCTTCAAGATTCTTCTTCGAATCTTCTTTATTTTCTTCCAATCTTGCACATATCTTTATCTTCTTCTTTGCTTGATAATGAATTTCATAAATTCATCTCTTATCACTTAAACTCTATTCGAGTTTATTTCTTATCATCCTCATCATCATCTCTACGATTATAGCCTAAGGTACTCTTACCTAAGGTTTATAACCTATCAGCTTTAATACCAACCGTAACGCACCCAAAATCAGGACCAACTTAATCCCAAAACAGGACTAACTTAATCCTGACCTTGTGCGTTAACGACTATCTTGTTCTGGTTATCAATAATATAATTGATAAAATTGCGAACAATTTAAAAATTTCTCTTTCTTTCTTTCGTTCCCTGAATCGCAACCTTTACGATTACATATTTTATTCATTTTCTTAACAAATTCTTATAGATTTTGCTTCATAACCTTTATTAAACTGAATTATATCTTGAGTATTATCCTTTCTTTAACCCATTAATTTCCTTTTCTTAGGATCATCGTATGCCACAATCGTCGCAACAGTTTAACTACATGATTTACTAAATTCATAAACATTCGGAATACCACAAAGAATTATTCATTTTTTTTTATTTTAACAATGTAATATTAGTAGTTTGAAGCGGTTTCAGTGTAAGTAATTCATCAATATATAATTATTATTTCAACCGTGATAATTTTTATTGTATCTAGAATTCGTAAGGAATCAGAAGAACTTTTTTTTCAATTTAAAATTTAGGAAAGGAATACATCGTATATTTAAAATATATAAAAAAAAAGATCATGTTTTTCTAAGAAAAAATGCAATCAAGTATTTTTCATCCTTTATTCAATTTTAAATTTTTTTTATCTATATTCTTATTATCATAATTATGTTCTTACCATTATAACTTATTCATATAATTTTTAATTTAGTTAGTGTGTTGTAAAATTCATATTTTTATCAATTATATTTAATTATATTAATAATTTTTTATTATTGAATTATATAAGTATAATTGTTTGAATTTAAATATAATTTACAATATATGAATATATAAACAAATGAATGATCAAGTGCTACTCCCTCGGTCCAAGTTTAGTTATCCTAATTTCGTTTTTAGTTTGTCCTCTAATTTTCTTTTTAATACTATTTTTTACTTACTTTTCCAATAATATCTTCATTTAATTATTATTTTTAAATGCATTGAAAACAACATGACATATATTGGAAAAAATAGCAATATTAACTTTGACAGTAGAATCACAACCACACTCTTTTTTTCTCCACTATCTCCCCTCTTTTTTATTGTTTCAAGAAAGAGCTGGGAGATTAAATATAACAAAAAAAAGATAATAATAGAGCAATTAATATGGGTAATTTGGAGATAAAATAAATTTCTTAATAGGCGTGCACTTTCAAACTATGACAAGCAAAGTTGGACGGAGTATTATTTATATTATATGAATAGATGAATTACTATTATTAAATTTTTATTTGTTAAATAATATATTTTGGAAAAAAATAATTTTTTTATATAAGAATTATCGTACACAGTATTAATTAATTATTAATATAGTTAATATATTAGTATTGTATAATACTAAAAATAAAAATAATACAATAATTTTATAATAAAATATGTGCTTTGCATGAGATCATGAGCTAATCTATATCTATAATAAATAAAATAAAATTGTAGTTCAATCTTATTTTTTAAGAGTAGTTATTCAATCGTTCAAACCTACTTTTTAGGAGTGTCCCTAAAATTTAACAATAATTTTAACTATAAAAAAATTCTCTTTAACCCTAACCAAAAATTCTATTTCAAGCCAAAAGTAGAGCCGCAATTTACCATCTACATTAACATTCACAACTCCGTCATCTCCTGCTTTTGAGTGTTCTTCATCAGGTTTTGGTGGTTAGTACATTTAGACACTCTAAATCTAATAATATATACAATTATGATTGTATTTGTGTATGATTTTATTTATACTAGTGTTAATGTTCATATGTTTTATATATAATAAATAAACCAAAATGGTCGTTCAAACCTAAATTTTAGGAGTGGCCATATATTCAACCCTATCAAGTCTCCTTTGGTACAGTGGTTAAGCCCACTTCTTGAGCACCAAGAGGTCTTGAGATTCATCCCTACCAAATGCAAGATTGTTAAATTTTGCCTAGACTAGCAAATATATATATATATATATATATATATATATATATAATAGCATAAAATAGTTCCTTAACCCTAAAACGTAGGAATGGTCCTGCAACCCTACAATCGTCTTTCAACCCTAAAATATAGGAACAGAAACTTAAAATTTAGTAAAAGAAACTATTTTTTCTATCTATAATTATTTAATTTCAAAAAAAAATCATCTATAGCCTTACTATCATAATTAACTACTTACCACAATCTCTTATTTTTATACATTTTCTAATTTAGTTAGTGTTCTTTAATATTCATATTATTGATAACAATAATATTTTATTATATAATATTTTTTATTATTAAATTATATAAGTATAACTATTTGAGTTTAATTAGAAATTTTATTATTACATAAGTAAATGAACATAGGAATATAAAAACGAATAAATCATTTTAAAAAGGAATACTATCATTTACTATATTAAGTAGAAGAATTATTATTGTAGATTTTTAAATTTATTTAATTTTTCATCAATAATTAGTTATATATTATTAGTTAAATAAGATATTTCAAAAGAAAATATTTTCATT
The DNA here is from genome assembly GCA_020205555.1 of Panax stipuleanatus. Classification (NCBI taxonomy): domain Eukaryota; kingdom Viridiplantae; phylum Streptophyta; class Magnoliopsida; order Apiales; family Araliaceae; genus Panax; species Panax stipuleanatus. The sequence continues at coordinate 10,871,275 of CM035125.1, read as the reverse complement.
ATACAAAAATTATTGTACACAATATTAATCTATTATTAGTAGAATTAGTATATTAGTATAGTATAAATTAAAAAAATATAAATAATACAATAATTTTATAACAAAACAAAATATGTGTTTCGCACGGGATGATGAATAATACAATAATCCATTACGTTTGCGTTACCTCACATATTGTCGTCATCAAGAATTCACAAGTCTATAAATAAGAGCTTGGATCACAAGACAAAGACACACAAGACAAAGACAAGAACAAAAAGATTTGATATGGCATCTTCAATATCCGTCACACTCCCAAGTTTCATAATTCTGCTGTTTTTGGCATTAAGGGCTACATCATTTCCAATTCAAGACAGTTTTCGCTCATGCCTTTCTTACCAAGCCCGGAATTCTATCCCATTATCCACAAGCTTATACACCTCAATAAACTCTTCATTCACATCCCTTCTTAAATCCTCTGCCAAAAACCTCAGGTTTATGGAGCCTAATGTGCGCAAGCCTTTGCTAATTTTCACACCATTGCAAGAATCCCACATCCAAGCTGCGGTTATTTGCTCAAAACAACTCAGAATTCAGCTCAGAATTCGTAGTGGTGGCCATGACTATGAAGGTCTACCTTATGTTTCAGAAATGGAGCCACCATTTATTGTTCTAGACCTTTCTAAGCTTCGGTCCATCAATGTTAATATAAAAGATAATTCTGCGTGGGTTCAAGCGGGTGCAACCATCGGTGAAGTTTATTACAAAATTGCTGAGAAGAGCAAAGTCCATGGCTTCCCGGCTGGCCTTTGCACGAGTTTAGGCCTTGGTGGGCACATTTCAGGAGGCGCTTATGGAACTATGATGAGGAAATACGGCCTTGGAGCTGACAACGTTCTTGATGCTAAAATAATTGAAGCAAATGGGAAAGTTCTAGATCGAAAAGCAATGGGAGAAGATCTGTTTTGGGCCATACGAGGAGGTGGAGGAGGGAGTTTTGGGGTTATTGTTTCGTGGAAGTTAAAGTTGGTTCCTGTTACGTCAATTGTGACGGTTTTTACAGTTACCAAGACCTTGGAACAGAAGGCGACAAAGATTCTTTACAAATGGCAGCAAATTGCAGACAAGCTTGATGAAAATCTCTTCCTTAGAGTAATCATACAAGCTGCACCTATACCTGAAGCTCAAAAAGGCGAAAGGACAATAGCAACATCGTACAACGCCTATTTTCTTGGTAATGCTAATAGATTACTCGAACTAATGGGGGAGAAATTTCCCGAATTGGGAGTAGAGGAAAAAGACTACGCGGAGATGAGCTAGATTGACTCGGTACTTTCAATTGCTGGATATCCTTCAACTGTACCTGCTGAAGTACTACTAGAAGGGAAATCATCATTCAAGATTTACTTCAAGGCTAAATCTGATTTTGTAGGCTAAATATGATTTTGTGCAAGTGCCAATCCCGGAAAAAGGGCTCGAAGGGATTTGGACAAGAATTTTGGAAGAGGATTCGGCTATAATGATCTTCAATCCATATGGTGGAATGATGAGCAAAATTTCGGAATATCAAACCCCTTTTCCTCATAGAAAAGGCGACATTTATAAGATTCAGTACGCCACAACTTGGAATGATGCTAAAGAGGATTCAACAAAACACGATGATTGGATTCGAAATCTATATACTTACATGGCTTCTTATGCTTCAAAGTTTCCAAGAGGCGCGTATGTGAATTATAGAGATCTTGATTTGGGGATGAACAAGAATGGTACTACTAGTTTTATGCAGGCAAGTGTTTGGGGTTACAAGTATTTCAAAAACAATTTCAACTTATTGGTTCGCGTAAAGACTATGGTTGATCCTGATAACTTCTTCAGTCATGAACAGAGTATTCCACCGCTTCCAAGATCAAGCTACAAATGGGGAAAGTATTTGAAGCATGGATGAAGCACATCATGAGACAACGATTCCATGAAAATCTCGCCCGGTTATTTGCATATTAACATATAATAAAAGAATACTCTTTCTTTGGTTAAAGAATATGAATTACAATATTAAATGTGATGTATGTTTTTAATTTATAAAGAAGGGCTTGTGTGACATGAGGCACCAACTTTACTCTAATAAGTTCTATAACTTATTATTTTATTGGTTATAGAAAAAATTGCATTAATAAAGTTCTAAACCTTTTTTATTGCAATAGTTAATGAAATATTTTCTATACACAATGCAATAAAAAGTTATATCAACTTTGTTGGGATTGACTCATACTTCTGCGGGTTCGACGAATGGCCACTACGACTACCCAGTTGGAAGCCAAGCGCAAAGTGCAATTGGGCTTGGAGATTTATTAGTAGCCCGGTCTTTAGTTTTACTAATGTATTGGGTTTCATGTGTTTGGGCTCATATTATAGCAGCTAGGGTTTTTTCTAGTTACTATAAAAATATTATTTGGTGTGTGAATCATTGTAGAGTATGTGAGGTATCTAATGAATACATCAGACAAGCAGGACTAGCCAAATTGGTGAACCTAGGTATATCGTGTGTCCTTGTTTTTTCGTCTTTCATATAATATCTGTGTGATTGCAATATTATTCGATCTTAAATTCTAACATTTGGTATCAGAGATTCGTTTGAGGGTTTTGGGATTGTCAAATTTAAGATGTCGAATATAGGGTCATCGCGGATTGAAATTTATAAATTCAACGGAAAGAGTTTTGAACTCTGGAAATTGAAGATGGAGGATATGCTCGTGGGTAGGGATTTCTGGACAGTAATTGAAGATCCAAAGCCGATTGTTACTCAGAAGGAGGGGACGACTTCGACTGAAACGGATTTGAAGGAGAAACTTGCTGAATGGGAGAAGTTAGATCGAAAGGCTCGTGGCCTGATTCGACTATGCCTTGTTGATAACGTCCTGGTTAATGTTTTTGGGGAGAAGACTGCGAAGGATCTCTGGACGAAATTGGAAACCCTATATCAAACTAAGTCCTTAGCTAATAAATTGTTTCTTAAGAAGAAATTGTATAAACTTCGAATGGATGATGGAAGTTCGTTTTCTGCACACCTACATGAATTTAATACCTTGATTAGTCAGTTATCATCAATAAGTTGTGATATCAATGATGATGATAAAGCTATTACCCTGCTCTAGTCACTGCCTGATTCGTGGGATAATCTGATTATTGCGATTGGTAGTGGTACTACAGAATTGTCGTTTGAGGGGGTTGTTTCAGCTTTATTGTCAGAAGATATGCGACGACAGAGTATGGAGAGTTCAACCAAGGAGGCTTTGTTAGTTCGAGGGCGAAATCAGGATAGGAATTCAAAGAGGTTTGGACACAAGTCACAATCACGAGGAAGATCTAAGAGTACTAACAGGTCGAAAATTAAATGCTGGAAGTGTAATGAATTTGGGCATATGAAAAAGGACTGCAAGAACAAGGGTGGTAAATCTGCAAATGAGAAGCATGATTCGGGGAATAAGGATGAAGCCACTGGAGACTTGTACATAGCACCTGCTTGTGTAGCAGATGATGATGACTGGTTCATTGATACAGGAGCTTCGTATCATATGACACCTCATAGGAATTGGTTCTATCAGTATGAAACATTCAACGAAGGTAATGTTATGATGGGTAACGATGCATCCGTGAAAATTATTGGTCGTAGAAAGGTGAAGCTCAGGATGCATGATGTTACTGTTAAAACACTTTCGGGAGTAATGCATATTCCTGACCTTAGCAGGAACTTGATATCGGTTAGCACGATGACAGATGGAGGTGTCAATTTTAGTTGTGACAAAGACTCATGTAAGATGACTCGTGGGTCAATTGTAATAGCGCGTGGTAGAAGACATGGTACCTTATACAAGCTGCTGGGAAGTGCCATAAAGGGGCAGTTTGGTGGCTCTTTTATTTCTGAGAAAGAAGACAGTGCGGAGAACAGTTCGTCTATGTTATGGCATCAACGGTTGGGGAATATCAGTAAGAAGGGGTTGTCCACTATAACATCAAAGAAACTGGTGGAAGGGGTTCCAGATTGCTCCATGGGATTCGGATTCTGTGAGCATTGTTTGTACGAAAAATAGAATAGAGCCAAGTTTAAGTCTACTACCACAAGAGCGACTGCAGTATTGGATTTGATACACAGTGATTTATTTGGGGAAACTCTAGAAGCATCTCTTGGAAAATCAAGGTACTATGTGTCTTTTGTAGATGATTTTTCAAGATATGTTTGGGTTTATTTTATTAGAAGAAAGTCTGAAGCACTTGACAAATTCTGAGAGTTTAAGGCACTAGTTGAAAATCAATTCAACATGAAGATAAAGGTTCTTCGAACTGATAACGGTAGAGAGTATTTTCCAGTTGATCAGTTTTGTGCTGAGCAGGGCATTGCAAGGCAGAATACAATTCGGATGACACCTCAACAAAATGGTGTGGCTGAGAGATTAAATCGGACACTCATGGAAAAGGCGAGGTGTATACGGAGTTGGGCAGGCTTGGAGCCTGAATTCTGGGCAGAAGCAGTTGATATAGCATGTTACTTGAAGAATCGGACACCTACATCTGTATTGAAGGATCAAACTCCTTTTGAGGTACTTTTCGAGAGGAAGCGAAGCTACTTTTCGAGAGGAAGCCTAGTATGTCTCATGTTCGAGTGTTTGGTTGTGATGCGTATATGCATGTGCCAAAGGAAAAAAGGAACAAACTTGACTTCAAGTCTGAGAAGTGCAAGTTTATTGGCTATAAGGAAGGTGTCAAGGGATACAAGCTGTGGAATCCAAAGACTAGAACTGTTTTGTACAGCTGGGATGTGGTGTTTAGAGAAACATCGAATGAGCCAGTTGCAGATAAGTCTTCCGAAAAACTTGATAGTCTGCAGATTGATGTGAGCATGAGAAAGCAGGTGGAGACTACAAATTCACAGTTGGCTACAAAGTTTACAAATGATGAACTAGTTGAGTCCGAACATGTTTTGCATAATGAGGAAGATGGGGATGATTCAGATATTGAGGAAGATGCTGAGGTGGAGGCTGATGAAGAAGTCGAGCCTACATTGAGGAGGTCCATACGGGTTCGAAGGCGACCAAGCAGATATTCACTTAGTGCGTATCATGCCTTACATGTCACTAATGATGAACCGTGCACAGTTAAAGAGGCGAGGGCCTTGGGGGAGTCGAATCAGTAGGAGCTTGCTATGAATGAGGAGATGCAATCACTTGATAAGAATCAGACCTGGAGTCTTGTTAAATTTCCTAAGGATCGGAAGGCGATTGGATGCAAATGGGTGTATAAGAAGAAATCAAATGCGGATGGAAGTATAGAGAAGTATAAAGCGCGACTGGTGGCAAAAGGGTATTCTCAAATAGAGGGAATTGACTATGATGAGATATTTTCTCCAGTAGCAAAGTTGACATCCATCCGGACAGTTCTATCTGCAGCAGCTGTTTATGATCTAGAGGTTGAGCAACCAGATGTCAAAACAGCGTTCCTTCATGGTGACTTGGAGGAGGAGATTTACATGAATCAACTAGATGGTTTTGAAATCAAAGGCAAAGAGAATCTAGTATGTAAATTGAAGAAGTCCTTGTATGGGCTTAAGCAATCTCCAAGAATGTGGTATCAAAAGTTTGATTCTTACATTTTACAACTGGATTCATGCGATGTCAGGTTGATCATTGTGTTTATGTGAAAAGGTTGGGTGACAATTTTGTTATTCTAACATTGTATGTTGATGATATGTTATTGATTGGAAATAACAGGAAAATGATCAAGTCTGTGAAAGGTTTGTTGACACAGCAATTTGATATAAAGGATCTTGGGCCAGCAAATTTCATCTTGGGTATGCATATACACAGGGATCGTAAGAATCGAAAATTGGTGTTAGGGCAGAAGAAGTACATTGAAGGGGTGTTGAAGAAATTCAACATGATTGACTGCAAACCGGTTGGAACCCCTATGGCTACAGGAACTAAATTATCTGCAGATCAGTGTCCTAAAACCAAAGAAGAAGAGGAGGAGATGGCTCACATTCCATATGCAAGCGCGGTCGGAAGCTTAATGTATGCAATGGTATGTACGAGACCAGATATTGCCCAAGCAGTGGGAGTATTGAGCAGATATATGTCAAACCCCGATAAGGAGCATTGGACAACCATCAAAAGAGTTTTTAGGTATCTTTGTGGTACTTCTGATTTTGCATTGCATTTTGGAGGTAAAGAAGATGAGAGGAACTTTGAGGTGGTAGGATATGTGGATGCTGATTGGGGTGGAGATGTTGATAGCAGGAAATCAACAAGTGGTTATGTATTCAAATTGTTTGATGGTCCTGTGAGTTGGACGAGCAAAAAGTAAAGTGTTGTTGCATTATCATCTACGGAGGCAGAATACATGGTGCTTACTCATGCAAGTAAGGAAGCAATATGGATTAGCAGGTTGTGTTCTGAGCTTGGTTTTAAACATAAGACAGTGAAGTTGAAGTGTGACAGTTAGAGTGCTATTAACTTAGCAAAGAATCCTGTATTTCACTCATGGTCGAAGCATATTGATATCCAATATCACTTCATTAGAGAGAAGATTGATGAGAAACGGATTCTCTTGGAGAAGGTTGACACGGTAGTGAACGACGCCGACTTCTTAACTAAAGCAGTTCGTTTGGTGAAGTTTGAGTGGTGTACATCTGAGGTGGGTATCAAGAAGTATTCATCAAGTGGGAGAATGTTGGGATTGACTCATACTTCTGCGGGTTCGACGAATGGCCACTACGACTACCTAGTCTTGGGTTTTACTAATGTATTGGGTTTCATGTGTTTGGGCTCATGTTATAGCAGCTAGGGTTTTTTCTAGTTACTATAAAAATATTGTTTGGTGTGTGAATCATTGTAGAGTGTGTGAGGCATCTAATGAATATATCAGACAAGCAGGACTAGCCAAATTGTGAACCTGTGTATATCGTGTATCTTTATTTTTCCGTCTTTCATATAATATCTGTGTGATTGCAATATTATTCGATCTTAAATTCTAACAAACTTACTAAGGTGAAATTTGTGTCAACTTCACCCTATCCGGATCCTAAGCATAGAGATAATAAAAGTATTTTCTTTTGCATATTAATATAAAAAAAATCTTTTTATTATGTTTATCTTAGGCATTTGATAATAACAGAGTAATATTTTATAGATTAGGATCTCCTCCATTACATCTAATTTTTAATTTATCTCAATACACATTCAGCGACAATAAAATTTATCGCAAACATTTAGCGACAACATAAAATCGCTGTATACAATTATTTCACTGAAAGTGTCGTGAAAGTAATATATCTATCGCTAAATATGTATTAGAAGAAATTAAAAGATAAGTGTAACGTAAGGGATTCTAATCCAATATTTATGCTACCAGAACAATTATACATTTAGCAGCACTTCACACTTACTTCAGTTATATTTTAAAATTTTAACGACACTTGTTGATGTAGCATCATAATTCATTATGAACGGACTTATCTTAATTGTAATTTTATACTGAAAATTACCAATCCATTAAAAGGACTTATTAAAGTGCTTTTCTGAAAGCGTGTTTACATTTAAACGTGAAAACTTGCACACACAAAAAATGTCGCTAGTGTGATAACCCAAAAGTTTAGAAATCTTAAATGATTAAATTAAATATTAAAGTTTAAAACCTAGAGTGAAAATAGAGGATTTATTTAAGATTTTTAAGAAAAATCTATACGGTTTAATAATTGAAAGAAATATGTAATAATAATTATGGCAAACCATATGAAGAATGCTTATTGAATGTAGCAAACCTTATTGAGAGGTTTAATAGATATTAAATTAAATGTCTAGTTTAATATATGAGTATATATATATATTATTTTATGATTTATGAAGGAGATGTAAGTTTACGTAATATGGTAAATATATTAAATTATATTTTCTATATGTAAATAAATTGATATAAATAATTTATAATGTTAGAGAATAAATTTATTAATTATTTTATATATGTGATGTGCGCATGTTTGGCGTAATTTGTAATTGGGAGATAATATATATATATATATATATATATATATATATATATATATATATATATTATGCGAGGAAATAAAATTGTTGGGAACAATTTGCTTAATGAAGCAAAAATAGGCGGGTTAAGCATATAATATTTATATATGCTTTACCCAAGAGTATTAGAATAAATTTTTGTATGAAATTAATTTAATAAAAAAAAAGATATATTATATTTATCGTAATATCTTAAGGAAAATAAATTCTTAATTGAATTTATGTTAATGAGGTAAGAATATTATATTCTAATATATTGGGTATGTAAATAATTGTATTTACATGATGAATTATGTGTAGCATATTTATTTTATAATTATAAAATAAATATGTAATTTAAGTATGTTATGTTATGTTTTATATAATTTATATATCAAAGATGGGTTATGTAAATTATATGATTCCAAGAGGGTAAAATAAATTAAGGAGATTTATGTAGTAACTTATTTAGTTAAATTAAGTTACTAAGATTGGGTAATTAAATTACTAAAAAAATATTAATGGAATAGTTGAATTATTATTTAAAGTCCAAAACAAGTGGACTAGAAACCCTAATTAAATATATAGGGTTATATAAACTAAATGTATTGGACTATGATAGTTTTTATGCCCAAGCAACTATATGAGGGCCCAATCAATTAAAAGGATGGCCCAACTTTAGCCCAAAACTTGGTGGAATTTGTAGATGACAAACTAAGCAAATTGGGCAAGTAAAATAAATCAAAAATGGCCAAAAATAATGAGATATGGCCGGATAAGGTAGGGATTTTAAGCACATGGTTCTTTTCATTTTTTCTCTTATTTTCAAAGGGTAGTTCAACCACTCCCTAGCCTATGTGTCCTCCTAGCATAGCTTCTTTAATAATTGCCAAGACTTTGCAAGATTTGCTAGATTTATATGCATAAATATATTATATGTATACAATTAAAAAAAGAAAAGAAGAAAGAGTTACTTTTCTCCACCAAAGAGTTAGCAAAAGAAAAATATTAGAGAGAGAAGAAAAAGAAAGTAAATAGAAAGAGAGAGGAGAGTGTTGGTTCGGCAGTCCCTTGATGGAAGAAGGAAGAGAAGTTTTCATGCCTCCAAGCACCATAATCACCCTTGGAAGGAGAGGAAGAAAAATCATCAAAACAAAAGGTTTAAAAGCTCTCCTATTTCAAAACTCTAATTAGTTAATATGATTTATTGTGATGGTTTTTGTCAAAAATAAAGATCTATGTTTCTTGAACTTTAAAACTTTAGGCCTACATGTTATAAAGTGTATTATGTATAGATATAACTATTTTGAGTGATAAAAAGTTGGATCAAGGGAAAGAAAAGTAAAATAATTTTTAAAGCTTAAGAAAATTAGTAGACTGCTGACCCAAAAACGGAATTTCGATATTAATTAGATTATTCAGAAAATTCTGGGCTTTTGGCATGTTATAGTACACTGAATAAGGTTTTCATAGCCTCCGGAACGGACTAATTCAGACTTTGAAGCAAAGATTTATGACCATTCAAAGTAGTCGCGTCAAAACTGTCTAACTAACTCGGGACAGTCACCTTACACGGAATTTTTTGAATTATGTGTTTAGAATTTCGTAAAGGTCAAAGAATAAAAGTTGTAGTCCTGGAAGTTAGCTTCACGTGGGCTCAAGAATCGCTCAAAAACATTTTAAAACAAAAAAGTTATGATTGTTTTAGTACAAGAGGGTCAAGCTGGAAAACTAAAACTGAACAGCCGCTCCCGGATTTTACTGTTTACGTTTCATAAGTCGGGTTCATAATCCGTCAACTCTGGGTGATAGAGCTATAAGATACAAAGATTCTCCAAGTGGAACGACTAAAAACCGATTTAAGATGAGCAAGCTATGAATTTATTAGCAAAGCACCTCAAACTAGCTAAACAAACATAGACAGTCTGACTAGCAAAGATTTTTCAGGGTCTGTCAATGTTCTGGAAAAATTATTCGATAATTTAATAATATATTTCAGGGAGTCACGGTTCCAACGAGACCAAGTGGGCCCACATCGAACTTGTAGATTTCTGTCTACAATCGTTTCCGTGAAGGACCTCAACTTTGGAACGTATAATGAAAAGTTAAGAAAATTAACTAAAGTTTTCACTAATTAATTATTATTGAACATATAATAATTAAAGAATGCTTAATTAAGGTTAAGTACTAAAATGTGATTATTTAATTACATTAGCATTATAAAATAATTATTTATTATTTAATTAATATTAATAATAATGAGTATAAATGACCACTAATTGACTATTCTTTAAAGAAAAATGAAAGATTAAATGATAATTAGAGTTAAACAAATGATTGATTATTATTTAATTAATATTAAATAATGATTAAAGAATGTTTAAGTAAGATTAAGTGATTACTTATTTACATTAACATAAAAGGTTATAATTATTTATTATTTAATTAAATATTAAATAATAAATAAAGACAAGTAATAATTAATTATTCTTAACTTTAATAAGAAAGAATAATTAAAGATTTATAAGATGAATTAATTATTTATTATTTAATTAATATTAAATAATAAATAAGGATAAATGTCAATTAATTATTCTTTAAATAATAATAAAGAATAATTAAAGACAAATATAGTAAATAAATCAATTATTTACTATTCAAGGATAAGGAATTAATTAATTATAATTAAAGTACAAATAAGAATTTGATTATCCATTATTTAATTAACATTAAATATGAGAAGATTTAATTGGTTATTATTTATTATTAAATAATAACTAAAAGTAATTAATTAATTATTATTTAATTAATATTAAATAGTAATCAAATGAAGATGGAGTTAATAAATAAAGAGAATTTGAATAACTCATTAATTAAACAATTATAAATTGTTTAAAGACATATATCTTTTAAGAAAAACACTTTTTCATTAATCTAATGTTAGTAAAATGATTAATGATAGTGTATTATGTTAAGTATTGTTTGTAATGAACATATCTATTAAATAGATAGCCGAAATGACGTAATAAAATACGTTTATGTGCTAGCGAGATAAAATGCTTGTATATGAGACAACAGTTCTAGTTGACTCATGAACAGATAAAGTAATAAAAAAAATATTATTATTCAAGAAATAATATAGTACGTTGAGTTTTCTATAAAGGCTATATATTAGCTGTTTAAATCCCGAATTAACAAGTAAAGGTGTAAAATATTTCTAAAAAGGAATATAAATTATTTAAGACCTAATATGTAAAATATTTACATATTAAAAATGTAAAAGACCTTTATTCTGTATGAAAGGGTTGAAATGAGTTATATTTCCTACTAAACCGATTATGGTTTTGAAATAAGAATAAATAATATTAGTTTTTATAAACTAATAATAATGAATATACATGCATGGTTGTGACATATTTAATTACCTAATATGTGTGTGCATGTAAACACGATTGTGTAGGATTTGTGGGGAGACTCTAAATTAAGTTATAGGGGTAATCTCCAATCAAGGCAAGTTTTCTAACTCAAACTCGAGTTATTATGTTTCAAGCATGCTAGTGGTTTAATTATTTATAATTATTCCACATCTTTTATTATTGATTCGCACTTAGTGCAAGTTGCATATGTTCATCAGGTATGAAAGGCTGATCACCTTCATTACCATAAGGTTCAGTTAAATTTGTTCATGGTCATTATTAGCATCCAGCATTATTGATTCAGTCATTCAATTATTAAAATTTTGATTTATGCTCTTTCACAATTATTATACATTGTTGAAAACTTGAAAGCTTATTCCTTTTCAATCATGATATATCTATTTTATATTTAAACTTGCTGAACAAAGTAGTTGCTCACTCTTGCTATATCATGATAACATTTTCAGATTAAAGCGAAGGCTCGAAGAAAGACAAAGACAAGGGTAAAATCCAATAATAGATGATTATGCACGTTAACTATTTGGTTATCTGATGCAAATTATTATGTAAACCTTTAAGTAATTAAGGTATGTATCAAGATAAAGGTTGTAGACCTTGGGATTATGTTGTAAAGCTTATTATATAAATAATTTATATTTATATCTTCCGCATTAGCTATAGAATATGTTTCAAGATGAAGTACCGTAATGTACCAGGTTCGAGGTTCAAGGAATCCGGATTTGGGGGCGTCACAGCTAGAATGTCGTTAGAACAATGTCCCCTTAGACTTTTTGTTTCTAGAAATAAACTTATGCTACGTTTGGATTGGAGTAATGAATGTGAGAATAGAATGACTCATTCTAAAAAAATTGTGTTTGGTTGCGATTGGAATGGATTGAACCATTCTTAATCATCCTAAATTTATGAATTTTATTCCTTGTGGAGGAACAATATGGAGTAACTCATTCCAACTAGAATGGAATGAATAATTTCACTCTCCATTCCATTTCTTCGATCCAAATGTAGCATTATAGATAATATTACACCCTCTTTACTCTTAAACCTTGTAAATTATTCACTACATCTATTATATATCTTACTAAAATTTAGACTAAAAGACAGTTTGCACCGCCAAAATTTGTAGCATTGTTGATGGTTTGCACCCTAATATATATTTAAAATGTATCTAAGTGCACCCTAAACTTCTTTATCGCTAAACAAAATGCACACTCCGTACAATTAATCGGTCAAAATTGACCGGCTGTGCCTGTAATCCAAATTGTGAAGGGGTAATTTCAGTAAAACATGTTTAAGAAATAAAAATATATTAAAAATATCAAACCCTAAAATCCAAAACCTTACTGCATCTCCCTTCTCTCTAGAAAAAATGGCCACCGACTAACAGCTCTGACCGGTAGAGCCCTCCATTTGGCGAGCCTGTGCTGGCTCCTCCATACAAATTTCGACTGTCGGCTCTAGTGTTTACTATTTCCCTCAAGGCCACGCTGAGCAATCGTCATCCCCTCGTTTTTCTCCTCTCGTCAAGCCCCGCCCCTTCACTCTCGCCGAGTTTTGGCTGTCAATTTACTTGCCAATCTGGAGACAGATGAGGTTTTTGCTAAGATCCAGCTTGTTCCGGTGTTTCCTCAACTTGATTGTCCAGTGGCTAGACTGAAGGATGATGAGGAGAAAGAAATGGATCTCCATTTTTTCTGGGTTCTTGTAGAAATGCAAAGGCGGAACCAAGGGGGGCGAACCAAAATTATGCACAGGCTATATATTAATACATATATTAATAGTCAATATATAGATATATATATACACACACACACATGTATATATGTGTAATAATAGTAGTTTATAATAGCAGTCCAAAATTTTCTACATGCGCTCCATAAATTAAAAAATAAAATAAATTTTAGTTTACAATAAAATTTAAATGAAAGAACTTAAAACACAATCAAATCTAGGTCGCTACTTGATATTGAAGAATGATCACAAAAATCAAGTTCTTTATTTACCAAATTATTTTCTACAAACATTTTATATTTTTAAACATCTTGAATTTACTTCAGAGACTCCCCTTTGTTGATTTCTTTCTAAATTAATTTTCTTTGTTCAATATAAAAAATTGATATTTTCACATTAAAAAAATAATATTTCTACATGAATTCCTCTCACGTATTTCTACATGAAATAAAAAAATAATATTTTACATAAATTTTGATATTGACCAAAATTTTGAGACGTTTTCAAACTATTCAGAGTCACAAGATACAGTAGCCTCCTCTCAGTCGTACAACCGAAAGAAGCACTCCAAGCGTCAATAAATAATTTTTTTTACTGATGTATTTTGACCTCCTCTCTAAAAACATTCTGGTTCCGCCAATGTACAAATGGATCTCCATTTTTTCTTAACAATGATTACAAGCATCACCTGCTTGGACGGTTCCACAAACCACACTAACAATTCCAAACTCTCTTCCCATCTCTCTCTTCATCCATCCAATTTCCCTTTTTGCTCCCTCACTACGATCACTCAACCCCACGCCACCCCACCCCACACCATATATCCCTGCTTTCTCAAGTTTTCTTTTATTCTCTCTCTTAATCTCTCTCCAAAATTATTTAAATATAAATAATGATCATCAAGAGAACAACATCCTCTGTTTTTCAACATGCCCCTGGTGCTTTTCCAGTTTGAATTATCCTAACCTGTCTTTCTTTGTTTGAAGCAATCAATAACCACTTCAGAATAAATTTATGAATTGAAGAAGAATGGGTATAAAGATGGCTCATTGTCTTGTAATATTCATCCAGTTGGGATTTGTTCTGTGTTCAGGTGATGATCACTCTCACAACATCATCATATTACACATGGCTGCCGTTGTTATCTTATTCTCTCTGTAAATTAATGTTCTTCTTCTTCTTTTTCCTTTCTCTTTTCAAGATTCTTTTTTCAATACATGCTCTTGTAATTTTCTTTCTTTCTTTCTGTCCAGTGAATTGTAATCAATTCGCATCTCTGCAATCAATTTCTAGTTCTATGTTTTAAATGCTTCTTCTTTGCTCAAATGTATTTGCTTTTCAATGCCCCCCTGGGTGTTTTAAAAAAATTATGTTTTTTGGCTCCTCAAATATTTAATCGTCATTAACTTTTACTTTTGCTTTGTTAATTAGGTTAGGTCATTACGGCTCTCAGCTTTTAATTTTCTCAAAAAATTATGTCTTTTGTTTTTGTGATTTTGATTTTAGATTGTTGCAATAGTGGACTAGGGGATGAAGATAATGAATGATTACATTTGGGGTTGGATGATGATAGTTAGAATTTGAAAATTAAAGATGATGAACAAATGATTTGGGGATTAGGGTTGGGGTTTGGTTTTATATTTGGGGGTGTGGTTTATTGTTTATTTTTTTAATGTTTTTAATTTTCTTAAACATGATTTACCGATTTTGTTACAATAATATTCAGTCAATTTTGACCGGTTAATTGTACGGAGGCATTTTGTTTAGCGATAAAGAAGTTTAGGATGCACTTAGATACGTTTTAAATATTATGGTGCAAACCTCAACAATGCTACAAACTTTGGGGTTCAAACTGTCTTTTAGTCTAAATTTATACCATAGGCGGCTTATCGCAGTTAACCACCGTAAAAATGTGTTGTGCATGAGTTTGGAGGGTTAAATGCTTTTTCAGTCACTGTACTATATGTCAATTTATAAATGGATAACTGAACTTTTTTTTCTTACAGTCAACTAACTGTACTCGATTTTTCTTTAAGTCTGTTGACTTTTAACGGAAATGCCACATCAGCTGCATATGTGTAAAAAAAATCTTATGTGGCACAAATCATCCGATGTGGCTTTCTTACGTGAAAATTGAGGAAATAATTTATAGAAAAAATGAAAGATTTATGAAAAAAGTTAGCCAAAAAAATAATAATAATTGAAAAATATATTTAATTATTTTTTTTATTAATACCAAATAAATAAAATCTCATCAGATTTAACAAATGTGTAATCTCATCAGATAAAAACTCAATTAATTCCTCCTACATCATAACAGGTGGTCACTGTATATAAATAATAATATTCTCCTTAATTTTAATTAATTCCTCCTACTATTATTATTTATTATTAAATCAGTCTCAAAACCCAATTAATTCCTCCTACTCCATAACACTCGACTGGTTCTTCACCTTCAGTCTCATCTCCACCGCTCCACCACCACCACCATTACCATCATCAATTCAACCCTCACGTACCAAAAGGTTCTTCACCTTCTCCTTTCTCAAAATCAGCCCACATATTAGAGTAATTATAATAAAATAACAAATTAACATTGATCATCTAACAAAAAACGAATCTGGGAAGAAAATTGCATCTTCCTCTTCATCGAATCTTCTTTTCTTTTCTTTTTTTCTCCTTTTTTAGACTAGCGAGATGACAAGCGGAAATTGCTAATAACAACGAATCTAGGCTTTTTGGAATGAAGATGGTAGCTAATTTGGGTTTCTCGGCTACAGATCTGGGTTGGGTTCATTGTAGAAGATTTGAAACCATTGTAAAAGATGCTTTTGGGTTTTTTTGTGTTGTGAATCGGCTGTGTAGGTGGTACGATGGCATGATAATGGGGGTTAAATCCTTCTGATATTTGTTAAAGATGGACGGTGGGAAGAAGACCAGTATGCTTGTATTTGTTGAAGAGATGAACAATGAGAAGAAAATGAATAATCTAATGAGATTTTATTTGTTCTGTTTATGCTTTTGTAAATGTTAAATCTGATTTAATATTTTATTTTGTTGTTACACAAATATTATACTTGGTAAGATTTTTAATTTTAAAATATTTTAATTTTATAATTTTTATAATTTCTTCAATTATATTTTTTTTATTAATTATATAACAAAATATTTGCTATTAATTACAAAAATAACTAAATAACTCTTTTTATTTTTACATTTCTGCCATGTATTTTTATGATAAATTTTTTGATTTTATTATAATTTTCTTTTATTTTCCCCTAAATGTATTTCATATTCCCCTTAATTTTAATTAACAAATTTTTAGTTTTTATGTTTTATAAATGGCTTAATTATAAATAAAAATTTATTTGATATTAATTACAAAATAATTAAGTATATTTTTTTATTTATTTTCATGTTTTTTTGGTTAAATTTTCTAATTTATATTATTATATTTGTAAATAATTAAACAAAAATTCATTTGATATTAATTATAAAAATATTTAAATATATATTTTATTTATTTTCTTATTTTTTTGACAAACTTTTCTAATTTATATTATTATTTATAAAGAATTAAATAAAAATTCATTTGGTATAAATTTTCCCTTTTAGATCCATATATTCAATTATTTTTTATTTCCTAAATTATATTTGTAAATAATTAAACAAAAATTCATTTGATATTAATTACAAAAATAATTAAATATATATTTCATTTATTTTATTATTTTTTGACAAAATTTTCTAATTTTTATTATTATTTGTAAAGAATTAAATACAAATTTATTTGGTATTAATAAAAAATAATTAAATATATTTTTCAATTATTTTTTTGTTTTTTTGGCAAACTTTTTTCCATAAATCTTTCATTTTTCCCATAAATTATTTCCTCAATTTCCACTTAAGAAAGCCACATGGGATAATTTGTGTCACATATAAAAGTCAACAGACTTTAACAGCTTTTTTAATTTTGTATTAGAAAAATCGAGTACAGTTAGTTGACTGTAAGAAAAAAAAAATTAATTATCCATTTATAAATTAACATATAATACAGTGACTGAAAAAGCATTTACCTGCGTTTGGAAGCAACAATCAACCATCTTCCAACCAAACATCAGAACTTAAGCGAAGAGAGACCATCATTTGATAGTATATATAGTAGATCATCTGTCCGAATAAAATTAAAAGTAAAAACCTAATTTATTTAAGGAATAAAGAAGTGATGCTGACTATATTAGTTACAAACGGCGCCAGATGTAACCATTGATTTACTTATTTAACGAATCAAATTCAATTGTTTTAGTCATGATCGTTTCAAGAAGGGAACTGATATTTCTATATACAAAATTGGTATTTTTACATGATTCCTTTCACATAAATAGTAAGTGGGTTTCCTCTTTATGTGAATGAGACTCATGTGAAAATATAAATTTCATTTTAAGAAGAGTAAAATACAGTGACACCCCCTCTATATAATCATAATAACACTCACATCTCCTCTAGTTTTTTAAATAACAGTTAATATTTCGTCAAATTTTTAGGGTTGACTAAATAGATAAAATTACATATTTACCTTTGTATGTTATCAAATTTTAATCCCTAAATAATATATATGTTTAATTATATTTTTTTAATACAATACATTTTAATTATAGTTTTGTTTGTAATTAATACTATCTCATTTAAATTGTTGATAACTTATTAAAAAAAATTAATATAGTTTAATTAACACATATTTTTGGATAAGTAATACAAATATTAAAAAAAATAAACTAAATTATTAATGGAGCTATTCTAATTAGAGTGATTGAGTATGTTAATAGTTTAGTTTTTGGTGTTTAACAACAAAAATTATTATATAAATTTTTAGTTTCATATTATGATTTTTATATGTTAGATTTTCTTGAGTATATGTCAAAATTTGGGATGTTTGTGATTTTGATTATATTTTTTTAGTATACAGTCGGCGTTAGTTTTGTGCAATGTTGAATAAAAGAAAATATAATAATATTTATTACTATCTCTATCTTGTAAATAGTTTTTTTTTTGAGTAACAACATTTGTCATTTTTACTGTAAATAATTATTTTTAAGTGTGACTTATGTTTAGTTTAATATATGAGAAAAATAATTAATATAATTTTTAATATTTTTTATATGAACAACAAGATTCGTTTGGTAATAATAAGTTTGCTTTACATAAATTTTAATATTTGAAAAAAATAATTATAATTTTATTGCGTTAATTTGTACTTTTATGGGTATTAAAATTTTAATTTTTAAGTACAAAAAAATATATTTGATTATATATCACGTAAATTTTAATCTTTGAGAAATTCAATTAGCAAAAATTGTATGACTTTATTTTTCTAATAAAATGAATATTTATTATTTTTTGATATTTATTTTATTTATTGCACAAGTTCATAATTTAATTAATTAGATCAAGTTAAGTAAAAATTATAATATACAAATTTATATTTAGTGGATAAATTAAATATTATAACTTGAAGGTATTAGACATTATATTAAAAATATTTTTGAATATTAATTGGTCAACCACACTAAAGTTAATGAATGTTATATATTGTAAACTAAATGAGTACTAACTGTCACTTAAAAAACTAAAAAAATAATGAGTGTTATATATTATCTACAGGGGACGTCGGTCTATTTTACTCTTTTAAGAATTCACAAAAGAAAAGAAAAATAAAGAATTGTCACAAAAGAAAAGAAAAAAAGTTAGTGCATTGGGAACCCAACCCACTCAATATAATTAAATAATACTCCGGAACCATTCACGCACTATCCAACGTCAAGTGGGTTTCCAGTCTACCATTAAACAGCAATAGAAGGCGACTTTACTTGATATGAATCTCTTTAGCATGTGTATTTATTAATTATGTTTGACCTTTGAATTTAAGGGATTGATATTATTAGAATAAAAACAACTTGCAAAGTGAGGACAATAAGTACATTACCTACTCCCTACAGTATTAAGTGTTGTACAAAAAAAAATAGAAGTATCATTAAATATATATTTATTTTGACAATATTAATTTTGATTCGACAATATCAACGGCCTTAAATAATTTGAACATAATGTCAAGAAAAACAAAATTAGAGTTTCAAATAAAATAACAAATGATGTTCTATTATTATTACAATTTACATTTGTTAATAACAAATGTAATGATTTATAATTGAAAAAAAAAATTAGAAAAAAATTTACTAAAGTATATTAGTCTAATAAATAGAGTAATGTCACTAACTTAACGCGTAAATGTCGGGCAGTAGTCAAACGATTGAAAATGTCAAAGTAGTCCGTTCTCATTCTATTCATCTATATTAATAATTTCTTAGCTTCATTGTAAAAAATAAAATGGTAACCTTAATTATAAGGGGCCGGGGTCACTATTAAATACAATCATAATATTCTCTATGTCATGTAAAAATTTACTTAATTTGATTTTTCTGGTCAAATTGATCAATTTTAAAATTAATAATTAATCAAATTTATTTATATTTTTGAGATTTTAAAATTTGAATATTGTAATAAATTAAACGTAGTTTTTTATGATCATTTTTTATATATTTTTCATTATCATTTTTATCTCTCATATTATCATGATGCTCATTTCAACATATTTTAAATCTAAAACATGAAATGAAGAATCTCTATTTCAAATATTTGAAATGGAAAGGATCCTAATTCATTCATTAATTTTAGGATAATTAAAACACACAATGCACATAATACCCCACCTCCTTTAGACTCTTTGTCCCTAGCCTTAGAATGAATGTACATAATCCTCTCCATTTCAAAGAATAGAGAAGATGCACGAGTCCATAAATACCACCTCACTCTCATACATCAAACCACAAGAAAAAGACTCAAACATGAAATATTCAATCTCTCTCATGTTTCTATTCTTTGCATTTCTGTTATCGGTTTCATCCGCTGCTTCAAATTCAATTCAAGATAATTTTTATAAATGTCTTTCGATCAATTCGAAAATCCCCATTCCCTTATCCACATCTTTTTATACCCCGAAAAACTCGTCTTCATTCGCATCCATTCTTGCATCTACAGCACAAAACCTGAGGTTTCTAGTGCCTTCAGTCCCAAAACCTGAGCTTATTTTCACACCATCGAAAATATCCCACATTCAAGCTGCTGTTATTTGCTCAAAACAGCTTGGAATTTATCTCAGAGTTCGTAGTGGTGGCCATGATTACGAGGGTCTATCTTACATATCCAATATAAACTCACCATTTCTTGTTCTTGACCTATCTAAGTTTCAATCCATCAGTGTTGATATAAAAGATAACACTGCATGGGTCCAAGCTGGTGCAACCATTGGTCAAGTTTATTATAGAATTGCCAAAAAGAGCAAAATTCTTGGATTTCCAGCTGGCATTTGCACGAGTTTAGGCATTGGTGGGCATGTTACTGGAGGCGCTTATGGTCCTTTGATGAGGAGATATGGCCTTGGAGCAGACAATGTTGTTGATGCTCAAATAATTAACGCGAATGGAA
Organism: Panax stipuleanatus; assembly: GCA_020205555.1. Taxonomy (NCBI): domain Eukaryota; kingdom Viridiplantae; phylum Streptophyta; class Magnoliopsida; order Apiales; family Araliaceae; genus Panax; species Panax stipuleanatus. Next base: position 10,850,538 of record CM035125.1, on the reverse strand, counting down.
AAGTTCTTGATCGAAAAGCAATGGGGGAAGATCTCTTTTGGGCCATTAGAGGAGGAGCAGGAGGGAGTTTTGGGATAATTGTTTCGTGGAAGATAAAGTTAGTTCTTGTTCCATCGACTGTGACAGTTTTTAATGTTGCCAAGATCATGGATCAAGGGACGACGAATATGCTCTATAAATATCAAAACATCGCAGATAAAATTGATGAAGATCTCTTCTTGAGAGTCATGTTTCAACTTGTGGATGCACCTAAGAAAGGCCAAAAGACGGTGCAAACTTCTTATAATGCCTTGTTTCTTGGTGGAGCTGATAAACTCCTAAAAGTCATGAAGATGAGCTTTCCTGAATTAGGGTTGGAGCGAAAAGACTGTCTTGAAATGAGCTGGCTTGAATCAGTTCTTTACTTATCTGCATCCTCCGGATACAATACAAGCTTAGAAGCCCTAATCCAAGGAAAATCCGCGTTTAGGTCATTTTTCAAGGCAAAGTCTGATTTTGTGAAAAAACCTATTCCAAAAACTGGGCTTGAAGGGATCTTGAAAAGGCTTTTACAAGAGGATTCTCCCTTCATGATTTGGACTCCATATGGTGGAAAAATGAGTAAAATTTCAGAATCTGAAATTCCTTTCCCTCATAGAGAAGGCAACAAATTTATGATTCAGTACCTAACAGCATGGAATAGTGCAGATAAGAATTTGGAAGCTAAGCATATTGATTGGATTCGGAAGCTTTATGATTACATGGCTTCTTATGTTTCCACGTCTCCAAGAACTGCATATGTGAATTATAGGGATCTTGATTTGGGAATGAACAAGAATGGTAATTACACAAGTTTTGCGGAGGCAAGTTCTTGGGGTAAAAAGTATTTCAGGAACAATTTCAAGAGATTGGCATACATAAAGAGTAAGGTTGATCCACAAAACTTTTTCTACCATGAACAAAGTATCCCAAGATTTCCATAGGAGACCAAAAGAAGAGGATATATTGAACCGCTGAAGCATTTTCTTTGAAAATTTTGATTACTTAGCCTTTTAACTTGGAATAAGATATACTGTAGCTACAATATATCATGCTTCTCAATTGTATCTCTAATATTTGATAGTCTTAATGAAGTCTTCTAATATGTAGTAAGACTAAAATGCAGAAAGGTTCCTTTTGTTTGTGTCTTATATGATAATGTTTTCGTCCTTTATCGAGTTTAATTTATTAGCAAATCTTATCTCAATGTATAGTTATTTTTATTAGTGTAAAATTTTCCTTTTTAAACGTATAATTAGTACTGCATAACTGCCCAAAAATAAACAATTTTCCAGTACTGCTAATTATATCTTGAGAGGGAATTTTAGTTTAGGATGAAGTGATCATAAACCACTAGTTCAACTCTTGGTCTCTTAACTACATTATTTTTCTTTGTATGTCGAATGCTATAAATAATTCTTGTAATTGTACACGCGTCATATATCTGCCAAAAATTCAAACAGAAATCATACTAGAGTACTTTTGAAAGTTTTGAAAGTGTTTCTTTAATCTTAATTAAAGTTTATACAAGATTGCAGCAAAGTCAACTATATATATATATACCAATAACCAAGTACTGTTCATTGATTAGAATTGTTTGGCCAATTATGAGCAAATACCTACCTGGGAGAGAGAATTAGGATCCTTTCCATTTCAAATGAATGGAGAGTCTTTATTTTATGATTCAAATTTAAAATGTGCGCTCTCTCGTTTGTCAGCATGATGTTACATTCCCTTATATTTTAAATATAGACTATAAAATAAGAACTCTTCATTCACTTAAAATAGAGAGGATCCTAGTACCCTTGAAGACCCCTTTCCCTTCTTTGTTAGGTAGGTGCTAGAGCACATGTTATGGATCCCTTCCCCGGAGTAAATATTCAAAATAAAAGTGACGACATTCTTAGTCATCACTTGTAGATCTATCTATTTCACTTATCGCATCATGAGAATAGAAGAATTAAAAGTCACATGATGAACGATAAACACATGGTAATAATTAATTAATGTAGTAAATAATATAACCATTATAAGGAATATTTATTCCTATATTTTACATGACTTTATGCGAGAAATGCATGTGTAACGTTTTTGGCATTTGAACCTCAATTTAATATCATGTTTGTGGTTTTATGTACATATCTATATATCCAAAGACATTTAAATGTAAAATGATAATCTCTCCTTTTCATTATACAGGTCATTTAAGACATAATTTCATATGAAGTATAATTAAGAAATCTCATTAATAGTAAGAGAAAATTAAGGGAGCATCTTTTATGTGTCATTAATTATTTGAAGAGATTTTATTAATGATACATTTGATATTTTACCATTTTTATTTATGATTGTTTTTGACATTTCACCAATTTATCAAATTACGTAGTATATTAAGTGCAGGACACATACAAGTTTATGTCCCTTTTCCTTAATAGTAATGCCAAGTAATTAATTTTGTTGTAAAATTTCATTTTTATCCCACTAATATTCCTCCTCTCTCTCACACACATATTTAATTTTGTGAGTTGAGCATGCAACTTTTCTTTCTCTCTATCATTTTCTCCATAATTCTCTCATTAATTTTCCTAGATATACGCGTCTTATATTATGGATTTTTTTTGTCTCTAAAGCGTCTTATACAATGAAAATGAGTGAGTAGTAAAATATTTCTCTCTCCTCTCTCTACAACTCTCCATCTCTCCCCTCATTTATTACTAATATTTAGTAGTATTCCGTTTGTTTCTAAATAAGTGTCGTTTAAAATTTTTGCACATGAATTAAGAAAGTCGTTTAATATTATTATTTAATAATTAAAATGTGTGTGAAATTTCATCATTGCCCATTTATGAAAAGTTGAAAATTATTAATACAAGAGAGATAATTTATTGTGACAATGAAAGAAGATAGGGGCGATATAGGAAAGTAAATAATTTATTCTTCCAAAAAATTGTAAACGACAAATAACTTAAAATAAATTTGTTCTTCTAAAACGTCACTTATTTAAAAACAGAGAGAGTAATATTTAAGTGCATCTTTAAATATATACTTTGGATTTGTATATAGATATATTCGAATTTTATATTTGAGAATAAACAAGTAAAAGTATTAAATTTTTTTCTAACTTTTCCTTCCTTTCCCTTGAAAATAAAACTCACACAACAGACCATTAATGTCAATGTTATGATAAACATGTGATGAAAATGAGTACCAATTTAATGAATTTCTAGACGTGTCCTACTGGCGCCGCTTTCTGTTCAACTAGCGATGGAATAAGTACGTAATCTAGTCAAAAGTCTTTGTGGTTACAAAACCTCAGCCTTTTAAAATTTGTTAAGGGATCATTGACTTCTGACTTTTTTAAGAAATTAATATCTTCCTCTTGTATTTCAAATGATAGAATTTCCGTGGAGGCATTTGTCTATTCTTTTATAAATAAATAAATAATTATATTTTTGGGCATATATTAATTATAGAAGAAATAGGAGACGAGTTTCTTCAAAATAGACCAGCGTCATAAATGAGTCATGCCTAAGTAGAACTTGTTTGAAAAAAAATATACAACTAAAGTTACTTTCTTGCAAGTATTGTGTTGATATTAATTTGTAGGAAGATATGGCCTAAACTTTCTCATAACGAAAATTGATGTTAAAAAAAATGTATAATGAAATTTGAGAAAAATTATTTATCGGTTTACTCTTACTTTCTCTTGTTCATGTATTTTAAAAATTAGAGTCTAGTTTACTTGTAATGGATAATTAACTTGTTAACAATGTCTCTTAATTAATATTTCCTCCGTTTATTAAATGAGTCTCCTTTGCTAAATTTATAAATTTCAAGGATGTAATTTTGTTAATTTCCCTTAAAAATAATATTTAAGTAGTTAGTTTAATAGTAGTAGGATGATGATGAAATTTTTTAATTTTTTTTTTGCTAAATTGATGATGATGAAATTTGATACAAACTTGAATATATTGCATCATTTTATACTGAATATATTGTGGAATAAAATATAAAAAAAGAAAACTCTTTTTGTAGAAGACTTGGCTTTCATATTATGATAATGTATTTTCTTTTTTTGATCGGCAATTTTTTTTTTTTATTAAAAACTCAAATGTCATACAAAATTTGACAAATCTTAAAGCCATGAATAGAGCCACAACAAAATTACATATCCTCATGAACAAACAAAATACTTAAAACTCAATTACAAACCCTCGAAGATCGGCATGTAATCTTATCAAGAAAAGCATTTGATTCCAAAACACCTGAGATATCTACATAACTACAATAACCCCGTACAAGAAAACACCTAGTCTATTGGAAAAAAATAATCCCAGCAAAACATATCACTGCACCCTTAGCATGGAGTATCATTTGAATCCCAACATCAGCATGATCAAATAATGAAATATTCCATTCCACACGAAAACCATATTCTTAGAAAAGCTGAGAATTAAAAAAGCATAAAAACCTCTGAGTGAAGTAAAAACAATAAATATGAAAACTTCTCTCTTAACATCACTAATAAACAGTTTTTCTATTTTTTATTTCATTCTCGATTTGAGACTCTAGTTCTCAAGAACATATTAAAGCACTGCCCAGTGTCCCCCTCCTTTCCCCGCTGCCTTCCGACCCGTGGGAGTATACAATGACAATTTTCCGAACACTCATGTCCGTTCTTGAGACTGCCTGTTGAACGTCCGATGGCAAGGAAGACTTTTAGACTAAGGGATTTCACTCAATATTCACATTAAAAAGAGCCGGGGAAGAATGCCCAGCCTGACTTTGTGCCAAAAATTGAAGGAAAAAAACAAAACTATCAAGTCTCCCATTTAGAATGACAATCAACGCATAGCAGCAAATTTGCACCCAACATTACAACAACACTAAAGTAAAATAATTCAACGCATAGCAGTAAATTTGCACCCAACATTACACCAACCCTAAAGCAAAATAATTCAGGCTGAGAAATTAAATGACCAAAACATCTGAAAACGATTACGCACACTAATTAAACTCATTTAATATTAATAAGCAAGCTTATAAGTTAAGGTAAATTCGAGGATAACTCGTAGAAAAATAGTTGCAATATATTTATTTTTTGCAATATGTAGTATATAAACTACATATAGAAACCAGTAACGCCTACAGACAAAAAAATAAAATAAATACCAAATTAGATCATTTTCTGTTATTCTGTTTTGGAGACAAAGAAAACTACAAGTAGCAACTGATATTGGATCAAGTCAAAGATTACCAAATTGGAATAATCTAGCTTTGAATTATCAAATTATTGAATTTACCAAATTGGAGTAATCTAGCTTTGAATTATCAAATTATTGAATTTCAAACCTACAACTCATCCATTTCCATAAATAACAGAAAAACTACCACTCTTCTTTGCTCACACCTCAAAGAGTGAAAATATGTCATCTTCCACCTCTGTCATGCTTCCAATTTTTGTGACTCTGCTATCGGTTTTATCCGCATCTTCAAATCCAATTCAAGACAGTTTTTACCAATGTCTTTCGCACAATTCCGATATCCCCATTCCATTTTCAACAGCATTTTATACCCCAAACAACTCTTCTTCATTCACATCCATTCTTGGATCTACAGCACAAAACCTAAGGTGTTTGGTCCCTTCTGTCCGAAAACCTGAGCTCATATTCATACCAACGAATATATCACACATTCAATCCGCTATTAGTTGCTCAAAACAGCTTGGAATTCAGCTTAGAGTTCGTAGTGGTGGCCATGATTATGAATGTCTCTCTTATATATCAGATATGAAATCACCTTTTCTTATTCTTGACCTTTCTAAATTTCGATCCATCAGTGTTAATATAGAAGATAATACTGCTTGGGTTCAAGCTGGTGCAACCATTGGTGAAGTTCATTATAGAATTGCTGAGAAAAGCAAGATTCATGGATTTCCAGCTGGTCTTTGCACGAGTTTAGGCGTTGGTGGACATATTACAGGAGGCGCATATGGTCCGATGATGAGGAAATACGGCCTTGGAGCTGACAATGTTGTTGATGCTCAAATAATTGATGCAAACGGAAAAGTTCTTGATCGAAAAGCAATGGGAGAAGATCTTTTTTGGGCTATTAGAGGAGGGGCAGGAGGGAGTTTTGGGATAATTGTTTCGTGGAAGATAAAGTTGGTTCCCGTTCCATCAACCGTCACAGTTTTTAATGTTCCAAAGACATTGGAACAAGGCGCCACGAAGATTCTGTATACATGGCAACAAGTTGCGGATAAAATTGATGAAGATCTCTTCATTAGAGTCATGTTTCAACTTGTGGATGCAGCTCAGAAAGGCCAAAAGACGGTGCAAACTTCTTACAACGCCTTGTTTCTTGGTGGAGCTGATAGACTCCTAAAAGTCATGAAGAAGAGCTTTCCCGAATTAGGGTTGGAGCGAAAAGACTGTTTTGAAATGAGTTTGCTCGAATCAGTGCTTTTCATTGCTGGATACAATGTTACAAGTGTACCTACAGAAGTCCTACTACAAGGCAAGCCGCCGTTCAAGAGCTATTTCAAGGCCAAGTCTGATTTTGTGAAAGTGCCTATTCCTGAAACTGGGCTTGAAGGGATATGGAAAAGGTTATTGCAAGAGGATTCTCCTTACATGATATGGAATCCATTTGGTGGAATGATGAGTAAAATTTCGGAATCTGAAACCCCTTTTCCACACAGAAAGGGAAACATATATATGATTCAGTACGTAACAAGCTGGACAAGTGCAGATAAGGATGGTTTAGGAGCGAAGCATGTTGATTGGATTCGGAAGCTTTATGATTACATGGCTTCTTATGTTTCCATGTTTCCAAGAACTGCATATGTAAATTATAGAGATCTTGATCTGGGAATGAACAAGAATGGTAAGGCAAGTTTTATGCAGGCAAGTGTTTGGGGTTACAAGTATTTCAAGCACAACTTCAACAGATTGGCATTTATAAAAAGCAAGGTTGGTCCAACTAACTTCTTCAACCATGAACAAAGCATCCCAAGATTTCCATGACAAAATGGTAGAGAGTGATCCAAGCGCAAGTGTTATTTGAACAACATAATTTTTGTGTCTATTTGACTTGAAATAAGAAATATTATTGGATGTACTGAAAGTCAATTGTATCACTATATTTTTTCCATGTTTTAAATAAGGGTTGTTGATAATGTTAAAGCAATATATATGTTGTTACCGAAATAAATGTAAGAATATATGTAAAACCAGTGTGAATGCCACCATTTGTTGTTGGATGAGGTCTTCATCTAGATGTGTCGGTTCAGTTGTTTGTTTAGTTGGCGGAATCCTAGTTCCTTGGAACGTCACAGGGAGAACATGGCGAAGAAGAAGTCGATGGAGGGCTAAACTTCGCATTCATGGCAAAAGGCGATGAAGCAGATGGGGTGGATATACGAGTTCGGTACTAGTTGTGCGAACCTGATTCCAACAAAACCAAGGAAGGTGGAGATGAATTCATAGAGGGGGAATCGAACTCCGTACTTCAGGGCGTAGAGTGGGAGGTTAGGTATTGGGGACAGATGCGACGATGGTGGGATCAACGACGAATTCAAGATGGCTGGAACAATGTTGTCGCTTGATATGTTTGATCGGTGAGTACGGCTTATATAGTGAGGTTTAACCAGAGAGAGGGGGTCATTGCAGTAGGGAAGAATTGCAGATAATGTTTGAGTTTTTTAAAAGTTTTCAAATTTGTGGATAAGAAATGGCGGTTCATTTGGAGGAAAAAGGGTTTTTGAGGAGACAAGACGCAGTGCACGTTTCCCCGTACATAGCGCAGTAATGATGTGTTGGATCCCAGTCTAGTGTGTGGTAGGAGGGATGATGGTTCAAATTCATTGACATAGTACATTACTTTTTGTACTCTCTTATTATATGTTTATTATAACAAGATAGTGGGAGGCAATGTTAGGACATGATTTCGTGAGCCCATGACATGTGACAATATATTCTGGTTAGAAGGCTTGACATTTTATGGGTTCTACAGTCCTAATTAACTTATGACTTCCTTATCCTATTTGACTTTCTACTTTTAAGGAAATCAAATCTAATACGATTATGAGGATTACGGTTATAAGGGGACTTTACATAAGACTCCTATTCCTACTCGGGGATGAACGTATTGAGGCGGTGTGGGTAAACTTTAAATACACGGTCATAATTCAGATTTCAGGTACAATTTACACAACTTACTTTGAGTACTAAAGCAATCAAATTCCTTCATTGTTGACGTTTTTGTAATGTACTTACTCTCACAACAGAGCTATCCATGGTCCCCCCCACCCATCACGCTTCTCAATGTGATTGTTTGTTACCTGTGCAGGTTTTTCATTCATTGCCTGATGATGTTTTTCATTCATTGCCTGATGATTCAACAAACAGTTAGATCTTGACGTTAACAAACACGATAACTCCCTACTTCATGTCTAGATTTGAAGTCAAAGCGAGATTATGTATATCTAGCAATAGTGCAACCAATTATAAGCCTATAACAATCTCATAGATGGGCAACCTCAAACTATTCTCTCTCCTTTTTCTTTCGGTTTTCTGGGTAACTAGCAATGCAACACATGAGGCGTTTCTCAAGTGCATGCCCTTCCATTCCACTAGATATATCAACACTTCAAACTACATCCACAAACAAGGCTCACCTTCATATTCATCTCTCTTGCAGTCTTCTCAACAAAATCCGAGATGGGTAAATTCCACAAGTCCAAAACCTCTTCACATCATTACCCCTTACACCGAAATAGAAATTCAATCCGCCATTCTTTGCAGCAGGAAAAATGGCCTCCAAGTTAGGATACTAAGTGGAGGCCATGACTACGAAGGCCAATCATACCTATGCAAAACCCCATTTATCATCATTGACCTAATCAATCTCCGATCGGTTAGAGTAGATATAAAAGACGAAACAGCATGGGTACAATCTGGGGCAACACTAGGGGATCTTTACTATAACATTGCAAAGAAAAGCAGGATACATGGATTCCCAGCTGGGATATGCCCTAGTGTAGGCATTGGTGGCCACTTTACTGGTGGAGGATTCTGTAATATGGTAAGAAAATATGGACTCGGGGCTGATAATGTCATAAATGCCTATTTGATAGATGTGCATGGAAGAATACTCGACAGAGAAACAATGGGTGAAGATTTGTTTTGGGCCATCAGAGGGGGTGGAGGGGCAAGTTTTGGAGTGTCGTCTCGTGGAAAATCAAGCTTGTTCGAGTTCCACCGATTGTGACAGTTTTCAACATTGATAAAAAGTTGGATCATGGTGCCACAAGGCTTGTCCATAGGTGGCAATATGTTGCACATAAGCTACCAAGAGATCTCTTCATTAGAATTGTAATTCAAGATGTTGATGGACAAACCAAAAATAAGACAATTCAAGCTTCATTTAACTCGCTATATTTAGGGAGAATCAATGAGCTGATACCATTGATGAACAAAAGGTTCACTGAATTAGGATTGAGAGCTGAAAATTGCACAGAAATGACTTGGATTGAATCTGTTTTATATTTTGCAGGTTATCAAAAAGGGCAGTCTTGGGATGTTTTACTAACTAGAACTGACCTATACAAGAGCAATTTCAAGGCAAAATCAGACTTTGTATCTAAGCCAGTATCTAAAAATGGGCTAGAAGGGATTTGGGAATTAAAGATTTTTGGAAGAAGAGTTGGTTTTCATGATAATGGATCCATATGGCCGAAGGATGAATGAGATTTCGGAATCAGAACTTCCTTTCCCACATAGAAAGGCAAATTTGTGCAGCATTCAGTATATAGTGAAGTGGGAAGTAAATAATGTTAGGGTTTCTAATAACCATATGCACTGGATGAGGATGTTGTATAAGTATATGAAGCAACATGTTTCTCACTCTCCAAGGGCTGCTTATCTAAATTACAGAGATCTCGACTTGGGGATCAATAAGCAGGCTAACACAAGCTACAAAGGCGCGATGATTTGGGGGATGAAGTATTTTAAGGGTAATTTCAGGAGATTAGCACAAGTAAGGTTGATCCTGACAACTTCTTCAGACATGAACAAAGTATTCCACTTCTTTAAGACACCAACACCAAAGAAAAGACTATGTTAATAGGTAAGTAAGGCCAAAGTACTAGGAAACCAAAGTTCGAATTTATTATGAGAAAGAGTTATTATAATATATAGGTTAACAAATTAAAATAATTTTATGTTGCATTTTTGCTCCCTTCAAATGTGGCAATGGAAGAAAAAAAAAATTATAGACATTTCAGCTTCCTATGCATGATCAGGCCATTGCTCAGTAGCTTACTCTTTAGATATTTCTCCTCAAAATACTAGGTCTTCTATAACGATCTTTACCTTGGCTTGTCTTCTCTTCTCCAAACCAGCAAACCATTTTCTGTGATTCTCCATATATAAATTAAGTAAATCTAAAGTGAGATATCAAAATACTCCACCTTAAGCTGAACTCCATCAACATAGAATAGTGAACAATAACATTTATCACGTTTTCATTTCTTAAAATATTGCTTAATATCCAGTGTGTTGATTGTATTAGGTAACAAATTGTATGAAAATTGTATTTTTGCCAATTTTTGGTGAGCCGAATGAGCAACTCTTTTAGCAAATTTTATTTTTTTAAAAATAGTTTAATGTTTCAAATTGAAATTCTTTTTATAAAATTGAGGGATTATTATATATATATATATATATAGTATTCCCTCTGTTCTACAAAAAAGTCTACTTTACAAATATATTTGTTCCACAAAAAGAGTATTATTTTTTTGTTAATAATAGTATAAAATGACACAATATTCTTAAATTTACATCACAATTTCACTAGCATATCATTATTATTAAATCAAATACTTATATATTTAAGTGTAAATATGAAAGAAAAATTATCCTTAATAATTATACAATTTTTAAATGAGAATTGTGAATTGAGAAAATATTACAAATTCTTGAGCTAGGTAGGTAGAAAGTACTACAACTCGACTATTCTAGATGGACACAAATCTAGCGAACTTAAGTGAGAAAAAAAATGTCCTCGGAAGCATGACTAAAATACACAAGTTAACTAAATAAAATTTTACATCGACTAATTTACCTTTGCTATATAACTCCCTTCATCCTCAAAATGAGACTAAAAGTACAAATTTTTGTTCTCAAAATGATGAGATACGTCATAAAGTGAAAAATAAATATATCATTTAGTAGGGTCTATTAGTATATTGATGTCACATCATTTGAGACACAGGTGACAATATGTTGCATCTCTCTTCCTCGAAGTCATAGTTCAATATGTAGAAGGACAAGGACAAAGTACAATCAAAAGGGAGACCATCCAAGCTTCCTTTGAAGGGCTATATCTCGGGAAAAGTAAATGAATTGATACCGATGATGAGGAAAAGCATGGTTTTAAAAGATCGTACGGTGGAAGGATGAATGAGATTTCGGAATCGGAGCAACGTAGAAATGGCATTTTGTACAAATTGCAGTATATGGTGAAATGGGAAGAAAATAATGTAATGGCATCCGAAAAGCATATAAACTGGATGAGGATGCTTTACAAGTACATGGAGCAGCTTGTCTCAAACTCGCCAAGGGCTGCTTATCTCAATTATTCTTGAATTATACCATTCAGCAAACTAAACTCAAAGCAACAAAGAAGCCAAGTCATATAGCCTTTCTCATTAATTCCAAAACCAAATGATTGTCAAAAATGTGACATTCGTTGAGACGACGAGATTTAATTAAAAAACTAGGCACACCAGCAATTAAAAAACTAGGCGTACTATCCAGTTCCACAACTAGGCACACCAGCAATTAAAAGTCTCGTTGATAAAGACTGTTGCTCGTTACTCAGTAAAGAAAACCACCTCCTTATACAATCAGAAGGACATGAACTACTTACAACTTCTGGAAGCTCCGTACTACTCTTAATAAGTTCTTCGAAACTGAGAGAAATAACCCCAAGTAAAGCAGTTACGGAAGCAATTTGGATTGGCAGAGCCATGTTACTTGAGGCACTCCGGCACAGAAATGCAGACAATCTACCTCTAAGGTTTTCAACACTAGTGTCGTCGTACCCATTCGCATCAACACCAAGCCTGTAAAACAAAAAATATTGAAGTTCAAATTCGTACAAGAGAGAAAAAATCAGCCAAAACTGGTTTCCATTTAGAGAGAATGTGAAACTAACAATTTTTTAGACCAAGTAGTAATAGCAATACAAGTAGATTTAAATAGGAGACAAACATATAAATTCGCGGGCAAATAATCAGAGATTGTTACAGTAAATAGCTTAATTTTCAACATTCATCCATATTATTGCGTTAATAAACAATACTCCCTCCATTCCTAAATAAGTGGCGTTTTAGGGAGTTCAAGATTTTCTAATATATTTGATGTTATCAAATTTCTATGAAGCATTAATTACAATTTTTCCTCTATTGCCCTCGAGTATCTTTCTATATCATTTATCTAGGCAACTTTATACATATTTTCTTAATTAATGCTAAGATAATTGTGGTAATACATATCAATCTTAATGACAAAATTGGAGCAATAAATGACTTCCTTAATAAGTGTAAAACTCTCTAAAACGTCACTTATTTAGGAATAGAGGGAGTAGTAGAATTCAAAAGATAAGAGAGAGGAATTGTTTAAGGTCCAAACAGAAAAGTAACATGGACTTTCAAAAGTGAAACATATGATGTGTAATTAGATGACTGACTCTATTAGAAAATATGAAACAATATACTCAAAGTCAAAGGGATGAGGGCCTGCCCTTTTGGAAATGGAATGTAAACATGTATCCTAATAAAAATTAAGAAAATGGAAGCCAAGTTAAAGACGTGAGATGAACTTTACCATGGGTTAGATACGTTAATGTGAAAATATTTTATAAGAAACTTGGTAAGATGGGAGGAAACCAAATATACTACTCATGTTAACGTTTATAACGAGCGAGGATCTAGAGGTCCTGGTGAAAAGATGGCATAGATATGAATTGAGAAAATATCAGTTTTCAAAGCTTTTAGAAGGAAATTAATTAACAAGTAAAAGCAGATTATATAGAATCGCGATGGTGTTTAAGAGACTTGTTACCGATTGTATTACAAGATTTGATTCAACAGAAACAGTAGCCTCACATTGTATTAAATAAATAATAATAAATAAATGAATAAGAAGTTCAAGTATAAACATCATTATTTTTTTTTGGTCGGGGGAATGAAATAAAAAAGTTGATTGTGTAATACCAAATAAAATCATTACTTACCTCCCCAATTGTCCAAGAAGAATAACAATAGCAGGCAAAGATTTCTCTAGGACACAGGAGTCCAACTTTTTCAACAGCTGAAGGACAATGTTGTTGAATGTCCAATTCCAACTCTGCAAGCCAGGAACAAAATTACCAAAAGTCAAGGCAATAAATCTTTTATTTGTTCAAAGCCAGATGTTTTAAGAGAAAAAATGATTAAACTATATAGCAGGAAAAAGATATTCAACATCATCGCAAGCAACATTGAAAATGTATTTGGATCAAAAATGCTAGCGCCATTTTTTCATCCATGATCCATCTCAAGTTCTCACCCAAGGTATTCAAAAGAGAGATGGATATTTTAATTACGTATGTGTGTGTGTGAAGATAGAGTGTTTAGAGAATGATGCAAACTTTCACAACATCAATGCAAGTTGTAGTCTCGTCAGGCGTTTAAATTCCTCGAACCACTTTAACTGAAAATATAATTATTAATTTAGAAAAGGGAGACTTAGGTTGGTACACAATAATGAAAACTTTATAACAATGACTCAGAAAAACTCAAACATGATTCCTTTTTCCCCCCTTGAAAAGTAACAAAATATGGCACAATAGTGTACCAAAAAGGGTGTGCAAGCCATTGCATACAAGGAAAGTATATAAAGCGCAGTCCCAAACAATCTACTCCAAAGAATAACACCCAAGAAAGTTTTGATGCTTTCTTTTTTCTTTAACAAATTTAAGCTCATATGCCATTTGAAAGGTGCTTCAGTAACAAAATAAATAGATCATTTTGATCATAAAAAATTATTTAGTTAAAATTTGTAATAATTTACAAAATGTCAAACAAAAATTTCAACCCGAATATGAAATTCATTTGTATAGTTTTTATGGCCCATTCTGTTGACCTGGTAGGTATAAAAATTAATTCATATTGCCAAAAAAACAAAGGGTATTCAGAAAAGGGTAATTATAAATAAAAATTTCGAACATCAGAAAACTTCATTGTGGGTAATATCCTGTTTGAATGGCTGCCAAGTCTAGTGATAAATGGATTAGTTGGCTGCAATAATTTATTTATTTTAATAAGTTAGCTAGCTGAAATCATACTAACAGACTAACACCATAAGGAAAGATATATAAACAAACAAAGTACATGTAAACCAAAAGAGGTGAGGATTATACCATGTTAGATGCTACCAGCTCAAATAATGACAGGACGTCACCCAAATTGGACGGAGTCTTATCAGAATCAGTTTCCGGTGAAGTAGCCATTCCACTTTTGTGAAGACAAAGGGATGCATCATAGTTCCTGTACTGGACACAAAGGACTTCTCCATCACCTGAACATGGCTTAGTTTTTTCCTTGCTGTCCAGGGCTTTAGAATTCAAAAAAACAATTGATTCAATCAGATCTTCATACATAACATCAGATAAGGCATAGTTGTCAAGTTTTTCCATGAGCAGCAAGACAACTGCATCCATGGAAACCACACCCTTAGAAAATGGGCATTCATTACATGGAGGAAACCCAAGCTGAACTTCGATCAAAGATTGACAATACGAAGTAGAACCAGTTGACATTTTTGCTCTCTCCAGAAATGTAACTAAAGATTTTATGACAGTCACTAATAAACTGTAGTCGTTATTGGTGAAGTATTTAGCTCCAGATATATAAGCAAAAACATGAAGAATAGCTAGCATTGAAGAGTCGATATTTTGCATCTTGAAAATGTTGTACGAAGCCTCACATACAAAACCAATATGATCAACTGCTGCACATATAGATGCCAACACAATTGCCGCAGCCACCAGCTGTTGAGCTGAAGCCGCTTGAAAGGATAGAATTACATTCCCATCACTGAGAACAATGCTGGCTCTTGACTCAATTACAAGCAATGAATCAGAAGATACATCACCATGTACCAGAACTCTTCTGTCTATAAGGAAATCTTCAATGAGGTTAAGCAGCTCATCCAAATTCAATAATTCTTCGAACATCCTTCTCGTCTCTAGATTTTGCATGACTGCAGTAAAAAGAAATTTATAAGTGTTGAGAACTTAAGTAATCTATATACAATGCAGTGCAGAACATCATTACAAATCAACACCACGTGATAGTCACAAGAACCTGAGCACATGCGTCCAGCAAATGAATCAAAGAAGGGGATCAAACCCCCATCTCTATGGTTTTTAAAGTTCTCCAACGCAATCCCAGGAAAGTTCTGCAAGAGCACGGAAAAAAACACGCAAACTTTTTCCCTGGAAAAAACACAAGACAACAATTAGAGAATTGTAGTAACACATACATTTATTACCTATAAGGGAAAGAATATATCAACAAATTCAGCCTGTGCAGATATTAGGAAATACCGAAGTGACATAACTCCACGTGACCACTTTCAGGCCTTTTTACTTCTGAAAGCTGTTGCAATTCATCATTTTATAGATATATACTAAATATAATAAATATATACTTGGGATAGAGTATAAATTGAAGTTAAAACTCCAATGGTCTGTTAAAAATATAATAGAACTTTAAAATTCAAAAGACGAACTTAACTATTCTTTAAACAAAACTTTAACAAACACGTATAGTAATATACCTTTATTATATCTTCTCTTAACAGTCCACTGCATACTTTTACTTGTTTTAGCATTAACAAGACTAATATCTTACCCAAATGATTCAAGACATCCAAATTTCTCATGTTTGAAGGGTACCAGAGAAGGAAATTTCCAGAACCAAGTCTGTCCAAAACATGGTTCCTTCTAAAAAGTCCGAGCTAACAAATGCAAAGTATAAATACTATGCCCGCATAAGTGACAAACAAAAGTTCAATTGCCATAAAAGTTATCTCACCAGCATGGTTCTGAAATTCAGAATCAGAATAAATCACTTACTTGGGTAAAAGATCTTCAACCTTCAAAAGAGCCGACAACGTCGTTTGAACATCCCGGTCTGTCTGAGAAATCATAGAGCACCGAGTCAAACAAGTTCTTGTAGCAGAGAATATCTTAGAAATGCTGCTATTATCATTGGTATCTGAAAACACAACACAAAACCTAGGAAAATCATCACGAGCAGATCCGGGATTACTTTCAAGTGAAATATTTATCCCCTTATTGTCGGTATTCAGCAGGCCTAACTCGCTTAGATTCCATAATTGATTCATAGAAGAATTGCCTGCATGCATATTCTGAGACTTGCACTTTTCATCATTTTCTAAGATTTCACAAAAATCTTCGACACTTTCCTTCTCATGGCAAGTCCTAGAGGTATTAACATTTAACTTGTTATAATCAATCTCTACATCAAGGCTGCAAGATGGCACCATATTATCATTTTCAACTGATAATACACCATTGAAGCAACCAACTACAAAACTCTTGGAGTTATCTATCTGAAACCCAATCTCAGGAAGAGTTGGTGACAAAGGCCTTTCAATTGCCACACGATAACTTTCCTCATCAAAAGGATTATCCAATTCAAGAAATTTCATATAATCCTTATCTGCCACTTCCTCAAAAATTCTAGCATCGCCAATTTTTTCGTTGCATACATGGGCAATTCCTGTTGCATTATTCGCTGGTCGAGAATCATTAGGGTAGATATATGTCTCTCCAATGCCATTAATCCCAAGCTTGCTCTTCAGCTCATTTGAGATGTGTAACTGCTGCATGGCTACTTCCTCCTCAGAAACTGCATTTTTCTTCTTGTGATCATTGTCTTGCAGATCAGGTACCAAGCACCTTCCCTCTCCTAAGCATTTGTCTGTTCGACTTTCTAACATATCCTGCAGCGTAGATAACTTCTCTGCTATATGCAGATGCCACTTCTTACCCTCACAATACAAATGCTCAATTGATTCAACTGCATCACCAACTCTCTTTCTCTTCTTATTATGACCAGCCTTCTGCCCAACAGCATCAATTCTAAGAGGACTTCTGACACTGTTTTCGGCCACCACTGCAATATTTTTGTCGTACATTGATTTGATAACATCTTCAAAAGCCTCGAAATAGTTGGCTGCGAATTCGTTTTCCCTTCTACCAATTTATCCAATTCGACGACAGATAAAGCACCTCTTTCCTGTGATCCCACCAACGGTCTATCAGAAAAAGATGCCATACTGGAATTTATGGCAGAAGAACTCTTTAACATTGTTCGTTTAGAACCTCTAAGCAGAGGCTCCAATTTAGAGTCAATACCTGATATGGATTCAGTACAGTTCCTTCTGGATATGGGAAGCAATGGTGCATTACATTTTACGCTATGCTTGAAAGGATCAGTGTCATCCAAGGCTGTGTAACTAGGCTTCAGAAGTTCATTTCCACTCTGAAGGTGCATCTCATATGGTTCTTCGGCCAAGAATTTCCTCTTCAAATTTAAACTTGGGCTTTTAGAAACACTGCAATTCTGCAAAGCAAAGTAAGCTGTATCAATAAAAAATCATGTGCAGCAGAATGTGTATGCTCCAAACGTGGGGAAGATAGAATTTATCAAAGCCAATTCTTTATAAGGAAAAAGAAACACAACTAAAGAAGTCTAGCAATACATGCTAAGCAACAAATTCAAAACTAGAGGTTCTATTGGTGTCCAATGTTTATAGTCACTTTATTTTTCATAAACTCAAGTCATCTATTAGCCATTATATAAATACCTACATTTAACTACTCAGCAACCTTGCTTCTGAGAATAAGAAGAAAAGAACCGGTATAAAGTGCAACAACAAGCACCAGAAACCTGTATACAATTTCATAAATAGATGTCATCAACATAGACATAAAAAACAATCAACGTAATTTAAATTGAAGCAGCAGTAGAGTGTATGAAGGCCTCCTAGTTCTCTTTAGTCTTTCTTATTTTTACAAGGATTCCAGGGATAATTTTCATGGTGGCTTTACCATTAGGCACACTTACAGGAAAGCTAATAGGTCTGCTGCTGATACCTTAGCTGCCGAGGAACATCATCACAAGTCTTTGTTGGTCTTTGTCTCCTTGGGTTCTATTTCTTCTGCTGTTATGGCTAATATTCAGGAAGATGCTTCCTGTCAAGCTCAGTATAGGATTCATTACTTTAATCTTCAGGTTTAATTTTTTAAATTGTATGCTTATGTTTTGTATTGTCAATTTGCTTTTTGCGGCTTTTGTTCCACTTTTTTAAAAGAGGTAAGGTTTATGTCCCCCTCTTTCAGTCTTTCTTGTTTCGTGGAGGTGAGGTTTATGTCCCCCTTCAATTTATTTTGTTATAATAAATCAAAATCCTAAAATAGAGGAATTAGGGCGATCCACATTGCTTGCTTTCTGGCAACGTGTTAGCCAAAAAAAATCAATAAAACATTTGAAAAAAATACAGTAGTAAGAGTTCAGATGATTGATAAGCAAGCAGGAACAAACCTTTTCTAGGTCATCTATACCTACATCGCCGTATGAGAAACACTTATCAAGTGTGTCTAGATGATTTGAAATTTGGGAAAACTCCTCCTTTAAGCGCAGTATTTCTCGTTGTAGTAAGACATTACGACCCTTTTCCAAGCTAGCAACTTGTTTTGCATGTTTCACTTGCATCTTTTCAAGCTTTAATTCTTTTCTTAGCAGCTTCCTTCTCGTTGCCTCAGTATTCATATACTTATTGACACGAGGATCAACCAATGTTCTAGAGGACACAAGTTCTTGTAACTCCTCCTTTAGTTCCCCTGTCTTACGTCTATTATCTTCTAGTTCATGTGCTAACTGCTCAGCGCGATTTTTTTCCGCAATGGCCTTCTGCTCATATGCTTCTAAAACCTTTTTCTGCTCTTCTGCTTTTCTCATCTCTGAATCTGCCCGCTTTTTTTCTCTATTTGCCTTTTGTTTTACATCCTCCAGCTTTTTGTTTAGCTCTTCACACTTTAAACAATCTAAAACCAGCTTCGGTGACCCAGCTTCTATCTTCGTCATCTCTAAGTGAGGCCTGCCTTTCAATTTTGCAGTTTCAAGATTCATCTGTTTAATAGAAAGGTTACCAGGAGCCTCTACCAATTTTGTGGAGGATAAATGTTTAGCTATATCTTGTAACTTTTCAAGCCTTCGCATACCCTCCTCCAACTGCTGAGACAAACAGTCAGCACGAGATTTTTCCTCCACGACCTTCCTCCTATTTATTTCTGAAAGTTTTCTTTGCTCTTCAACTTTAGCCATCTCCAAATCTGCACGTCTTTTTTCTTTGATCACCTTTCGTTTTTCTGTATCAAGGCTTTCATTTGCCTGTTGCAACTTTAATGTCTCTGAAACCAGCTTTGATCTTAAATCATCAGCTTCAACACTCAGCCTCTCCAACTGATGACTAGCTTCCTCAGCCTTTTTCCCTTCAACAGCAGCAAGCTTCCTTTCTTCATTGGCCCTACTTTTTTCTGCCTTCAAAGTTTGCTGAGCCTCATTAGCCTTCTCTTTCTCCGTCTCAAACTTTTTCTTCTCAAATTCTGCTCTTGTTCTCTCCTTCTCAAGAATTCCCCTGAGCTGGTTTATTTCTGCCTCCCCTTTGGAGACACGTTCTTGAAGAAGATTTACCTCTTTGTCCACATCCCGGACACCTATGCCCTGCTGCAACACTAATATCTGAGACCGCAGAGCAGAGATTTCATTCTCCAAAGACAATTTCATAGCCACTTCTTTTGCTTTCACCTCTTTTTCATTGTCTGCCAGCACTTTCTCAGCCCTACTTTTTTCAGCCTTCAGTTTATCCGATATCTCATTAGCTTTCTTCTTCTCTTCATCAGCTTTTTTCTTTTCAAAATCTGCTCTTGTTTTCTCTTTCTCAAGAAGCTCCTTGAGTCGATTTATTTCTGTTTCCTTTTCAGATACGCATGCTTTAAGAAGAGGTTCATCATTGTCGACATCTTGAGCGTCTGAGCCTGCCTTTTGTTGCAATACTAATATCTGAGACTTGAGAGCAGAGATTTCATTCTCCAAAGCAACTCGCATAGCCTGTCCTTTGGCTTTCTCCTCTCTTTCATTCTCTGCCTGCAGTTTTTCAGCCCTACATATTTCTGCATCAGCTTTCTTCCTCTCTTCCTCAGATTTCTTCTTCACATCTGCTCTTTTCTTCTCTTTCTGAAGAAGCTCCTTAAGCCGGTTTATTTCTGTTTCTCTTTCACAGACACGTGCTTGAAGAAGAGTTACTTCCTCCTCCATATCTTGAGCCTGTTGCTGCAACAGTGTTATCTGAGACTTCAGACCAGAGATTTCATTCTCCCAAGAAACTTGAAAGGCCGATTCTTTCACTTTCATCTCTTTTTCATTGTCTTCTTGCAGTTTCTCATCCCTAGCTTTTTCTACCTTAGCTGTTTTCCATGCTTCATTAGCTTTCTTCAATTCCACCTCTGCTTTCTTCAATTCCGCCTCTGCTTTCTTCAATTCCCCCTCAGCTTTCTTCAATTCTGCCTCAGCTTTCTTCGTCTCAGAATCAGCTCTCATTTGCTCCTTCTCAAGATGCTCCTTGAGTCGATTTATTTCCTTTTCTCCTTCAGCCACACATGCCCGAAGAAGTACAACTTCCTCACCCACATCTTCAGCTCCAGAACTAACTTTTTGCTTCAAAGAAAATATATCCGACTTCAAAGCAAAGATTTCATTTTCCAAAGAAACTCGCATAGCTGATTCTTTGAATTTCTCCTCTCTCTCATTGGCTGCTCGCATTCGCTCCTCCTCATGTACTGATTAAAATATTAACACAAGGAAAAAACAGATGCAAGTCAGAGATATGAGTTATAAAAATCATAAGAATTAGCAGAATAAGGTTTCTGACTGGTACTCTTAGGAATACATGTTATCATGTTAGCGGCTAAAAATTGGTTTTGAACGAAAAATCAATCAATACTAGTTGGATGCTAAGGGGAGGACACCTCAGGGCCTATTGAAAAATCAAGATATGATCCCACTTAATAGAAAAGAGGGCAGCTACAAAAAAAATGTAAATGCTGCAGCATGCAATATTTCAGTCATACCTGTCTTTGATGTTATGATTTATCAGCAGGAGGAAAAATATACCCATTATTCATTCATCTGATTTATTTATGATCTATAAATGAAATCAAATGTCAATTATTTTATTCTTTTAACTAGGCTACAATGTCATTTCCAACAAATTTCATGATGGAGAATGATTCATAAGTTGCAGAAAATATACGACACAAAAATCATCTCTATTTCAACTACGCACGCATTGGATAAATGAGCTACGAATTAAATTGGATAGAGAGAAAAAAACAAGAAAAAGTTACACAATTGTATCATATGTTTTTATCCCAAAAAAAATACCTTTCTTGAGCTCCAGATTTTCAGCCTCAACCTTGGCAAGTTGCTTGTCTCAAGAGCCCCATACACTGCTTAAGAGCAGTCCGATTACTTTTTGACTTGCTGAGCTTCTGATGCAGCTTCGATAATTTCTCTTTCCACTTCACATTAAAAAAAATATCAGTTATCATCTTCAATTTGAAAATAACTGAAAACAAAATCTAGAAATCACAAATAAAAATTTACCAGTTCACAACAGGGATTAGCGGGCACATGTTTCACCACCGTCCCATCCGCCATTCCTGCCTAAATCCACAACAAGACAATTAGGGTTAACATTTCCACCACCCAAATCGATTACAGAAAGAGAAAGGGGGCATGCAATGACATCGAACAAAAATCTGAAAACCGAATAATAAATTAAACCTACCTAGCAATTTAGATCGCTACAACTCCAAGTGCAGTCGATCGAATACCATAACAGTGAATATTCTCTCCATCTCTCTCATCAGAAAGATTCCGCTAAACCCTCGCTGTTTTTCAGTAAACCCTTCGCTAGGAAGCATAGGCTATTTGATTTTATACCTGTTACTGTTTGAATTGAATCGACTAGATAATATAGTAAAGAATATAAACGGATACGGATTAGAGAACCCGACGGACACTGAGTTAAACACAGTGAGTCCAAAATTAAGTTATTTATTAAGGAAATTATTATATAGTATTAAATATAGTATTAATTGTCTATAATATTTTTTATCGTATATTTATCTCATACTCTTTTGTCTATAATATTTTATGAGGGATAATTTTGGAACGATTGTGATTAATTCTCCTAAATTATATAAAATAGTCAAATAATGTGAGAAAAATAAATTTATCTAAAATATCATGTATTATGGGACGGAGAGTACTACTATTAAGGCGTGTGTAATTAATATTAAAATATAATAAAAAATTATTAAATTTAGAGAATATAATTAAAACATATTAAAAAACTAAATTAAGAAGGACGAAAGTGTAAGATTATTAATTTTTTTGGCACAAAAAAGGAAAAAATTAAAGGTCCTCTCCGTTTATAATATAGAGATATGGATAATCTGATAATAATATATTAGATAAAACAGCAAGAGAAAACACGACACATATATGAATTCCTAATCTATTGTATCTTTCTTACCCTGCATAATTATTTTTCCCCTATACAAAAATAATCTCATTTTAACTCGTAAAAAGTAACTGTTTCCATAAAAATCTATTTGAAACTAATTTATTGAAATTTTAACCTATAAATAAATATGAATTTATTTTGTTTTAATTAAAATAACTATAATTATTTAAAATGTATTATTGTAGACAAAATTTGTTATTTTTCAAATTTACATGAATTATATAAATTTTAAATTTCACAAATTAGGAGAATGATCCATAGCATGTTTTTGGTATGAATCTTTATAAGGCATACATCATCTATACCATTAAAAACAAGAAAGAATGGTAATAAGCACATCATCTCTATACAATTGAAAACAAGAAACTCATACCATCTGTTAACTAGAATAAAAGTTTGGCTTTATTACATAGAATTTCAATTAATTAAATAGGGTTTAAGGTTTATAAATCAAGCTCAAGGGTTTATTAACTCATTTTTTTAACTAGTAAATTCTAAACGCTAGTTAAAAACTAGTTAATTAATTGAAACTCTAGTTAATAAAGGAAACCCTTATCCTTATGATCAGCATGATAATTAATTGAAACTCTAGTTAATAAAGTCAAACCCTTAGCATCTTCTACTATTAGTAGCGGATGGTATGAATTTTTTTATCAGGATGTCGATCTTTAGCTTCAAATCATAGTCGTTGCTCCTGTAATTAACATATAAAATCTTGACCAGATAACAAACGGGACAGCTAGTTGGACATATGATAACTATAGCATTCGACCAACCTAATTAGCAGCTGAAACAAATTGCCTCTTCTAGTATAAAACAATGAGAGAAATAATGAACCTCCAAATAAAAAAATATAGTCAATTGTTCCAAGATCATAAATTCATTTAATACAGATTTCGGAAACTATTTTTAGGAAATAACTAGGGTGGAGAAGAGAAGACCACTAGTAGTTCCTAGTAACTAACAAATCCAACCCTTGTATTTTGTTTATCTACTCTACGCGGCTGATTTTGTTTCAGGCAGTGTTCCCAAGACTCTGTCCCAAAATGAGGAAGTGATACCAAACCCCATGGTCTGGATACGGAAGTGATGATTTAAGTGATATCTCTGCACAACCCATCAGAAATCATCAGAACGTGTTCAAAATTATAGCTACAGAAAAATAGAAAGTTATGGTGTTCAAACTTATTACGCGGTGGTTTGGGGCATATGATAATCAATTAGAGTGATCCACCAAAAAAGATCCAAAAAAACTGATAAAATATATCACAGGGTACACCTTGAGATTCCCTGTAGGATAGCTGGAAAAATATATTAGGAGCTGCAGCTCTAAATTATACAGAAATATGTCTCGTCTATCAGGCCATCTACTAGAAAAAAGCAAAAAAGAAGCAAAGGCACGGTGCATATGAAATTATACGCTTTACATGTGTGCACTCTTTACCTTGAGATATCTTGGTACTGCACTTGTTGGCTGTCCATGGTGCAAGTAATAATGTGTCATATCATACATCACATAACCCAGTAAACCCCCTCCAACCAAACCTGGTGTAACAGAAGGAGTAGATACGAGTTTAACCAGGTTCCAGAACTGCCAATGGTACAGTAGAACATGTCAGATGCAGTAAATTTCAAGCCACCGAGAAACTTTTAATATATCTACTTGGGTTGTGTAAATCGTATGCTTATTTAACTATGGGGTTCATATATGATGCAGCAGAAAGCAGTTTAAAGATAATATATATAACCTCAAAAGGAAGGCAAAAAAATGTTTTAAGGCCACATATTATAATGTGATGTTAAACAGTACCATAAATTTAGATAAGAGTGTTTTTAGGACTAAGTTATTTCCACATAAGAAGAAAATGAGGAACAACATGGGGTAGAACATACTAGCACCAAGAGAATTGCCGTTGCAGCAGGAGGGAAAACAAGTCGCAGGGCATCCTGGGGGTGCTTATGATGGCAACCATGAAGAAGATAATGAAGGGTATTTGTCCTAGAACATATTGTGGACAGTATTAGTACAAAGTTTGAATATAAGGACATCTGCTGAACGAGCAGCAAACTAAACTTTCATAATAATGCTAGCCACTCCCCTTGAACACACACACAAAGGGGGAGAGGAGAGAGGAAGGGATACACACACACACACACACACACACAGAGAGAGAGAGAGAGAGAGCAAACCAATAGCTCTTAGTTTTTATGTGGAAAAGGAAGCGGTGCAGCGTGTATTCCAGTAATGTCCATATAAAAATGCCAGTCACAATCATCAAGGCTATCTGAGGAAGTTCATGACCCATCCGCATAGACATGGATTCAAACCAGCATACAACTGGGAACCAAATGAGAGGAATTACCCACCAGTCATTGAGGGTTAGAAACTGTTTCAAGAAAGCACTAGTTAATCTCACTGTAATATGGACAGGACCAACAGGCATATTTCCATATCCTTAGTTAGCTAATGTATACATATATATATATACATATATATTCATGCATTGATATACGGTTTCATAAATTGAGCATATAAACACAACCATTAGTACCTCCAAAACGTCATTTTCAAAATATCGAGGGCCTTCCTTGCTAATAATAGGCTTGTGAACCCATTCCTGATAAGATTCCCCAAGATGGCCAACCTGCGAACAAACCCACAGAAGTTCCAACAACAAAGAAGACATGACTAATCATTTTCTCATGATTTAAGATGACAAATAATGAATTATGTGAATGCGCAACTTTCCAACTTGTGGGAAACATCTAAGTCAGGTGGAAGGAGGATAAAAGAAAGAGACAGCATGAACAAAGGGACCAGGAAGAAAATAGGCTAAGAATTGTGTGGAAACCGTAGTGAAAGGTAAAACCTAACGGCCAATGCAGGTTGATATCGTGAAGCTGTCCTTTCACTAGCGGGGTTAGCAGGTTGGGATCAACATTGAAACATTCTTACATAAAGCATTTCTTTTCATCTTTGTCCTAGTTCCAAATTTAATAAACAGACAACAAGTGACTGTAAATCTTAAAGATCAAATCTGCGTCCAAATAATAAGATTATAAAAGCCACTCCAATGTAAAGAACTAAAGATGACTAGAATGTACAATGTGTGAACACCTTGTATCACCAAATATAATAGAAAACAAACAGCAGCTATGTCACCTGGAAAACAAGGGCTTTATTCAAATCAACAGTAAAGTCTTCTGCAACCATCTTCACACCTTGAAATGCAACTGAAATCAAAAGGAAGGAAAGGGAATAAATCAAAAAAGCGGTAAATGAAATAAGAAATCATTTGTCTTACTTTCTTAAGCACTATTTCTGAAAGGAATAACATATTTATAACTCTGCTACAGTTGATATATTTGCAAGCCAACACATAAAGCTTTTCTCTATCGATTTTAGCCCCCCATCCCAAAAAGAAAGAGAGAGAAAGAGAGAGAGAGTGCTCCGTTTAGTTAACTGACAGCTAGAATATTGTTCACTCACATCTTCTATACTTTGGAGTGTGATACAGTTTGGTCAACTATATTTGAATTTGTCATGCATAGGACTGGTCATGATTACCTAAATTTAACTAATCAAAATATTGGAATGTTCACAAACTTCTCAAATTTGAGCTGCTACCCTTTGCTTTTCTAACAGTAATCACTTCATAACCATATCCTCTTCCCTCAATTCCAAGGAACTCTTTTCTTAACAACCAACCCAATAGACAATGTACATCTTTATATTCAAATTACTTGTTATGCATTAAGAAAATCAACAATATTACTTTACATAATCAAATTTGTTTTCTTTTAAATCATATGATTTTTGTCATGCCTGATTTGTTTGCTCCGTGGAATTTAGTTGACTTTATTGTGAAATTCACAAAAATTGTAGATACAAATCCAAACTCATTAAGAGACCTAGAAAGAAAGGGAACAATTGCATCTTATGACCAATTTCTGCAAAGAAAGCTTCTGTCTTAGTGACACATCCACAATTAGAATTTTCACATAGAATTGCAAACAATATAAAACAGAAGAAACTGTTTCATAAACAGTAAAATGTACCGCTAACAATAACATTGGAATCTTACACAAAGGCATAACTATTACCGGTTCACTTTTAGTTTCAACCTCTCCGACTCTTAGCACATTTATACATAAGTAATTGAAAATTTGCACCCACGAAACCAACAGTTCTACCCCTTAAATTTGGATACTTATCAAAGTTTTTGTTATGATCAATAGTAATTTAATTGCTAATCCTTTATATCAAATAGTTTAGATTTATGAAGAAATACAAAAGCATAAACTTTTCTCAATCCATTAGCAAATTCAACTACTTGGTCCAATTCTTTTATCAAAAGCTCAGCATTGAATTTGCCCACCAACAATTTCATCAAAACTGAAAATCCACTAAAACTAGTACTAGTTCTTGATAAAATAAAGATTCCCCAATATCCACAAAACAGAATTCTCTAAACCTAACAGATTGAAATCAACAATGTACTTCCAGATCATCATTCCAAACAACAAATCAACAGATAATCATTCCAAACAACAAATAATCCTGAAAATGCTCAAAATGAAGCACGAATAAACAAGCCTCAAATCTAGAGATATAATCAAAGTAAAACAAAACGGAAAACAAACAATTACCAAATACAGAGCTGGTATAATTCTCTCTCTATATCTTCAAAATGAGCTAGGGCTTTCTCTCTCTAGAAAACCACGCTCCTCGACCGTGAGCGTGTTGTTTCCGCTCAGTAGTACATCAGTGGTGGACAAGAGGGCTTGTAAAACGACGATGCTTCTCGTACATATTGAGAAGCTGATGGAGTGATCGTGGCCGTCCATTTTCTAGCGTGCAGCTTCTTATAGTGCAAGATGCGCAGGTTGGATTCGAAAATGTGCCAGCCTGGCACTCCTGGATGCACGGACGGTTCATAACGGAAGAGAGAGAGTTTACTGTGTATGTACTTGGACTGGTTTTAAGTACAGAATTTTTTAGTGTACGCCGGATTTGTTGGTTGATAGAGGAATAGTGGGTTCCATTCTTTAATTCATTTGGAGTAGATTATTGTTAATATAACATGGAAAATAATATATATGGTAAATGTTTAGGTTAATTTTTTTTATTGTGAATTATGTACATAAGTATTAATAATAATTTTTTTAGAGAGATTTTTAATATAATTTTTATCAATCATATTTATTGATAAATTTTGTAATTGTAATTCGGTTGCAATACATCACAACACCCATACTACATTAATTGTAATTCAGTCACAACAGAAAAATAATATATATTGTAAATGTTTATATGGACTATTTCATTGATAGTTACGTGAATAAATACTAGTGATAATTTTTGTTTAAAGTCACACGTAATAAGTGGGAAAAAGAGATTAGTATTTGATATACATCTCCCCCTGACAAAGAAAAAGAAATCATAGAACACTATCTATTAAAAGCTGTCGGATTATCACATGCAAGATCTGGACTGCAATGAAGAACAGCAATCACCACAAAGTATGACAATCTTCTATTTTTCATTTCTGTTTACAATAAAGTAACTGCAAGAAGCTACAGAATATATATATATATATATGTGATGAATGAAAGATTGTACAAAATTATTTCTGGGGTGGAAGTGTTCCGAAAACTTTGTCCCAAAATGAAGAAGTGATTCCAAATGCCTTGTCATGAATTCTGAAATGATGGTCCATATGGTATCTCTGTCACGAAATAAACACAACTTCAGTACCAATTAATTAGGTGAGAAAGAAAGAAGGGGATAGTACTATATATATATATTGTTGTGTTACTTATACGTACCTTGAGATTGTGAGGAAGTCCTTTGGATGGCTTTCCATGGTGCACATAGTAATGTGTCATATCGTACATAACGTATCCAAACAAGACACCCCCAAACAAAGCAGGAGCAACGGATGGAGGTGACAAAAGCTTAAACAGGTTCCAAATCTAAAATGATCGATAATTAGACCATGCATGATAAATCATATTCAGAACAACAAGCTAAGTTGAGAGAGATTGAGAGGGAAAAAGATATATACCGGCACGCATAAAATAGCGGTTGCAGCAGGAGGGAAAACAAGTCGAAGTCTGTCCATGGGGTGCTTGTGATGGCAGCCGTGAAGAAGATAGTGCAATGTGTTTCCCCAATAGCCCTCTAGTGTTATATGTAGAACAAATCGGTGCAAGCTATATTCCATCAATGTCCATAACAAGATGCCGGCAAAAACTGTTGCTGCTAACTGAGGAGGAGCAATGCCCATATCCGCGGATGTTGAAACAAACCAGCATACCACTGGAAGCCAGATGAGCGGAACCACCCACCATACTGTGCGCGTCAACAACTGTACAAATTGCAAACCAAAGTTGCCAAAACATTCAATATATATTCCAAGAACTCACAGGTGCATATTTTTAAGCACAAGAACAACAAAAGATAGGCATGCATGCATAGCCACGAGATGCATAGGCAACCTCCCATTTACATATATATTTCATAACTAGCTAGGTGCTATTAATTATCTGATTTCATGTGGGTAAAGAAAAATTACAGCATCAAATTATTCACCACCTCTAGAGCTTATATAATTAGGATTAGGATTATAATTCCATGCATGCATGATGCATGCAAAAAAGAAGTGAAAATTATTACCTCCAGAATGGGATTTGCAAAAAACCGGGGGCCTTCCTTGCTAATTACAGGCTTGTGAATCCATTCCTGATAAGCTTCTCCAAGATGGCCAACCTATTGAATGGAAATTACAAAACAAATATGATGGATGGATTATCGCTTGTAAATATGAAAAGATAAACAGGCCGGAAAAGGAAAAGAGGTCTGTCTGGCCTGGGAAACAAGGGGCTTGTTCAAATCCACAGTCAAAGCCTTTGTGGCCATCTCGGCACCTCCTAAAAGAAAAGAAAAACAAAACAAAACAATACAAATCTTTAAGTAAATAATGGCTGAGAAAAACCCAAACAGAATATATAAACCGTACCCCCAAAGGCTATATATTCAGTAAATATTAATATCAATCTCATCAAAAGAGCTAGACAGCGCAAATTTCATGAGGGTGGAAAGCAAAACAAGATATGTAAAATGAGAGACTTCAATACATGGATGTAACATTAACAAACCTCAGGATAATGTGGGATGGATATATCTCTTTGGAGGGTTCACGGGCTCTGATATGTTTTTAATTGTCTCCAGTTAATATCAGAACTCGTGAAGGACCGACGACGACAATCTTTGGGAGGAGAGGTGTGCATTCATATATATATATATATACACAGCCATATATGCTGCATGCAGGGAATGTTTTAACTGGCTCCTACACTTTAGGCCCGCCTCACAACCAAAATCTTTGCCTGCATAGACAACTTGATTGCCTAAATTACATCTTCTATCTTCAATTACACGGGAATTTGGGTTACTTTTTTCTTCAAAATTTCTAGTTTGGTTAAACATTTTATTGCTGAAATTTGATCTGTAAGCTTCTTCATAATGTAATTTATTTTTATTTTATTTTTTTGTGATTTGTACAACGCCTTTGGTCCTCATAACAATACAATATGCTTAAAGTGAAAAATAAAATAAATAATCGAAATTCGCAAGTCAGTTATGGACCACGCATATAAAATATCAAAGTATTTTATCTCATTAAAATAACTACATATTCATTTTTGGATCATGGTTAAAAAAATTAGTTCCGGCTCTAGTACTTGCATAAACCTTTTGAGGACAAGGTACGTAGTAGGAGTATTGTTTCTTCAAAATGCTTCGCTTAAAATGTCTCCCTCTTTCCTAACTTGGTATTGCCAGGATTCTTGGAGCTCCCATTCCCATGAAACTTCTGAACATTTTGCTCCTAAAGGCAGTCTCTCTCTCTCTCCATATATATATATCGGTCCGGATGTTAAGCTCACTCTTTATCCAACATATCTTGCTCACCCCTTTTAGTGACGGATCGGGCGACGGTTCGGTCCGTCGCTATATATACAACCATCGTCTTGGCTTTTAGCGACGGATAACATATAGCGACGGACAACATATAAACGACGGTTGTATATATAGCGACGGACCGAACCGTCGCCCGGTCCGTCGCTAAAGGGGGTAAGCAAGGTATGTTGGATAAAGAGTGAGCTTAAGATCCGGACCGTATATATATATATACACACGCACACGCATGTTTATATACATAATTTGTAAATTTATGTACTTGCATGAATACATATATGTCGATCTATTTACTTGGAGATTTCATATGCGAGCGTCATTTATTTTCTCTCTCTCTCTCCATTTTTCAAGTATTCTTCAGGCATGCATGATTGCATGCAATTCTGTTCTTGGGTTGGGATTTGAATCTCATGAAACTGATTGTTTTTTGTTTTCATTGGTATTTTGGGTGTACATAATTTTAAATAAATTCTCAAGTTTTTAACATACACCAAACCTTAAATTTTTGCCACTTTGAATGGAAAGTGGATAATATGCAGGCTGGATTCTAGGTGAAATTTTGAGAAGTGCAGATAGGGAATTACACTAGAAGTATAAAAAAAAAAAATTACTCAGAATATATAAACCAAAGAAACAGCATACACCAAGAAATACTCTGTATACCTCGAAACCAAGCACCATTTAGCAAATAATAACATTCACAATTCACTTAAACAAGAAACACAATGTCAAGAGTATCAAATACAAAAACAAATCATACAATGTATCGTCGCTTCACAATCACCTGTACTTGATTCCAAGGATATACAACTCAAGCTCCGACTTCCTCTTCGTGTCCTTCTTCCTCTTCATACTCCTCTTCATCAGCAGTTGCATCCTGGTATTGCTGGTATTCAGCCACAAGGTCGTTCATGTTACTCTCAGCCTCGGTAAACTCCATCTCATCCATTCCCTCGCCAGTGTACCAGTGCAAGAAAGCCTTTCGCCTGAACATGGCTGTGAATTGCTCACTCACTCGTCGGAACATCTCTTGAATGGAAGTTGAATTTCCGATGAAAGTAGATGACATTTTCAAACCCTTTGGAGGGATGTCACAAACGCTAGACTTGACATTGTTTGGTATCCACTCGACAAAGTACGAGGAGTTCTTGTTCTGGACATTAATCATCTGTTCATCAACTTCTTTTGTGCTCATCTTGCCACGAAACATGGCTGAAGCAGTTAAGTAGCGACCGTGGCGTGGGTCAGCAGCGCACATCATATTCTTGGCATCCCACATTTGCTGAGACAGCTCCGGGACAGTGAGGGAGCTATACTGCTGGGAACCTCTGGAAGTTAAGGGTGCAAAGCCGACCATGAAGAAGTGAAGTCGTGGGAATGGGATAAGGTTAACAGCAAGTTTACGAAGGTCAGAGTTCAGCTGTCCAGGGAACCGAAGGCAACATGTGACACCACTCATGGTAGCAGAGATCAGGTGGTTGAGATCGCCAACTGAAACAAGGCAGATAAAATAAAATTATTTCAGAAGGATCTGATTATATACCAAATACTAATGTGGTAATGGTAAACGACTTGAAAATCATCAAAAATATATAAGTGGTTAAAAAGTAGAGTCATGCAAGGAAAAATTAAAAATTAAAAAAATTAAATATTTATGGGTAAACCAAAAATTAAATATAACAGTCAATTCTCTTCTTTACTATGATATCTAAAAAGGAAGAGAGAGACACAGACAAAGACAGAGACAGAGACAGAGAGTTTGTGAAAGTATCAAGCAACCAATTAAAAGCCAACTACCAATAATGAAAGAGACCCACTTTCAACACTATTCTATGTCGGAGTTCATTATCTTATAATAAATAATCTTAAAAGGACTTCCCAACCTCCATTCAGAGGGGAAAATATTAATTTTAAACCATATGGATACAAGTTGAAAGGAAAAACTACATTTTCCAAAATTAGTCCAATTCCTGTGTGATTTTCATACAAGAAATGGGTTGTCTAGAAAATATTACAGTATAATAATACTCAGGATTCTAGACAGAAAAAAATAAATAACTCACATGTGGGAGTAGTAAGCTTGAGGGTTCGAAAACAGATGTCATAAAGTGCCTCATTATCCAAAACCATACATTCATCAGCATTCTCGACAAGTTGATGAACAGAAAGTGTGGCATTGTATGGCTCAACTACAGTATCAGATACTTTCGGAGAAGGAAAAACTGAAAATGTCATCATCATACGATCTGGATACTCCTCCCTGATCTTGGAAATGAGAAGGGTGCCCATACCAGATCCAGTGCCTCCACCCAGAGAATGACAAACTTGGAATCCTGTCACAAAGATAAAACAGCACATCAAAACAGAGCAAGCATTTTTAAATTGCAATATGGAAGTGAAGCATAACAGCAAGGGAGCTAGGGAGAGTGAGCGAGTGCTACAAAGGGAGAGTTGAAAATTTCAAATCAAGTTATACTGTGCCTTAGGACTGCCATAATTAGAGACAGAAGCATCCTGATTTCTAGAAATTTGATGCATACATAATAATTTACATTAAGTACTGCTTGAATTTCTCCAACACGAAAGGTTGTGAGTTGTGAACAAAAGCAACATGTCACAAGAACACATCAGACTACAGAACAATTGCTCAGGTTATGCAAAAGGCAGAAAAAAAAGAGAAAGTGGCCAAATGACAGTAGAGTTGAGACACATGTCCTGATTAAATTGATCAAGAAAGCCGTTTTTCTTCAGCTTTCTAATAGTTAACATTAGGAGCAGAAACTTGCTCTCAATAGGGTATTACATTAGTTCTATCCTTCTATGCAGATCCAGATCATGTTTTTAAATTTTTGAATTCATTCACATGCAACAAATTTTACAGGTACCACATAGGTTTTCGCTGAGATGACAACCATTGTAAGATGTTGTGTACATGCATTGTAGATCCAAACACTATTACTATTACAATGCTAAATATAGTGAATTTTGTATAGTAACCCATAATTAAGAAAAGTAAGTGAAGAGAAGTCCGATATCTTACAGGATTACTCCTTAAATTATCCCAATAATGAAAAAGGTTAAGATACAGCAATACAGGTGATGCTTCTGAGAAGGAACTACACAACATTATCCAAACAGATCCATAAATCTACATATACACATATACTACATGAAAGCAGGAATCTGTAAAATCTAATGATCTTTATATTAAATTGAAGAAACACGCATAAAACACAATAACAAGAACAACCATAAACATGACAATATAAACAACAAAACACACAAGCAAAACAAATTCATATTGATATGCACATATATAACATAAATTTATAAAATTAAAAATATGTAAACCATTACCCATCAAGCAGTCACAATTCTCAGCCTCCTTCCTAACAACATCAAGCACAGAATCAATCAGTTCAGCTCCTTCAGTATAATGCCCTTTCGCCCAATTATTACCCGCCCCAGATTGCCCAAACACAAAATTATCCGGCCGGAAAATCTGCCCGAAAGGACCCGATCGAAGAGAATCCATAGTACCCGGCTCCAAATCCATAAGAACAGCCCGAGGAACATACCGGCCACCACTGGCCTCATTATAATACACATTAATTCGCTCCAGCTGAAGGTCGGAATCGCCGTTGTAGTTTCCGGCGTGGTCGATGCCGTGCTCGTCACAGATAACTTCCCAAAATTTGGCGCCAATTTGGTTGCCGCATTGGCCTCCCTGGATGTGAAGGATTTCTCTCATTTTTTGTGGATTTTTGGGGGAACAAGCTTTGATTTTGGTTTTGGGTGTTTGAGGAAAATTGAGAGATCTAGGAGGAAGAGGAGAGAGAAAAAAGTGGTTTTGGGTGATTTTGCGGGAGAAGGGAATGGAGGAGAGGAAATAGAGGGGACGGTTGAACAGGGTGCTCCTTTATTGTGGGGATGTTGTATTAAAGACTTGTAATTTAGTAATAAGTTTATTTTTTTGTTATTTTTAATTTAATATTAAATTTATATAATTTTTAAATTTAATATTTAATTTTATTTTCAGTATCATAAATAGTATTTTGGTTCTAGTTAGGTTTAAACCGTGTTTTAGTATAGTTAATAAAATTAGGAGGATAATAATTTGTTAC
Source organism: Panax stipuleanatus (assembly GCA_020205555.1). Lineage (NCBI taxonomy): Eukaryota > Viridiplantae > Streptophyta > Magnoliopsida > Apiales > Araliaceae > Panax > Panax stipuleanatus. The sequence continues at coordinate 10,815,682 of CM035125.1, read as the reverse complement.
TATATAACATATCATTGTTAAATATATAATCAATAGTAATTATATATTTAACAATGATCCATAGGTTTTTTAATTTAAGCTAATGAGAATCAATCAATATTAATAAAGGACTTTTATAAAAAAAATTATTGTAATATAATAAGTTACTCTAAAAATTTTCATATCGTAGAATAATATTTTGGTTCTAATTAAATTTTAGGTTTAAAAAGTATTTTAATAGTAGTTAATAAATAAAATCAAGAAGTTTTAAAAAGTGTTTTACTAGCAATTAAATTATAGTCAAATACCAAAGACCAAAAAAACTTTGTTTTGTCTTATTATATATATAGATATATAAATATAGATTTTACTCCATCCGTCCTAAAATTAGATATAAGTAACTTGACTTTTGAGGTCAAACGATCATATATTAAATTACAAAATTAGTACGACTCATAAAAGTTTAAAATTAAATAAATTTTGTAATTAATAGCTTTTGTTATATACTATACAATTATATAATTATATAAACTCACATTAATTTAAAATTTAATATGATGTCGTTTAACCTCAAAAATTAATTTCATCTCTAATTTTAGAATGGGAGGAGTATTTATTTTCTTCTTTTTTTAAATTTTGAGGGGATAAATTTATATTCCTTTTCTATGTTGTATATTTTGGTTGGAATGTTACTTGGAAAAAAAAAATTGAAATCCCAACCCAATTGATGATTTGCCATCTTGGTGATAGTGTGGTACTTCTCTCCAAGTTTTTTTGGAGTATATAAAATATTTACAATAAAAACATAACAAAATATATTATTAAGTCAGTTATTACATTTTAAAATTAGAGATATAATTTTTTAATTAATTATTTATTTTCAAATATATCCCTAAACTAATGATAACAAGGTAGGAATTTTGTATCATTTTTTATAATCTAAAATTAGAAAGTAAAAAAAAAACCCTCCTAAAATGCCATCATTTTAATTAATAAACGATTAAGTGATATGTTCATGCCATTATAAAAATGGTTGAATAGTTATAATATTATTAAAATTTTCAAACTTACTCGGATTTTAACCTTTGCCATATAGTATTAAATAATTGCGACAACACTATCATAAAATTTATACTAATTGATATTGTGTACGCTAATTATATTGACAGTGTAAAAATACTTTACACTTAACGGATAGCAAAATTGTGCTATAGTGAACTCAAAACTATGTAATTATAGATTAAAATCTCCTTAAAAAAATATTTTATTCAATATTTTTAATACACTTTTAATGACACAAATATTATATTATGCCTACAACAAAAATCTGACTCGAATGATGCTGTATTTAGAGGTGAGCAATTCGGTTATATCCGAACCAAATAGCTTATTCGGATATAACCGAATACCGAAATCTTTAAAATTGCACTATCCGAATAACTAACCGAATTCCAGAATAACCGAATTACCGAATTGAAAATTCGATAATTCGGCTAATAACCGAAAATAACAATTTGGAGAAGCATTTATGAAGAATCCTTCAGGGCCTCGAGGATGCCTAAAAAAAGGAAGATAGGAAACTCTAGTACACACTCTGTCCCCAATTGCAAATTCCCATCTCAAAAATTCTATGATTTAACCAAAGTTTTGAGCTTTTCGCCCCAATCCAATTTTTTCATAACAAGTGAGTTGTATAAGAAGAATCTCGCGAGACTAATAAATTTAATTATAAAAATAATAATTAACGGTCCCATATCTTATTTTAAATAGAGACATAGATGGTTCCAAAAAAAGAAAAAAAAAAGAGATGACTAACCCAGACTGATGACGGACCCCAAACAAATTAAACCTCCATACTAGATCTGTAGATCATAACCCCAATTCCCAAAGCCCCCGAACTTTGCTTCTCCATAGATCGGAAAAAGAAATTCGAGATTGGGCTGTGAAGAGAAGAGAAGAGTTGGCAGACGGGCAGAGTAGGTTAGGTTTGAGAGAATGAAGATAAGTAAGTAAATGAAGTCTTAAGACTTAACTCTTAAGAATTCGGTTTGGCCTTTTTTAAAAACTTATTCAGGTATTCGGTTAACCGAATACCAATATATCACTAACCGTATTCATACCCGAATACCGAAATATTAATTCGGTAATAACCGAATTGAAGAGAATAACCGAATAACCGAAATAATTCGGTTAAAAAAATTCGGTTATGTTCGGTTATTTGGTTATTCGATTTTATCCGTTTTCTACTCAGCCCTAGCTGTATTAAGAGTTAAATTGACTATAGGTATGGATCATTATTATTATGGAGAGCCCGCCTGATTTTTTTTATATTTTTTTAATAGTAATTTTAGGTATTATTGCATGTAACGTAGAATTAGCGATTCTAGAACCATCAGCAGTGGCGAACTTATGCTTGGGCAGCATAGGTGCCTGCCTGTGCTGAGATTATTTTTTTAGAGGTATAGGGGAGGGGCAAATATATAATTTAATACACTTAAAGGGGGCAAATTAATGGAAGGGTTATACTTAAAGGAGATAAATATATATATATATATATATATATATATATATATGGGGTTCAATCCATGGCAACCGGTTGCTATGGATACTATTCAGCAACCAATATATCCACCGTTGATCAAGTTAATGAATGGCTGAGATTAAAAAAGAAAAAAGAAAAAAAAGAAAAGCCGCTACTTGGAGTAGCGGCTTGCTAAAAAATAAATAAATAAATAAATTTTTAAGGTGACCGCTACTCATAGTAGCGGCTTACCTTTTGTAATTTTGTCCTATTTTGATTGTCTCCATACAAGTTGCCAAATATTATTAATAATAAAATAAATATTATTACAAAATAATATCACTAAAACCTACAACAAAGTAAAAAATAATATTTATTTTATTATTACTAAAATTTTATTATAATAAAATTACAAAAATAATATTTATTTTATTATTAATATTCAATAATATTATTTTTGTAATTTTATTATTAATATTATTTTTGTAATTTTATTATAATATTACAAAAATAATATTATTGAATATTATTATAATAATATTTTTGTAATAATATTATTATTAATATTCAATAATATTATTTTTGTAATTTTATTATTAATATTATAATAAAATTACAAAAATAATATTAATAATAAAATTACAAAAATAATATTATTGAATATTAATAATAATATTAATAATAAAATAAATATTATTTTTGTAATTTTATTATAATAAAATTTTAGTAATAATAAAATAAATATTATTTTTTACTTTGTTGTAGGTTTTAGTGATATTATTTTGTAATAATATTTATTTTATTATTAATAATATTTGGCAACTTGTATGGAGACAATCAAAATGGGACAAAATTACAAAAGGTAAGCCGCTACTATGAGTAGCGGTCACCTTAAATTTTTTTTTTTTTTTTTTTTTTTTTAGCAAGCCGCTACTCCAAGTAGCGGCTTTTCTTTTTTTTTCTTTTTTTTTTTAATCTCAGTCATTCATTAACTTGATCAACGGTGGATATATTGGTTGCTGAATAGTATCCATGGCAACCGGTTGCCATGGATTGAACCCCTATATATATATATATATATATATATATATATTTTACTCTTAATTTTAAAATTCAAATGAAACTGTTTTGTAGCTTTCATTTGATCTGCAAATCTGCTAATCTACAGAAGCCTGCTGATGAAGAAGTAGGTAGGAGATAATCAGATACATATATTTTATAATTAAAATATTTTAATTTGATTTCAAAAAGTTAAAATTGAAGAGAATATATTTTATTATTCCAATGAGATGAAGTAGTTTTAGATACAATGTACTACTCCCTCCATCCCCATAAAGAATGGCTAAATGTATAAAAAAAAATTTGTTTAAAAAATGTGAGATAAAATATATAAAGTGAATGGTACATATGTTATTTAGTAGAGTCTATTACTATAAAAAAAATAAAAATATTCATCACTTCATGTAATCTTGTGGGGCCACTAAGAATAAATTTAGAACTTTTTATTCTCTTTTCTTTACTTTTATTTTTCTTAATATATGTGCAAATTGTATTTTGTTCATTTTTTTGGAAACGGAGGGAGTAGTTTATAACTTTGATATATTTGGTTTAGACATTTTTGAGACTTTTTTCACTTCAATCATCATTTGAAGATTATTTGTGCTATTCAATAGTTATTTTTGTGATTGGCTTTTTTAAAAAAACTTTTTGATTAATTTGTTTAAAAGGATTAAGAAAAGAAAAAGATTGTGGCAGTGCAGAGGTTCATTTAAATTGATTAGTTTTTTGACAATTAACTTGACTAGTTGGCTCCCCCGTGATAAATTGCGTGGATTAAAAGTTGTCGTCTACAAGTAACCTAACTAGAAATTAAGGACTAGCCATAAATCGTTTAGCAAATTCTTGTTGAAGATTCAATTGCAATAGAGTGATTTGAAATTAATGCCATGCAAGTTGCATCTTTTAAGTTAATTAAACTATTTATGCATGTTTGTTATATATGATTAGTTTTTAAACCCATTGAGTTCTCACTTTTATAATATACATATTACCTCCATTTATTTAATTAACTATTGGTTTTTAATTCATATTAAAGTTTTGTGACTAAATAATTTACATTGCTGTATAAATTGATATGTTACCAAGTACATGTTGTTGCAAATTAATTGCAATGTTTGTTTCTACATCAAAATAAGCCACTAATTTTTTTTTTAAAAAATAGATAAAGAGAAAAAAATGAAGAACCGTATTTGTATATAAACCAAGCGAAACTCAAAGTGGTAATGAGGCCAGTGGCGAATATATTAAAAGGGAAGAGTAGGCAGTAGCTTATGTTTTGATTTTTTTAATTTTTTTATAGGTATAGAAATAAGGGCAAAAATAAAACTTAATAAACTTAAACTTATAAAGGAAAAAAAAACTTAAACTACTACAACACTAAAAAAACTAAACACACGGGTGTATAATGTATTCAAACTCTCGCTCTCTAACTCGCTAAGTTTTAGCCCTTCACTTTAATTTTCAGCTTAAAAAAATCCGCCCATGCTGAGATCGGATCCTAGATACGCCCTTGACCATCAGATCCATTTGCAACCTCTTTGAAAATATTATCTAATGGTTGTATTTTTTGTATTTCAAATACTTTGTGCAGTATCCAATAAATTATTAAGTGTTCTTTTAATAGTTTCAGTACCCACGATATTATTAATTAACAGTACTTTTTTTTAGAATGTTCATAAATTCTAAAATTCATTTCGTCGTCCAATAGTGACAATCGTCTTTTTAATTGGTATCGCAATGACCCTTTAGTTGAATATTGGTGTAACATTACCTATTGCTAAATCCCTAATTTTAAGTCTTTTTTAATTTTAAAATTTTTTGACGCGTGAAATAAAATATCGTGACAATAAAATTTGGGGTAAATCTATACATACATCTATTTTTCATCATCCCTCACGAAACGCAAAAAGGTTAGTTTTGTCTTCTTCTTTTTTTAAAAATCATTTGTCCCATTCTCCTCTCTTTCCAGGTTAAGGTATTCCATTGTTTAGAGAGAAAAGAGAGAACGCAGTTAAGTTGAAAGGAGAAGAAATATTTAGAGGGAGAAAGTGTAAAGAGGAAGAGAGTGCTGACTGGGTTCTTCCAAAATCGATCATTGAATCTATTAACAACTTGATCAATTAATTTTTACAGTGGAAAACAGTTGCTCCGCTTGCTCCGCCGCTACGGTTCTCTTTTTCGCTACCAATTTTTTCGATTTGCTTTGTTTCTGGTGAATCTGGGTAATTATTCTTCTTCCTCTTTCATTCTCCTAATCTGTTATTTTTTCGTTGTTGGGTTTATAGAATTGATGATGATTTGATTCTGGTTCTTCTCTGATTATTCGATTTCCGAATATAACATTAATTCCACAGTAGAGTAGAAAATTAGATCCTCAATATTATGAGGATCGAAGGGCACCCTTTAGATTCTGACAACGTGATTAGAAAATTTTTATGCTTGAATTCTGTCTAAATGTTAAATGTTGAAGTTGTATGGTCTTATGTTGTTCTATTCAAAAAAAATAATATTGTTCAAAGGAGAATAAAGTTTATCAAAATTATGTAGTTATTATTTCTTAGTGTTTCTGAAAATTGAATCTAAATCCTGAAAGAAAACAAATGGGGTATGGTTGTGGATTTCAGAGAATTATGCACTGGGCATAACTCTGAGTAACTGTTTGCTTTGGTGACTGAATAACAACAGCAATCTGTCCAATATTTTGTGATTAGTATGGAACATTTTTTCTAATCATATGAAACTTTCATAGCAACTATTGATTTAGTTTTTAAAGTTTTTTATAGCAGGATTACAACTATATATAATCTATGGAATTGTTGTTGCATTTGTCTCTTTAATTGTAACTTTTATATATATATATATATATATATATATATATATATATATATATTTATTGATCTACTTCAGTTTTGTATGTTCTTATATAGTATAGTTTATTAGTTCTGTCAAAATTGTGCTTCTTTGTTTAAGGTACTTTAAGTGAAGTTTCATACTAATAGTCTGATGAAGTTTGTTATACATTCTACTTGTGACATGACAAATATTGCATGCCTCTCTATATATTACCTGTAAATAATTTACGAAAGAATAAATATATGCATACATCTCGTGGTTATCATGTATCTCGTGGTTATTCACTATGTCTAATTTAAGACATGTTTTCGCTTATCATGTGATACTCAAAACTTATTTCACAATAAGCAATTTGTTAGACCGTAGCTTCATAGAATCAAAATCATAATAAGAACGGGAGACATGACATGGGTGATCTCTGTTCTTAAAGTCTTTATCGTCCCCCACCGCGATTGGTTTGCTAAGAGTTGCAAACGATATACCTCCAGGATATATGTCAAGCCTTTGATGAATTATCCGTGATAGCAATTCACAAAAATTCCAATAAAACAATGCTTTGTAATAGTTATTTGTTTGTAAGAATAGCTAAAAGAATGAGAGATTTTCATGGTGCAAAAACTCTTATGTCTAAAATTATATAAGACTTCTCTCAATATTCATATATGTAGTATATCTATATCTACACATATAGATACATACATATATCTATAATAGTTTCAACATTAAACTATTATTTATTTCTATTTTAATTATACTTATTACTACTAATGATGTAAGTTACATATTTAGTAATAAACTTATAATTAAATAGAATTTCAAGAGTCTCACAAGAATATCTGTTGTTCCAAAATAAAATAAGACTATACACTTGTATATAAAATGACAAGTATTCTTTTTCATTAAATGGGACAAGAAATAATTAGTTTTATCAAACAATTTTGCACCTTATTAAATGTTTCACTATAGACACAAATTAAATGAAGTTCTCTCTTATTTTCACAATTAGAGAAACAAATTACACCTTTATATTTACTTAAATTATGTCAACTAATGGGTTTTATTCAAGCCCAAACTTGACAATAATATAGTCTCCAAAATATAAAATAAGGTGCAATTTCTAACACAATTCATTAACATATTGGTCTACAAATTCTTTCAAGGAAGTTTTTGCATTGACAAATCCATCAAAAAAAAGCATTCATACTTTCACTTCTTTGTGTCGTAGACATTCCTGCCCAAAAACAATCTTTTACAAAACAAAGAACCCATCGATGCCTTTCATTATATAATCCTTCCAACCACTCATTGTTCTCAAGATCATAATTTTCTATCATTGCCTTCCATTCACATTCAAAATCATCTACATTCAAAGAATCATACACAACGTTATGTAACGTAAATTTTATTGATTGATAATGCTCGTACCTTTTTAATTTTTCAAGAACCTTCTTCATTATATGCCACAAACACCATCGGTGGCGAGCATTGGGAATAACTATCTCAAACGCATTTTTCATCGATTTGTCTTGATCGGTGATAATGGCGTGTGGAGCTTTTCTAGACATGAAAGAAAGCCACGCATCAAACAACCAAACAAAAGTGTTAGTATCTTCATTTGATATCAAGCCACAATCAAGTAGTATGGATTGTCCATGGTGGTTAACTCCAACAAAAGGAGCAAACGACATATCATATTTATTAGTCAAATAGGTGGTGTCAAATGTGATGACATCACCAAACTCCTCATACGCAGCTTTAGACATCGAATCTGCCCAAAATAAATTTCTAATCCGACTTTCCTCATCTGAGTCTATTACATAGAAAAAGTTAGAATGCACTGCTTGAACTTTAGCTAAATAACTTTGAAGTGCACTAGCATCACCCTCAACAAACCTTAGCTTTTTTAATTTTCCCATATAATTTCCACTGTCTTTCTTTAAACAAGGCATTTCATTTTTTCTATACTCAACTCTAAGTGAATTATAACTTTTATTCATTGGTATCCCAGCATCATTGTTTAGCTTAACTCTCCTCTTTATATAAGGGGTCACATGTCGATTATACCGGTGAAAGCGAGACTTACTTGGACTTAAACCATGATTATATGTAAGCTCCAAAGTGGTTATACCCCATTTCCCATCATTCAATAACTTAACACAAATCTTAGCATTGCAGCCTGCTTTAATAACCGGATGCGATTTTAGAGTAAACTTTGAGTTCTTCTTTGGCTCTCCATATTTGTGACATACAAGTGTGAAATATTTAACCACTCCGTTCAATTTTTTAATACTTTCTTTTAGTCACTCCAAATCCTTGTTACACACTATATTTCCTATAGTATTCATAAACTTCATCAACATTGTCAAATACCATATGTAATTTGGGCTCTTCCACTATTTAATTATTCTGTTTTCCATTCTCTTCTACTTTATCATCCCTTTCGTTGTTAGATAGATCATCTATGTCAATATCCATATTTGTAGAGGTAAATCTATTTCTAATTCCATTGGTAGAACTTGCACACTGCTATAAAAACTGAAAAGTAATTTTTTTAAACATTAGTTAATGTATATACTTTAATAAAAGCAAAAATAACAAATGAGATAGTGAAACTCGTACTCAGAGGGACAGACAAAACAAATAAAAATCCAATTAGACAACAAATCAAGGAAAAACCCAATTTGACCAGAAATCATATATAAAAGAAACAACTATTCAGTGTAACCACAATCAATACAAGTCAACAACTAATTAATGCATATCAACAGGTACTTATTTATCAACAACTAATTAATGCATATCAAGAGGTACTTATCTACCATGGAATTAATGTTATATTCTGAACTTGAATAATCAGAGAAGAATCAGAATCAAATCATCATCAATTCTAATAAACCCAACAATGAAAAAATAGTAGATTAGGAGAGTGAAAGAGGAAGAATAATAATTACCCAGATTCATAAGAAACGAAGCAAATTGTTTTCCACTGCGTTCTCTCTTTTCTCTCTAAACAATGGAATACCTTAACTTGGAAAGAGGGAGGAGAATGGGGCAAATGATTTATAAAAAAAGAAGAAGACAAAACGACTAACCTTTTTGCGTTTCAGGAGAAAGGATGGAAAATAGATGTATGTATAGATTTATCCTAAAAATTGTGGCACATAATTCTGTGGCATCCATCATATCCATTATATTTTCTTAGACCTTCTACTTAATCTAACCTTCTTCGGGTTTGTTTTTCTCATTCCCCAAGCCCAATCCAATAAGTGACTCCTTATAAGTTCATCGAAAAAAACTAAACGACTCTTAATGGGCTATAATACCTTTAGAAACTAAACGACTCTTAATGGCTGCATGGTTCTAACCTTTAGGGGTGAGCATAGTGCGGTTTGGATGCAGTTTAAAGTCTAAATCGCACACGAAACGACTAAGGTGTAATTTGACAAATTCAAAATCGCACATAAAACTGCTTGTGATTGGTACGGTTTCATTTGGTGCGATTTTGGTTCCAAAACCAATTGAAACAACAAAATTTTATGCAATTTAAATTAATAATTAATTTAGCATCACACAATATTAAAAACCACTTTGATAACACACACAACCTTACTTATAATGTTTTGCCTAAACAGAAGCTAAATTGAACCTGATGAATTATTATATGCTACATATGAAAATTCTAAACAGAGATAATTAGTTAATTAAATGAAAGATATGTAGTTCATTTGGTGCGATTTTGGTTTTATGCATGCAGTTTTGACTAGTAACCAAACTTAAACCGTAAATTCGGTTTTTCAACCCACTTAAAACCGCCACATACGCCGGAACCGTTGGTGCGATTTTAATTATTGCGGTTTTTGTGCAGTTTCAGAGACAATTTAGTTCTTTACTCAGCCCTACTAACCTTCATGGAACGTTCTCAATTAAAATTTATAAACTTTATTTTATGAAGAATATTTCGCTCGTTTCATAAAATGGGTCCCATGTCTCATATTTTATTATCAAAAACGAATTTTATTTCTTTTAATAGTAATATAAAATGACATAGTATTTTATTACTACGAGAGATTCGAATCAAGTTAATCAAACTATCACAATGTTCTGCAAATGATAATCTTTTTATAGAACTGACAGAACACTAATAAGGGTCTGCGAAATGACGAGAGTTTAAAAAAAATTTAACAGTCTAGCTTTGCAGGTTATACTATATATATAATTTCTGGAGTTGCAACTAATCACATTTAAGAATTATTAAACTTAAGTAGGATCATGAACTTCAAATTTGCAAGTGACTTTTAAAGCATAGATCTAACACTAGCTTAACATGAAGAACAACAAGCTAAACAAAGTTCAGCACAAATATTTCCAAAGCATTCACAGAAGGGGCTTAACCAAGGGCAACCATCCTCAGCACAACAACAACATTCGCAACAAGCAGCCACACATGCGCCAACCGACTCGCCTATACAAATGTTACAACTGCAAATGTAGATTTAAAAATAAATAAAATTTATTTCAAAATACATAAAAAAACTAAAAGGAATCTTAATGAAAATAATTAGATGAAAAATACATATATACCAATAAATTCTTGAGTTGACGTGTTCAGTTTCTTCCACTGACATTTGTTGCATTACTGGCGCCGCCATTGTTTTGTCCAAAGTGTCAAATTCTTGAATTCAGAGCCATAGCAAGAGTCTAAAATCATTCTAAAAGTATCAAGACTTAAAAGAGAATATAGTATAATAAATAAATTTACATATTTATAAAGTTAGATGTTAACTTTTTAATATATTATTCTCTATTCTACAAAAAGGTCTTATTTGCCGGTGTTTTTGTTTGGAACGACAGAACTTTTTTTTTATATAGGTATAGAGATAGGGACAAAAATAAAATTTAATAAACTTAAGGGTTGAAATTTATGAAAAAGTACTTATACTTAGAGGGACAATTTTTTTATACTACTACTATAAAAAAAAATTAAATACATAGTGTATAATATATTCAAACTCTCGCTCTCTAATTCGCTAAGTTTCAGTCATTTACTTTAATTTTCAGCCCAAAAAAATCCGTCTCTACTGGAAACAAATCCTAGATTTGCCCCCATAAATCGAGTCATATTTTTTATTTTTTGTGGATAATAATATGAAATGACATAATAACCAAAAGTTTGTCAACATTATTTTAATTATCACATAACAATTACTAAACTAACAATTTCTGGTTTTTTAAAAGTAAATATAAAACAAAAATATATACTTTATATATATATATATATATATAATTGTATAAATGACATTGTTTTTGGAAAACGAACATGGATTTATTAAAACTTGAAAGTATAATATAACCTCTAAAAGACGATGTGAATCTTAACTGGAGCAAAGAAACAAAGTTGCTCTGTCTCGGTTAGTAGGAAGCCTAAAAATCACCACTGCTGCTGCCGGAGCGGCGAGAACTCGCCGGAATCTGACTTGAAACGCCGGAAACCGACTTATAACGCCAGAATCTTTCCCTAAACTTGACCTTTTCTTTTCTTTCCGATTACCCAAATCGGAATTTTATCCACATAGTCCTTATCTTTCATCTTCAAGCCCATTTTCCCATCTTTTCTTACTGAACTTTAGCAGATATGAACTGCTTTATTGGATTTAATTGAATTTCATTTGGGAGTAGCAGACTCATGTAGTGATACACTAAATAATAAAGATGAGGATTATAGTTGGTGAATTCATTTAATATGGATAAGAAAAACATTCAACGTGTATATTTTGCCAGCTGGCCACCCAATAATTGGAGGGAAAACACTGTTCACATTATTGAAAAAAATTACTTCTGCGCGGACAGAAAAATTGGATAGAAAAATTAGAGTGGAAGAACAAAATGAATTTGTTCCCACGAACAAATGGGCAATACAATCTATTTGTTCACGAGAACAAATTCATTTTATTCTTCTGATCCAATTTCCCTGTTAGCTTATACTTATTGTATTGAAAAATAACTGACAACCACAAACTTTGGATGCGATGATATCTTAGCCTAATAGTTAAAACTTAAGACTGAAATATTCTTATTTTAAGTGAGTTTATTTCTTCCGGTATAAAAAATTTATTTCTTCTTTATGTGATACTTGTTTTTGAATTTATTAAAATAGTTAATTTTTTAACAAGATTTTTCTCCCAAGAATAATTATTAGATTTCATCCTCGGTTGATTGTGAAAAAAATATTACTACCTCCGTTCCACAATAAGTGATTTTTTAGGCTTAATATTTTTTCTCAAAATAAGTGATGTGTTAAAATTCCAATACAATTTTTATAATATTTTCCCATATGTGCCCTTATACAATCAATGGTATTTATTGCGTATTTATTGGGAAGTTGAAAGTATATTAAGGGTATTTTTGTCATTTTAACTTATGTATTAGTATGTGTGATTTAAATTTAAAAAATACTTATTATGGGACAGAGGTAATATTGAATTTAATTGAATTTTATTTGAGAGAGCAGACTCATGTAGTGATGATAAAAAGAATACTAATAAGGATTAATATAGTAGGCCAAGTCATTTAAGATAAGAAAAAATATCAAGATCGAAGTGGTTAATTTAGCGATGGTCCTGGCAAGTATAAGGATTAGGATCCTCTCTATTTTAATTTGAAATGAAGAGTCTCTATTTAAAAGTTTAAATTTAAAGTTGTTAGATTTAAGGTATAAAAGTTGCCATTTCAGTTAAAAACTACCAATTTAACTCTAACCACCTCATTTAAAACCCACTAACCTAAATCTAGTCACTTCATTTAAAAGTCACTTACCTAACTCTAGTCATTAATTTAATATAACACTAATATATTATTATTATTATGAGCACTTTATTATGTCCCTCATTGGTTTTTTAATAATTATTTTTTTTATTATTATAATAATAAAATTGTTTAACAAATTATTATTATTTTTAATTATTTTAATATAACACTAATATATTATTATTTTTACAATAATAAAATTGTTTAACAAATTATTATTATTATTATTTATTTTTTTAATATAATAATAATAATAATAATAATAATATATTAGTGTTATATTAAATTAATGGCTAGAGTTAGGTTATTGACTTTTAAATAAAATAACTACAGTTAGGTTGGTGAGTTTTAAATGAGATGGTTAGAGTTAAGGTACTGACTTTTAAATAAGATGACAACTTATAAATTTTAAATCTAATAACTTTAAATCTGAACTTTTAAATAAAAACTCTCTATTTTAAATTAAAATAGAAAGGATCCTGATCCCAAGTGTAGCCACATATTTAGTGTGTGACATTTTGCCAGCAGACCACCCAATAACCGGAGGGAAAACAATGTTCATATTACAAACTTTATAAACTCGTATAGAGTGCGAATGCTTTATCACATAATTTTTAAATATGATATATTTGAGTAATAATCTATACGTTACTTAATATAAGTTATTTTAGAGTTGTGCATAAATATTAAAAAAATAATTATAAAATATTAAATATAATATCAATTGTCTTTATTGCCTTTGTATTGGAAAAATAGAGTGTTATTTATTGGATAGAGAATAAAGTTATATTTAATACTTGGGTAATATTAGAAACTAAGCAATTAATAATTACTTGAAATTCTCAAACGTCTTATATTAAGAGACAAAAATATTTCTCTAAAACGACTTATATTAAGGAACGGATGGAGTAATATTTATAAGGGTCACTTTTGTTATATTAAATATCATTAAATTCGACACTCAAAATAGTTGGACTTATAATTTACTATATAAAATATATAATTTCATACAATGTAGTCTTCAAATTTAGATTTCAATCAAAATTGATCGGAATACTTCAATTGCCGCCAAGACAAATAATATTATAAATTTTGATCGTATTAACACTCATTACTTCCTACTTAACAGAAAAAACACAGGAATCAAGAAAATGGCAATTAACAAAGTCTCCAATTTCTCCGAAAATAATGCTACTATCACATAAATTCTATCACATAACTCTCACGTACATATTGCGGATCCCGCATGTCAGGCGGAGACCCACAATATGTATGTGTGTGTATGTGAGAGTTATGTGATAGTAGCATTGCTCTTTCTCCGATCTGATCCACCACGTCATCGTTTCCTACTTCTTGCTTTCTCCACCCTCTGTTAGAATATTTTATTTTTTATGTGGCCTCTACTATTTATGAAATTATTAGGCATACATATTGTATGAATTTAATCATTTTATTTATGAGTTTGGTAATTATGTGGCCTATAAATAATATTACTAATATTAATTTGGCATAATGGGCCCTAGGGTTTCATAATCTTGATAGACGATTTTGACCCTTAGCTATTTATAAATAAAACAGTTAGAGTTTGGTCTCACTACAAGAAAAAGCCTTATTTCTGACGGAATATTCGCTCGAAAATAAGACTATTCAATCGGACCTAGCTTATTTTAGACAGAAGTATCCGTTGGATATTCATTCGTATCTACACGCGTCAGAGATAAGTTTCGTCGCAAATTTCGTCAAACTTTTCTAATTTTTGATTGACTTATTCTCGACGGAATTCCGTCGGATCTAAGGTAACTTCGACGGACTAAATATGAAGGAATACTTTCGTCAAGTATAAGAGCCACTTATGTCTAACGGATACTTCTCTCGGAAATAACTTATCTTCGACGAAAAATTAAATTAAATAAAATAATATTAAAATTCAAGTTCGATGAAAAATTCCTTTGAAAATAAGGTAGTTCCGACGGAAAAATAAATTTAATAAATAATTTTTAAAATTTGTCTAAGCATTTAATCCGACGGAATATCTGTCAAAAATACCTTATTCCGTCGAAAATAAACTTTTTTTAAATAAATATTTTAAAATTGCAATTTCTAGGTATTTAAACCCATTTATGCACCTGTAACCTGTTTTATCCCAATACAAATAGACATTAATATATTTTACATTCAAATATTCAACGTAGCGCTAAAAACCTGTATCACTTCTCAACAACAACGTAATCTACTAACTGATCATCATCAACATCACAAGATAACAATTACAAATATAAGCTAATGTTCTATCATCACATCAACAACGTAATCTACTAACTGATCATCATCAATATCACAAAGCTAATAATTACAAATATAAGCTAATGTTCTATCATCACATCAACAACAATATGTACAAATGTTTTACAATTTAATGAATAACATGAATATAACGTAATCTACTTATACAGATGCAACTAGACTACAATATGTACAAATGTTCTACAATTTAATGAATTACATGAATACTAATGAACTATAAATTAGTAAAAGTATCATCATCGAGCGGAGGTGGACGATGCTGCTCTAGTGTATGAAAATCCCGATCGTCCTCTTGGTCGCCATCGCCAGTTCGCTTGTTATCTCCACCCTGTTGATAGAATTATAAATAAAAATCATTAGTGCGTATATATGTGAGAATTAACAAGATAGCCTTACTTGAAAATAACATAAACATGCAGAATACCTGAGTAGGCAGGGGCTGACGAAAAGCCTCCTCTAGGAGGGTAATCACTATCCGGAGCATCTCGCCGCTGAAAGTGTCGAACTGTTTCTGCGGTAATCTCGTACTCTCTGCGTAGGCCCCTGCTATAACCTCCTGAGCAAGCTGGTGAAGACGAGAACTGCTAGGCAACTAATGACAACGAAAGACCGGATCAGTATGGAACCTATCCGACACAGTTGCTATTAGCCTCTGGAATAACTCGTCATCAAAGCCAGCGCCCGTATGAGATGGTCCGACATATGCTCTCGGACGCTAGCACTGGCTAGAACCTACAAAAATATATTGTTCCATTACTAATAATAATTATATAATGTGATAAATTATGATAATTCCGTAAAACATAAAAAATATTATTACCTCCAAGTAGTGTATATGCGGGTATCCTCGGCAGATCCAACACTCGATACTTGTCGGTACTACTAGTAGGGGACCGAATTCTGAGACGCGACCCATAGTCTCAGCTCCTCATCCCAGAAAATATAATATCGGGAAGGGGTGGTGGAATATAATGGCTCAGAACCCCTCCTAATAGCCTCCAACTCAGCTATACGCTGGTCCCGAAGCTTCTGAAATCGATCCTGTAATTTATTTTGTATATGTGAGTTAATTATATCATTTTATTAACGATTGAATATTTCTAAAAGCTAAATAGTAAGATGAATTTTACCCGTATAGCTAATGCTGCCTGAGACAAAGCACGCTCGTCCTTAGGCGTGTGGGATCTATCCTAAAACTCTAACATGGTCGGATCTCGGCCCAAGTCCTCCCCAAGGCCTAATAAAGACATTCATAAAACCAAGTATTAAGTATTTGTGTTAGAACTTGATAACTAAACAACTAAATATAGCGCACTTACCGTCTTCGCCTCCTCGAACGACTGAGAACCAGTGGTGTGTACTATGCGGAGCTGGCCACGGTTCTTCTTCGCCTGCTCAAACTTCTTCTTGAAGTCATCAGCATCCCAGTGCCCACGCATAGCCTACCAGGCTAAATCGAAGACGATGCGGGGTTGGTGATCTTTGATGGTGGTCCCGGGCTGGTCCTTAACTGCCCAGGATGCCATCTGTCGCATCTCATACAGCCAGCCGGAGTAATTCTTAGTGACATGTGAAATAATCACATCGTCTTCAGCTGTCTGAGAGATACTCGAGTCATATCTATAATAAATTTATAACAAAAGTTTAAAAGTTAGGAACAATTGATTTCGTCAAACTTAAAAACTATGTACTAATATAATATATATGATTAACTTACGTGCAAATCCCGCAAGACAATCTGTATAAAGGTGGCATCGTACAACCCATACTGGTTGTAGCGCATGCACCCGGTCGGGAGGTGCGTCAAACAGGTAGCGTGTAAGGTGTGCTTAGCTACCGGGTCTAGTATGTTAGTTCCCAGTAGGCACACAATAGATCTAGAAGGGGGGGTTGAATAGATCCTTTGAATTTATAAACTCTTTTCCATTTTAATTTGTATAGCTAAGAAGTTAGCATATGACAAACATAAGAATCATTTCAAGCACAGCAGAATAAGTTAAATCTCCCCTTTATTGATATATTGATAAACATTGATACATTGTTCTTGGAGTTAGTTTAGTTGTAAGTAGTTAGTACATATATAGCAGTTATAGCAGTTAAGTACATAATGTAAAGACATAAAGTAACTGACAGAATGTAAAAGACACAAAAGGTTTTAAGTGGTTCAGAGCCAACTCGACTCCTAATCCACTCTTCTGCACTCTCGCAGGAAATCCACTAAGGAATGGGCAGCACCCTGAATCACTAAGATTCCTTCAAGGCCAGCAGCCCTGGAACTTTAGTTCACTTTTGAACTCTTCAAGTCCTTTGGCTTGGAACTCCTTTAGTTCACTAAGAACTCTTCAAGCCATTTGGCTTGGAACTCTAGTTAACTAAGAACTCTTAAGCCCTCCGGCTTGGAACTCATTTAGTCCCTTCGGACAAGGACCCTTTGGCCCTAGCTACTTGTAGTTGTAGTTGTTGTTGTTGTTTGTGCTTTGCTGCTAAGATGTCTTGAAGCTTGATCATCTTGGTACTTAGCAACTAGGCTTGGTCCTCGGCAGTCTGCTTTGAGTCTGGACCTCTTCTATGGTGCAGCTGATCTTCAGTCTGTTTAGCTCATCTTCACTTGCTGTCAGCTGTGCACCATCACCACATAGGACTGCTAAGGCTTTTTATTGTGGGTCATCTTCTTCTGCATCCCTTGAACCCTTCTTGAATGATATGCAGACATGGTTCTACATTTTTTCTTGTTCAGCTTCTGGTTCTTCATGGTGATCTGTAGAGTGGCTCTTCTGATCTTCTTTATGCTCAGCCACCTTCTTGAATGCTATCTTCTTGGCTTTCTCGGCTCTCAGCTTGGCTGCCATCTTCAGTGGCATTCTCATCCTTGTTGAGTGAAGCTTTAGTCTGTTCAGTCTTTCTTTAAGTCTGCTTCACTTCCACCTTCGTAGTCTCACTGCCACTGAGATTTGTTCTCTTCAGCTCTGGTGGAACTCGTAGAGTCAACAATGTAGCATTCCAACAACTCGACGAATCTACAACTCAGCACTAACTCTTATCTTTGAAGCTTGTCCTTTAAATACCCTTCCATAATCTTCCCGTTGGAAAGTAGCCGTTGGAAGCTATTTGAATTGCTTCCCAGATCTCAAGTTATTTGGTGCAGACTGCTGATGTGATGTGATATCTCATTTTTGACTTTACTGACACAGCAGTCTGTTTTCTCTCTACCGTATCAGAGATGTCACTGTTCCGTGTCAGGCTGGTAGTCCTCTTTATTACTCTTTTCTGATTCCTTGATTCGAATCCTTAGGAGTTGTCCTTCTGCATCGATGCTCTCAAATAGCAACGTTCGAATGTCAGTCTTCAGATTAAACCGTTGCCAATGCTTCAATCTTCAGATGTCAGAACTCTACGATTCTGATGCAGATGTTCTTGGACCTTGATCGTAGTGTGTCATATTGAATGTTGCTTTGACTGGCCGAGACAACACTACGATTCTAATGAGTGTTCTTGGATCTTCAATGTAGAACATCTCTTCCTTCATTTGTGCAGTGTTTCAACACTTCTGCTTGCCTTGACTGATCTCAGGAACTGTTATTTTGACTTGTCGTTCTGACCTCTTCTGAATAACAAGACATTTCAGATTTGTGGCATACCCAGCTCCTTTCTCCTGGTGATCTCCCGTTCACCTATCTTCAATGGTCTGACCCATGCTTAATCACTTCTGTCTTATTCTTCAAAAATTGGCCGGTATCTCTGTAGATTGTATGAGTTCCTTCTTTACTTTGGCAAACACTACGATCTTGAGCGATTCTCAAGATCGTTGTCTTCTGTTCTCTTGACAGCTACTGCACTTGCTGACTTTCTCTAGTTAGTCACTTTGTATGAAATCTTCTTCTAATTAGCTTGTGGTAGACTTCATCTCGAATGGCCTCACAACTCAGTCTGCATGTTGATAGAGTTGATGCTTAGATCTTCTGTTAGCTTGCATGCCATTTGGTGAGTGCTCTTTGGTACTCTTCATGTAAGATGTATCTTTGTAGCTCAGACCAGAGGCTTCATGCTTTAGATATATTGGGAGTGCCCATTTGATGAGAATCGTGTTGACACTACGATTCTTCCCATAGCATTGTTGAGCAATCTTTGTGGAAGCCTTAGTTCTGCAGACTACGATTTAGCTTAGTTGCTGCAGACACTACGATTCCGAGATCAGACCTTGACAGACTATGATTCTGCCTTCATGCTTGTTGCCTTCGTCTGATCTTACCCGACTACGATCTCTGCCTCTGATGATCATTAGACTTCACTACTTTAAGTGTGATCTACAATTCTTGACTTAGTTCTGGCAGTTTCTCGGTCGGCTCACAGACAGGCTGTCTCTTCGATTCTGAACATGACTTCCTCAGCAGACTACGGCTCCGAGGAAATTCTTCTCGACACACTACGATTCTTTCTCGTTTCTCCTGGCAGACTACGAACTCCGAGATCTACTATTCTGCAGACTACGATTCTGCCTTGATAGCTCTCGAGTCTCCTTTGTCTCTTCTGGTAGACTACGATTCTGATGCAGTGCTTCGACAATCAAACAGGCCTATCTATTACATTATAAGATCAACCTAACAAGCTTGATCTTCTATCTTTATAGTCCTTGTACATCATTTCTTTTTAAGGACTTTACAAAGCTGTTTTGCTTATGTAGGATTAACCTAACATATTTGATCATTTCAATCTAAGTCCTTGTACATATATATTCCTATTATCTATCAAAGAACTTTACAGCTTTTATCAATACAAGCATACTAGCATATTCATTCATTTATATCATAATCAAATCATATATAAATAGGAATAACATTCTTATGTATATTCCTAACATAGTATATTACAGTAAAAATAGAACAATATGTGTTACGTTAATTGTGTTTTGAAATGAATGACAGAAATATTAAATTGTTAATGCAACAATGGATTAACACTTACTGTCCAGAATCGACATCCACCGGTACTGTAAATGGAGCAGCCAGCGGACGATTAAAGATACCGAGGTTAGTCCTTCGGTGTCGTCGACGAGGTGCATCAGTAATAATTAAAAAAATTGAGTTAATAAACATAAACTAATGCAGCTTGAGATATATTTAAATTCTAGTTCAGACAACTTACTAGCTCCTGAAGACGAGCCTCCATCATAGCTACCGTCTCCCCAATCCGGATCGCCCACCACCGCGGCGACCTCCACCGCTATGTCTAGCCATGAATATGCTACTGCAATAACCAAATTGGTAGATTATGAATATGTATATATTAACATTGTGGTATTTACTAATATGAAATCATTTTAGATTATGTACGTCACCAAACCCGTCAGATTCAACGTGTATATCATTCTCGAATTCGATAGCTTCCTCATCCTTAGTTTCGAGATCAGTATCGTCATCATCCTCAACGACTACGTAATCATTCACGACAATGTTTGTGACAACCCGAAAATTTATAAGATTTTAAATGATTAAATTAAAGGTTAAAGTTTAAAACCTAGAGTGAAAATAGAGGATTAATTAAAAAAATTTAAAGAACCTATACGGTTTGATTTAAATTTTTAAGTAATGTAAAGAAATTAAATGAGAATGCTATAAATTATTAATAGTGGACTTAAGTTATTAGATGATATTTATTAACCATCACATTTGGAAGCCCAACCAATAATTTAAATGAATTAGAAGCCCAACGTTGGTAGAAACTAATTTAATTGAATTTGATTTCAAGTGGCCCAAGTTAAATTATTTTATGCCCAAAGGATTAAATTAAGGGTCCAATTTTAACCCAAGTGGGGAGGGACTTTATAGTCATTTATTAAGTAAATTAGTAATAAAAAAAAAAATCAAAATTTGGATAATATGGGCACATTGAATCCGGCACTTCAAGGGGATTTTAAGGCACATGGATTAATTATTTCACTTCTCACTTTGTCAAAGTTACTTCCACACACAAGCTAGATGTCACTCCATCCTTTAGCCACAATGTTTCACCAAGTTTACAAGCTAAATGAGAGAGAGAAAGAAAGATTATATGGGAGATTATGTATAGATATAGGTATTATATGTATACAATTTTCCCAAGTCTAATTAATCTTCCTTTTTGGTAAAAAAAATAAATAAGTTTACTTCTCATTCTTCCAACTTAGCTAGCAAAAGAAAAAAAGAAAGAGAGAGAGGAAGGAGAGTGGTCGGCAGCCACATAGAGGGAGGAGAGGATCTTATTTTCTCATGCTACCCAAGTCCATAACCAACCTAGAAAGAAGATGAAAGAAGATCTTAAGCAAAGGTATAACTCATAACTAGTTTATACATTTTATTTTGGTTATTTTAAATCAAATTTTGGATTTATGATTCTAAACTCAAAAACCTTAGATCTTCATGTTAAATGATGTTTTATGTTAAGATCTAGCTATTTTTGGTGTTGAGAAAGCTTGATCAAAGAAAGAAAAGTAAAACAGTTTTTAAAGCTTAGAAAAGCTAGTGACTGCTGCCCTAAACAGAAATTTCGAGATTAGCTAAGTTGCCCTAAAAATTCTGGGTTTTTGATATGTTATAGTACACTGCATAAGCTTTCCATAGACTCCGGAACGGACTAATTCCGACTTCGGAGCAAAGAGTTATGACCATTCAAAGTAGTCGCATCAAAATTGTCTAACCAACTCGGGTCAGTCCCTTTAGACGGAATTTCTGGAATTTTGTGCTTGGAATTTGAAGATGGTCCAAGAACAAAAGTTGTAGTCTCGGAAGTTAGCTTCGCGTGGGCTCAAGAATCGCTCAAAAACGTTTTAAAACGAAAAAGTTATGATTGTTTTAGTACAAGAGGGTCAAGCTGGGAAACTAAAACTGACCAGCCACTTCTGGGCTGTTTTCCGTGACCAAAACAGAACCAAATTTGGTATTTGATAAACGGAAACAATAGTTCAAGAAAATACGAATCCAAAGCTTTCGACAGAACTTAATTCCGAGTTGTAGATTTCGTATTACAAGTGTTTCCGTAAAGAACCCCGAATCTGAAAATTTTGGGCGAGAATGACAGAATTGTAATTAAATGAACAATGCTAATAAATGATTTTAAAGCCACTAATTGGTTAGTAAATTAATTACATTTAAAATTAAATATAATTAACTATTTAATTATTATTTAAGTGATAATTAAGTAGATTTAGTGTTAATAAAGTAACTAGTTATTATTTAATTAAGATTAAATGATAATTAGAGTTAATCAAGTGATTAATTATTATTTAATTAATATTAAATAATGATTAAAGAATGTTTAAGTAAGATTAAGTGATTACTTACTTACATTAACATAAAAGTGTAAAATTATTTATTATTTAAATATTAAATAATAAATAAGGACAAGTAATAAATAATTATTCTTAATTTAATAAGAAAGAATGATTAAAGATTTATGATATGAATTAATTATTTAATAAATAATGACAAATTTTAATTAATTATTCTTTAAATAATAATAAGGAATAATTAAAGACTAATGAAGTAAATAAAATAATTATTTACTATTCAAGGATAATTAATTAATTAATTATTATTTAATATTAAATAATAATTAAAAACACATAGTAAGTAATTAATTAATTATTATTTTATTAATATTAAATAATAATTAAAGACAAACAATAATTTGATTATTCATTATCTAATTAACATTAAATAATGAATAGATCTACTTGGCTATTATTTATTAAATAATAACTAATGGTAATTAATTACTATTTAATTAATATTAATTAGTAATCAAATAAAGGTATAAATTAATATTATGATAATAAATTTATTTAATAATTATATTAAATAAATTATGTAGAAATAGTTTTAATGTTTTAAAAATTATTTTAAAATGATTTAAAGGTTATAAAAAATGTTTTAAGTTATAAAGCATAACTTTTAATATTTCGTCATGAATTAAATTAATATTTTAATATTAATGACAGTTATTTAATAATAGTTTTAAATATTTTAAAATTCATTTAAAGGCGATATTAAGGTATTAAAAATACTTTGAAATATTATAAATAACTTATAATATTACGTCATGTATTTCATTAATATTTGAAATTAAATAGATATTAATGATAATAGAATTATTTGGTATTTAAATCATTTAAATATGATATTATTGATTGAAAAATTATTATAACTGATAATAATTATTTGAAAATTATTATGAGCTATTGAAAAATATTTTGATTAAGTAATAAAATACTTAAGATAATACTAAAGCGTTTAAGTAGAGTCTTATTGATAATAGGCTCGATAAATATTCGATTAGGCAATCGGAATGTCGAAATAGTACTGAACTCAACTCAGACTGAAATAGTTTAACTTGATACTAGGTCTTATGTGTTCTGTTGACCGATAGGATTATGTGATAATGTGTTTAGGTTATTTTATAACTGTAATTAGCAATAGTTATTGCGATGATATTATTCTAATTGGGAGATCGATATTATCAATATTAGGTCTTCAGATGAAGCTAACTAGATTGCGTAGCAGTAGTCGGCGATAAAGGCAAGTTTTCTAACTCGAACTCGAGTTGTTATTTTAAGTATGCTAGTGGTTAATCATTATTGATTACATCACATCTATGAATTTTTGATTCGCACGTTGTGCATGTTGCATATGTTCATCAGGTATGAAAGGCTGATCACCTTCATTACCATTTGGTCCAGTTGATTAATTCATGTTCATTATTGACCATTCATTTTTATTGTCTCGGTCGTTCAGTTACTAAAATTGATTCATGTTATTTCATAATTGTTATATTGTTGAAAGTCAGCCAGCTTATTGTTCATTCTTTCAATCATGATATATCTTTCCTTGAACTTAAACTTGCTGGGCAAACTTGTTGCTCACCCTTGCTATATCATGATAAACATTGCAGATTAGGATGAATAAATCAGATACACGCAAAGTCAAAGACAGTTCCAGCATTGGTTTGTCAAACAGATAAAACTTGTAATAGTATTATATGCTAATGACATTGTATGTCGAGTAGAATATTGAATTCAGGTATTAAGTTAAGGTTACAGACCTTGGGAATTACGTTATAAAAGTTATTGTATAAACAATTTATGTTTATATCTTCCGCAATAGTTATAGAAATGATGTATCGTAACGTACCAGGTCCGAGGTTCTGGGGACCCGGATTTGGGGGCGTCACAGTTGGTATCAGAGCTGTAGGTTATAAACCTTAGGTAAGGTTTTCTTAGGTTATAACCACAGAGATAAGGAATAGGAATAAACTCAAATAGAATTTAAGTTCTAAGCGATGAATTTGGGCAAGGTTTTAATAAGTCAATAAAATTCAAAGAAGAATCGTGACAAGTAATAAAGATCCAGAGTTACCTAACTCTGATGATAAAGATGAACATTAGAAATGAATAGATAGAGTCTAAAAGACTAAAAGTAGAAAGGGAAAGAAGATCGTAAAATAAAACGATCATAAGATAGAAAAGAATCGTAATATAATACGATTATAATATGAGATCACAACATGATCTGATAAGGTCATAGGAGGACAGATGATCAATCAAATGATTGAAGGCTTTATAGCAGAATTGCTATACGAATAGGGTACTATGAAATAGTACGAGTTAAACTCAAAAGAGTTGAAAATGATGATGAGATACGGATTAAATGAAATTCGTATCGAGTAAAGAGGGAACTACGATTATGTGGGATTTCAATTGAGGACTCATGTGATAGCTGAGTTGTACAAACCTTTGTATGGGCGGGGGTTTTGTGCTTAGTCTAACGACTACTTAGTTTATCACATTGATAATCATTGAAAAGTCGGTGTCGCGCTATTTGCTATATGTATGATGAGAAGGTGATTCTTTTCTCATGTGTATGACGAATAGGTAGAGAATATAAGATTAGGTACGAGTTCTTTAAACTCATACGTATGGTAAGTTCGTGACTCATAATCGTATGATGGAACCCCTCAGCGAATGGACGATTTTGGTCTGACTAGGATAAGTTCCTAAACTCATATGATTGTGAAAAGTTCCTGAACTCATAACGTGTGGCATGTTTTATGAACTGTACTGGGATATAGAATTGTGTGAACGACGAATTGAGGATCATAGGAATAAGATAGATTTATTAAGCAATTGATCATTAGAAAGTGAAGTTGATGGTGGAAGTATAGGTATTCCAAATCTTCTAGCTATGCTAGACTTCGAAATTTTTGACATCAAGCTAAATTCGCACTAATGTGCCTTTACAGATATAAATGAATTTTGTTGCCAGCAACTCATGGTTACAATTGTGTAGAAGTGGGACTCGTACCACTAACACATCGTTACCTGTTGAATGATAACACAAACTGATTTTCAAAGATTTTTGAACCGTTTAAAAGAAAAGTCTACGCTAATTGTTTCGGCTAGACAAAGATTATTTAAAATATCAAAACGTATTTTTTTTTATCATTAATGCATCATGAAACCTGGTGCAAAGATGATAAAAATGATGGAGTTATCAATGCAGAATTACTTAGTTGGATGTGATCTATAGATCGTCAGCCACTATGGAATGATGTAGTATGACAAAGTCACAAGATGACGAAATCCTCAAACGGATTGTAAATACAGTGCGGTATCATGACGTCATAAAATGATTTTCAGAATTTTAAAGGTAAATTATTGCCAACTGAATTTGGATGTTTCAATTGAAATTCGAATTATTGGTATACGTCTAAGCTATTTGATTCAGCTAGACAAATGTTTATGAAAATTCAAAGTATTCTTTGAGAATTTATCCCAAACCAAATTATTTTGGTGCGGAATCCTATGATAAGACTGAGGTGAACTATGTCGATTGGATAAAATAATCCAATCTATTTATAGCGTAAATATTCGCTGGACATGATTGATACGTTATGCATGACGTAGGGTACGATAGGCTAATTATCTAACGTACTTGCAGAAGTAGTTTACCTTCTTCGTGATTGTAAACATACTTAGTAGTATTGTTTTGCGATATAAATATCGTTAAAACTATGTGTTCATGGTCTATATGACCCCTCAGCATAATTTGAAAAGTTTTTTAACTCCTTGGAGAGAAGTCTGGGTAGAAGGTATCGATGGAATAGTTCCTCATAGAAGTAAGCAGTATGTACTCATTAAATTGAGCATGAAATCAGGTAAAGGTTACGTTGAAAACCTAGTCTTGGTGAATAAAAGGAGTAAGGATTAGTAGGCTGTAATTTCGAGGACGAAATTCTTAGAAGAAGGGGTGAATGTGACAACCCGAAAATTTATAAGATTTTAAATGATTAAATTAAAGGTTAAAGTTTAAAACCTAGAGTGAAAATAGGGGATTAATTAAAAAAATTTAAAGAACCTATACGGTTTGATTTAAATTTTTAAGTAATGTAAAGAAATTAAATGAGAATGCTATAAATTATTAATAGTGGACTTAAGTTATTAGATGATATTTATTAACCATCACATTTGGAAGCCCAACCAATAATTTAAATGAATTAGAAGCCCAACGTTGGTAAAAACTAATTTAATTGAATTTGATTTCAAGTGGCCCAAGTTAAATTATTTTATGTCCAAAGGATTAAATTAAGGGTCCAATTTTTAACCCAAGTGGGGAGGGACTTTATAGTCATTTATTAAGTAAATTAGTAATAAAAAAAATCAAAATTTGGATAATATGGGCACATTGAATCCGGCACTTCAAGGGGATTTTAAGGCACATGGATTAATTATTTCACTTCTCACTTTGTCAAAGTTACTTCCACACACAAGCTAGATGTCACTCCATCCTTTAGCCACAATGTTTCACCAAGTTTACAAGCTAAATGAGAGAGAGAAAGAAAGATTATATGGGAGATTATGTATAGATATAGGTATTATATGTATACAATTTTCCCAAGTCTAATTAATCTTCTTTTTTGGTAAAAAAAATAAATAAGTTTACTTCTCATTCTTCCAACTTAGCTAGCAAAAGAAAAAAAGAAAGAGAGAGAGGAAGGAGAGTGGTCGGCAGCCACATAGAGGGAGGAGAGGATCTTATTTTCTCATGCTACCCAAGTCCATAACCAACCTAGAAAGAAGATGAAAGAAGATCTTAAGCAAAGGTATAACTCATAACTAGTTTATACATTTTATTTTGGTTATTTTAAATCAAATTTTGGATTTATGATTCTAAACTCAAAAACCTTAGATCTTCATGTTAAATGATGTTTTATGTTAAGATCTAGCTATTTTTGGTGTTGAGAAAGCTTGATCAAAGAAAGAAAAGTAAAACAGTTTTTAAAGCTTAGAAAAGCTAGTGACTGCTGCCCTAAACAGAAATTTCGAGATTAGCTAAGTTGCCCTAAAAATTCTGGATTTTTGATATGTTATAGTACACTGCATAAGCTTTCCATAGACTCCGGAACGGACTAATTCCGACTTCGGAGCAAAGAGTTATGACCATTCAAAGTAGTCGCATCAAAATTGTCTAACCAACTCGGGTCAAATAAAGGTATAAATTAATATTATGATAATAAATTTATTTAATAATTGTATTAAATAAATTATGTAAAAATAGTTTTAATGTTTTAAAAATCATTTAAAAATGATTTAAAGGTTATAAAAAATATTTTAAGTTATAAAGCATAACTTTTAATATTTTGTCATGAATTACATTAATATTTTAATATTAATGGCAGTTATTTAATAATGATTTTAAATGTTTTAAATTCATTTCAAGACGATATAAAAGTGATATTAAAAATATTTTGAAATATTATAAATAACTTATAATATTATGTCATGTATTTTATTAATATTTGAAATTTAATAAATATTAATGATAATGGAATATTGTGGTATTTAAATCATATAAAAATGATATTAATGATTGAAAAATCATTATAAATATTTGAAAATTATGATGAGTTTGTGAAAAATATTTTGACTGAATAGTAAAGTATCTAAGTTGGTATTAAAGCGTTTAGGTAGAGTCCTATTGATATTAGGCTCGATAATTATCCGATTAGGCAATCGGAAGATCGAAATATTACCGAACTCAACTCAGACTGAAATAGTTTGACTTGATACTAGGTCTTATGTGTTCTGTTGACCGATAGGATTATGTGATAATGTGTTTAGGTTATTTTATAACTGTAATTAGCAATAGTTATTGCGATGATATTATTCTAATTGGGAGATCGATATTATCAATATTAGGTCTTCAGATGAAGCTAACTAGATTGCGTAGCAGTAGTCGGCGATAAAGGCAAGTTTTCTTTAACTCAACCTTGAGTTATGATTCTTCAATTATGCTAGTGGTTAATCCTTGTTGATTACATCACGTCCATAAATTATTGATTCGCACGTTGTGCATATTGCATGTGTTCATCAGGTATGAAAGGCTGATCACCTTCATTACCATTTGGTCCAGTTGATTTATTCATGTTCATTATTGACCATTCATTTTTATTGTCTCGGTCGTTCAGTTATGAAAATTTATTCATGCTATTTCACAATTGTTATATTGTTGAAAGTCGGCTAGCTTATTGTTCATTCCTTTCAATCATGATATATCTTTTTTGTACTTAAACTTGCTGGGCAAACTTGTTGCTCACCCTTGCTATATCATGATAAACATTGCAGATTAAGATGAATACGTCGGATACAAGAAAAGTCAAAGACAGTTCCAGCATTGGTTTATCGTACAGATAAAACTTTTAATAGTATTATATGCAAATGACATTATATGTCGGATATAATATTCAATTCAGATATTAAGTTAAGGTTTCAGACCTTGGAAATTAGGTGTAAAGGTTATTGTATAAACAATTTATGTTTATATCTTCCGCAATAGTTATAGAAATGTCGTATCGTAACGTACCAGGTCCGAGGTTCTGGGGACCCGGATTTGGGGGCGTCACAATGTTTTCCTCGACATCTTTATCGTCAGGTACGTCAATGACATCAATTGTCATCACATCTCCAACTTTTAACACTACTTGCCTGGGGTTGCTAATATCTTCTTGCAGCGCCTCATCCATCCCAAACATATTATCAACATCAAATGCACGTGTTTTAGTTATTGTGACTACTGTGTACTAGGGGCTTCGACTATTTACGACATTTGGAACGCAATACACTTGAGTCGCTTGACTGGCTAACACGAACACGTCATCAGATTTTAATACCGACTTGATATCTACGATTGTGATTCTATTACGATCAATTTTAACACCCTTTTCAGTATTAAACTAGCTACACTTAAATGTAACTACCTTTTTACCCCCGTGATAATTGAGCACAACTACATCTTGTAAACGGATATAGTAATTGGATTGCGGGAAGAGTATGATCCTTCGGTAAGAACTGTCCTAATAGAGCAAGCAAATCGTTGAAACCTCTCTCACTACATTCGTGCTCATTCTTGAAGTGTAAGAGCTGAGTCACTGCAGAAAGCTTGGTGTGCTTAACATTTCCCGGATATAACGAGACCCCCAGATAGCAACTTGTAAAAGGAAGCAGCAGTATCATTTGACACTTGCTAAGCACTGCTCGAAGAATGCTCATTTTCAACCCAGTCAATATTGATAGGGCCATAAGCATCAACCAACATCTCCACGGCATCATAGTTTTCGGCGTATGAATCTCGCTGAATTGGTTGTTCTACAGTACTGTCGATCACTTCTCTCAACTCTGCTGATTCCCCGTGATGAGTCCATACGAAGTACCCATCCACAAAGACAGGGGAAAATAAGTCAAATTTAATCTCGTCAGCTTTCTTCTAGATCAGGTTTTTACAATTGACACACGGGCATCGCATCTTTCCGTTCGGATCATCAACATATTCTATTGCTTTGTTCAAGAAATTATACACCCCATCACGATAAGCTGAGACTAATCCACTCCCATCACTGGGTATCCTATGGTACATCCAACTCCGGTCGGCTGACATCTTTAACTGCACATAAGACACATTCAGTACAGGGATGTTCATGTATGTGGTCCATACATGAATTATATTTTTCTAGTATCTCCACTCTACAGGATAAGGGTAATTCAGACTTCTATCCCGTTCCTAGATGCATCTCTTCATTAATGCCAACACGTTGAGCACGTTTCATACGTTTCAAGAAAATTTTGGCAGCACCTCCCCATGGTCTCCAAGTACACAAAATAGACTAAGATAACTTAATCTAAGTACGCACTCGAAGAACATGTAGAGATAACAGCCGAAAAATTCTCAAAACAACAAAAACGAACAGTTTCGTATTGGAACTGGCATAAGTGAGAGACATAACATTCAGTATTAGTCCCAAACTGGGGACTATTCGACATTCCCTCTTAATGAGTGGATGTCAAACGGGTTTCTAAGTTCCAAAGTATAGTTCATAAATAATTCTTCCATTAACCTGCAAATATGTTAACCGCCTTATTTGAGCTGGCAAAGAGTTAAGTTAGACAAATAGTTGTAAAGTGCAGAAACAACTTAAGTTGGCATCTGCATGGTATCATGCAAGTTATCACCCAAGTCAATGTGAAGAAAGCATTAGGTGCGTTGGCTTTCTTCACAATCCGTCCCTGCAACCGCTTGTTGGGACATTTATAACTTCTCTTTATCCACTAAATCTTCTGACTTAAACGTATTACAATTGTTATCCTTTTAAAACAGAAAATGCATAAATTGCAATAAACTATATATGAATGAGCAAAGTTGAGCAATTAATTATCTGGTCAATTCTAGAACATGAGATTAGGATTGTTAGAAGTTCTAAAGGACTTGAGCGGACAAACTAATACCGCAATGGGGCCAAAAAATGGAAGGTGGAGAATACTCTAAGCCGTCGCGTCACATAAAGAGTTTTCTTGTACCCATAAAATGTGGCGACGGGATAGAGTATTTTTCACCTTACTTTCGCTGCACTCGTTGCAATATTCGTTGTCCACTCAAGACCTCTAGAACTTTCAATAATTTTAATTGCAAATTCTATAACTGACCGGTTAACACTACAAGAAATAACCTTATTTCCGATGGACATTTTCGTCGGTATTAGCTCTATTCCGTCGAAATAGGTTACTTATGAGGGAATATTCAGTTGCAAATTCCGTTGTAAATAGACGCGTCAAAAATAATTCTGTCATAAAGTTCGTTATAACTACATATCTTTGACGGAATTAATTACGACGTAATTCCATCGTACATAGTAGAACTTCGAGGGACTATTTACGAGGGAATATTTCCGTCGGTGATAATCCCGAATAAGTTCGAGGGATTATTTACGGCAGAATAGTTCAGTCGAACATAAAAACACTAAGCCCGACGAAATTTCCGTCGTAAATAACATATATCCGACATAAATAAATTTGGTGATTAAATTAGGAAAACCTTATTTTCGACTGAATTTTAGTCGGATTTACCTTATTCCGTTGAAAAAAACAAATATTTTTTAAAAAAGTTTTATTTGAAATTCCAGTTTCCAGGTGTTTAAACCCAATATTTTTGTACCTGCAACCTGTTTCAGCCCAATAACAATACTATCTCCTAACATTCAACATATTTTCCTGTCATTCAACATATAATCGCCAAATATATAAACTAAACTAACAATTACTTATAATCTACTAACTCATCAACCAATTACTACGTACTAACTCATCAACCAATTACTATGTACTAACCCATCAATTACAATTTCAAATATTAACGAATGTTCCAAAATGTATATACAATTTACAACACTTTCAGAGACTACACAAAATACAAATGAATGAATGACAAATGAGTCTATAAACTAGTATGATCATCGCCATTGCCATCACCCTCGCCATCGCCATCGCCATCGCCATCGCCATTGCCATTGCCATCTCCATCGCCATCGCCATCGCCTTCGCCATCGCCATCGCCATCGCCATCGCCATCGCCATCGCCGGTCTCAGTCCCAGTCTCAGTCCCCTCGCCATCGCCATCACCACCCTGTTCATAAAATTAAAAATAAAAATCATTAGTCCGTATAAACATGCAGAATAATGAAAATAACATAAACATGCAGAATAATGAAAATAACATAAACATGAATAATAAAAATAACATAACATGTAGAATACTTGAGTAGCCGGGGGCTGAGCAAAAGCCTGCTCTAGGAGGGTAACCACCATCCGGAGCATCTCGCCGCCCAACTCGTTGAACTGCTCCTACGGCAAGCCCGTACTCTCTGCAAAGGCCCCAGCTAGAACCTCCTGAACGAGTTGGTGAAGACGACTCCTGCTAGGCAGCTGCTGACGAAGAAACACCGGATCGGTATGGAGCCTATCCGACACCGCCGCGATCAGCCTCTAGAATAACTCGTCATCCAAGGCAGCGCTTGAATGAGATGGCCCAATAGCTGCTCTCAGACGCTGGCGATGGCTAGATCCTGCGAAAATATATATCATAGCGTCAATAATTTATAAGTTATGAAAATTTCGTGAAACATAAAGAATTAATATTATTACCTCCAGGAAGTGTATATACGGGTATCCTAGGTAGACCCACCACTCGATACCTACTAGTACTACTAGTAAGGGGATCTTGAGACTCGACCCATAGTCTCAGCTCCTCATCTCGAGATAACTCAATCTGGGGAGTGGGACCTGTGGAATCTAATGGCTCAGAAGAACCCTCCCTAGCAGCCTCCAACTCAGCTATACGCTGGTCCCGAAGTTTCTGAAATCGGTCCTGAAATTTATATTTTATACGTGAGTTAATTAATTCATTTATATTATTTTTTGTGAATATTGAGATTCATAACAAATAAGAGTAGTTTTACCCGTATAGCTAAAGTTGCCTGAGACAAAGCATGGTCCTCCTTAGGCGTGTAGGCCCGGTCCCAGAACTCTAACATGGTTGGAGCTCTACCCAAGGTCTGACCCAATGCCTATAATAGATACAGTCAATAAACAGTTATTAATGATATTCGTGCTAGAATTTGATAAGTTATTTTTAAATACATTACGCTTACCGTCTTCGCCTCCGCGAAAGAGTGCGAGCCAGTCGTGTGTACTATCCGGAGCTTGGCCCGGTTCTTCTTTGCCTGCTCAGACTTCTTCTGGAAATCTTCAGCCTGTCAGTGCGCACACATAGCCTGCCATGCGTGATCGGAGACTATGCGGGGCTGATGAACTATGATGGTGGTCCCGGGCTGGTCAACAACTGCCCGGGCTACCCGTCGTCGCAACTCATACAGCCAGCTGGAGTAATTCGCAGCGACATGTCCAATAATCACTGCATCACCGGCTGTCTGAGAGACGTCATCGGCAAATCTATAATAAGTCTATAACAAAAGTCTAAAAGTTAGGAACTTATTTCTTAAACGCTACAACTATTGAAAATTATATAATATTAATACAAACTTATTAACTTACATGAAACTCCCGCAACAACTGTCCATGAAGAAGCGATTAATCATATTTGCTTCTAATCAATAGTTGCACAGGATATTTAATTAAGAATCAAAAAAATAATTGCCAAGAGAATGAAAGTTGGTACTATATATGTCATGGAAAATTAATCATATTTGCTTCTAATCAATAAGCTAAATTTATTGTTATTTTATTTTAAAACTAAGTATCACAAGCTTGAGATTTTTACTTTAGACATAGGTTATTCGATCCGTTGAACTCATCTATAAAAGTAATAAAAGATATACATTGTTGGATTCTCTCCAATAACTTAACTTTTTTGGTTAGTTAATAGCTTAACATGCTCCTCGGAACATAAATCCGAATCATGTGCTAGCTAGTTACCCATGCTTCTTCTCAACATACAAACTTCATTTTTTGAAACGCACACAAACTTTATGAAGTTCATTGATACGAGGCCGCCCCAAAACTAATTTCTTGATAGCAGCTATCATTTAAATTAACCAAAATAACTAAAGCAATGGGAAACATAATATTTTGAATCAAATGTCACAAAAACAAGCATGTCATAGTATACAAACTTGCGACTAAAGTTTTTTACTTGCATATGAAACGAATTAACAATCAAACAAATGAATCAATTTTAGAAAACGTCAACATAACACAGTAGCAGATCAAACACTTTCACTTGAATAAGCCAATTTTCTTGAAGATTTGTGGATTCCATATATGTTACGTAGATTTAGAATCGCGACTGGATTTGATTGATTATCTTTGGATCCACTTGGAAAGCCTTGGCAAGAATGTCACTAGATATATCAGGCGTCGACCCGAATACAGCATTGGCAATGGTGATAACCCCAGGATTTTGGCTGTTAAGTCCTGCAATGGCAACTGCATTACCATAACCAACATTTTGCTGGTAGTGCACAAGACCTTCCGGGAACACAAACACATCACCCTTGTTAAGGACTTTGGTTATTTGACGATTATCTGGATTAGAGGTGACAAAACCCACCCGGAGGGTACCTTGAAGGACGGTTAAAATTTCAGTAGCACGGGGATGTGTGTGGGGAGCATTAATACCCCATGGCGCATAGTCAATACGGACAAGGGAAATGCCAAGGGTGTTGAGTCCTGGTATCTGAGCTACGTTAACTGTAGTTACTCGTGATCCAGCTGCATTCGAAGTGTTGCCTGCAATGTGCAATCCGCTGAAGAAAAAGTCGTTATTTTGAACAAGCTTGGGGTCCTTGCAAACTAAACCATTCACTAACACTGCATGATGAATAAAATTTCATTAGTCCGTTCGTATTAGGGTAAATAAAAAGAGAAGCTCAAAAAGAAATTTTTTGTTAACATCCAAGTACCTGGACTGTTTTTGTCAGCAACACAGAAGTCTTGAAGAGGAGCATGATCAGATGCCAAAGCAACATAACAAGTTATAGCACTTAGGAGTCCTGCTAAAAGAAATTTAGAGTCCATTGAAGAAACGTACTTTTATATCAAACAATAACAAGAGATGAGAAAGTATTGAGTAGCTTAATTAATTTGAGTTGTGAAAAAGTTTTCCCTTTGGGATCCTTTTATAGAAAGGAGGACTGAGGCGGTGAAAGCGTATGCCGTCTTATAACTAATGTGTTGAAAGAGTCTAGTGCTCATTGTTTAAATATTTAAGATAATATTGAACTTGTAAAACAACCAATTCCTTGTGAAAACTTAGATATATATCCGTTGTCAAACTTGGTTCTTTCGGCACCAGCCGGCAAATGATATGGTTAATGCTATCCAAGTACAATAATGATATCTTTTTTTTCTATATATTTTTTAAGTGATCCACAATCTTGGTGGGGGTTCTCATATACTTGTTTTCTACCAAGTTTTTTGTTTTTTTTTGGAATATTGGTCAATCAACCAATAATATATGAATCGTTTACTTTTTCGTGCACCAAGTGGCTTTGGAACGGTGTAAAAGCCTTGTGATCATTTGCACTTTTTGGTATGTTTTTGTTTTTTGTTTCATTTTCAAAAAGGAAATTGATATTTTCACAGCATTTTTGATATTTTCACATAAAAAGTGTCGTTATAGATGTATAGCGACGGAAAGGACCGTCACTATAGGATCTATAATGACACTTTTCATGTGAAAATATTATTTTCTGTTGTGAAAATATCAGTTTTCATACATCTGACTGCTTGTTTCATTTTACTACTTTTCGTCTAAGATATAATAATTAAATTCATTCAGAACATGCATAATATTTCTCTGCAACCATAATTCCAGGAATATACTGTCTTCTTAATGTATAAAATTGATGTTTTTACACGCACAAACTCGTAAATTTTAATACCCAAAATATTTTGTAGTTATCTCTTTTCATTTTCATCGGAGTCTGCCCCCTGCAAATATGATTCGTAAGAAAAATATTTAATAAGAACTTTTAGACTTGTCTTCATATTAAATTTTATTTTATTTTATTATTCAAAAGAATATATTACATGTAGAAGTACACATTTATGAAGAAGAGTTTAGTTTCACTTTCTGAATTTCCAAAGATGTGTTTTTGTTTTTTTTTAAAAAATCGGGTCACATCCAGAATCAAATTATACCGTAATAAGCCTAAATATTATTTGTCTCAATAATATCTTCTTGAATTTTGGGTCATCTTAGTCTACCACGAACTCATTTAAAAAGTCATAATAATATTAATGATAGAAGCTTGAGTCGTCATTATACATTCAAATATTTCACATGTTATGATATGAGACTTGAGTGTTATGAGATTAATACTTTTTTCACTATTTATGACTTGGTCGATTGATCAATATATAACTCATTTTGTCCTGCCATAGACATATCATTGTTTGCAGGATTTCGTATAGCGACGGTTGAGACCTTAGACCTAAAAGGAATAGCTAATGGCTTACCAACAGTTCAATTTTGACGTAGCTATAGAAAGTACTATAGTTATGCAAGATTTACTATTAGCGTTGAGTCTAATGCTACAGACACTGGCAAAATTAGAAATTTTATTTAGTGGGGTCAAAATATTGCGATGCTGCGGGGTTCGGCGAGCCAATTTTTTTAGATAATTTTGTACTTTTTGGCCAGTTGCATGTAAACCATGTATTTTGTTACAATATTGTTAATATAACAAGTAATAACATTATATATACACACACACTCTTTATTGACCCCTAATACGCCTTTCTTGTAGTGTCCCCAAAATCGAGACTATTTCTCTTCCCGATCTTGTGCGTTAACACTATCTTCTTCTAGCTTTAAAATATTATTTAATGTTAAAATAGCTAAAAATGCAAAATAATTTTTTTTTATTCATTTCCCGAATCTCAACCTTGACGATTTATCTTTATATTAAAATTGTATTTATTATATGATTTCTTTAATCTGTGTAGATATGAATATATATACATTTCATTCTTTCAAACATATCTCTATTTCAGAACAAATGATCTTCATCTATTGAATAATTCAAATATTTACTTCTCTGTGGTTTACACATGTAAAATACCATCAGCAGGGTTTAATATCATCTGCATTAAACAACTAGTCTCCTTTTCATGCGCTCCTAATCACGAGAGTTCGCATCATAGCTTTAACCTGTAAATTAAGCAAGATTGAGCATGACAGCCCAGCAAGTCTAATAGCCTATCATGCATCACGTAGCACATAGGTTTCACATTCAGTTCACGCATTTATATTATAGGTGTTCAAGCATATTACAAATGCATCATCAAACATGCAAATAGCAATATACGTACCATAGCATACTACACATGTTCTGCACCTGTCATTCTTTTCACATAGATATATATTGAGTTCCCCGACTCAATCCAACACTTAGTCATAATTTGACATTCATCATTCATAAAGCAAATACTACAATTCATAGGTAATCACATACTTATAAACATAAGTCATGCTAACAGTTATTTGTAGCAATTATAAGTCTACATAAATAAATTGAGAAACTTGCCTTGATTGAAAATTACCGAAAAATTTAACTTAGCTTCTCTCGACAAATCCTACACAACTGTGTTTACATATATACACACATTAGATAACCAACTATGTCACAAAACATGCATGCACATATTTAATCCATGATTATTAGTTTATTTAAACTATAATCTTTTATTCACATCTTAACAAACATTCTTAGTTCCTTTGAAAACTTTGTCCGTTTTAACCTTCTTACGCATAATAAAGGTTTCTCATATCATTAATATGTAAACATTTCATATTCTTGAAGTTCAAACCATCTATACCCCATTTTAAAAATATCTTTTGCTTTTACTCGCAAATTCGGGATTTAAATGATTAGTTTATAGCTCTTATAGTAAAACACGGCTTACTATATCATTTTCTTTATTTATATTATTTTTATACCTTTTTGGTAGCTCATAAGTTAGCTCGGCCCATTGCCTCATACACAAATATTCTATTTCATTAGCAAATTAGTTTCGCACTTCGCTTCATGAATAACTCATATCCTTGTTTTGTATTTATTTAATATATGTATATATATGCCATAACATAAATTTTAGCTCAAAATCGCCATTTTGAACTCCGAAAACCTTTATTTCATCATTTTTATGTTCATTACAATTTTCTAATGGTTCTATACTTTTCGTTTTTCTATAAAGCCATTTTCACATACTATTTTCGGCTTATCTCTCTTATATATGTAAATTTATATTTACATTATATTTTTATTACATTATTTATGCCCGTACTGAGTTTTTGTGGCGTAACTTATCATATAACGTCAAAACTTATCTCTTGGGACTTTATTAGAATTAACATTACTTAAAAATCTAGCCAAAACAAGATCCGAAACGTCGAACGTCAAAACAGCCCATAGCGGCTACGTTCGACGGCGTTCGTTTTTATGTTCTGACATGCTCCTTCGCTCATTTTTAATTATCAAACCATAAATCGAATCGCGGCAAATTTTTAGTATGTTATAGACCTTATGACATAGTACATTTAAAAATTTTCTTATCGCGAAAATAAGTTACGAACATTGATCAAAACAATGTTCAAAAATCCCGCCAAGCGACTGCACCAGTAGCACGACGCGGCGTGCGCTCGTGGCCGAGTGGCTGGCACAACACTGGCTGCTGCCTTGCATAACAAATGAGCCGTTTTGCGATTTTCTCATGCCTTGCTCGCTTATCGAAAAATTCCCAAACTTCAGTACGTTTTTCGTATCATATGAGAATATTTTTAAAAATTATGAAACTCCCTTGTCGGGTTCATTAGGCAGCCCAAACAGAGCGCTAAAAGTGTACGTTCATAACAGTTTTTCACTTTCGTTTCAGCTTTACCCTCTCTCGCTAAAACAGTCATAACTTTTTTGTTTCAAAATATTTTTGAGCGATTCTTAAGCCCACGCGAAGCTAACTTCCGGGGATACAACTCTTATTTATTTACCTTTTCTTAATTCCAAACACATCAGCCCAGAAAATTCGCGCAAGGGACAGGTCTGCACTTGATTTTCCTGATTTGGATAGTTTTGACGCGACTACTTTGAACGGTCTAACTTTTTGCTCCGAAGTCGGAATTAGTCCGTTCTGGAGTCTGTGGAAAGCTTATTCAGTGTAATATAATACCCCAAAAGCCTATAATTTTCTGGAACATCTAACTAGCCCCGAATTTGTCTCTTAGGGTCAGCTTTGCACTAGTTTTCAAACTTTTCGTTTTGACATCCAAAACTCACCTCGACTCGATCCAACCCAACTTTCTTTACAAAAAAGTCTTATTTAACATAATATGACTCGTCTAAAGTCTCGGCTTTGTTAAATTCCAGGTTTTTAGCTAAATTAGCTTGTTTTGGCATTTTATCAAGCATCACATGTGCGCCTAGCTTGTGGACTATTTTCTATAGGTTGGAGCTATGTATTCATAAGATTCTCGCCAACTTTATTGCTCCGCACAACCACGCTAATCTCCATGGCTCTAATTCAGTCCATAAGCAACCAATAACAGTAAAAAGCATACATGAATATATATAGTACACTACTAATTAACAAATTAGTTTACTAACTTCTTACTTCCCACTCATTTGCAATACACTAAGCATGTAATCTTTCATTTTCATAGTTAACTAACATGATCACAATTAAGATAACCACCTTTACCAATTCCCATAACAAACTAACTGTGTTTTGCAAAGCTTTACATATATTAACTGTTTTTGAAACCACTAGCTTTCAATTTTTTAACTTATTTGCAAAACCCATCATATAATGGCTAAGTCTTTGAACCATAACTCATAATATAATTAACCCAATCACAGCCATTAACCAACTAACTGTTCCAAATAAACTCACTAGCATGATCATAAACAAACATAACATACATAATTAATTATATTTTTTTGTTATGAGGAGTTCCAACTCGCGGGTCGACTAATCTCCCCAGCCCGATATCAAAGCGGTTTGCTACCCGACTTACGTCTTAGGGAGTACCTGGCCCACCATGAACATTTTTCTGCCTTAACTTTGTTGCAAGCGGGACTCGAACCTAGGATGTCCGGGTTTACGGCTCAC
This sequence comes from Panax stipuleanatus, assembly GCA_020205555.1. Taxonomy (NCBI): domain Eukaryota; kingdom Viridiplantae; phylum Streptophyta; class Magnoliopsida; order Apiales; family Araliaceae; genus Panax; species Panax stipuleanatus. Next base: position 10,775,183 of record CM035125.1, on the reverse strand, counting down.
CCTAGGACGAGTTTGAACCGCTGCGCCAAAGCTGGTGGTTCATAGCCTACATAATTGATTTTGCTAATTCAGTCATTAACCCACTACTGTTGCACATAACCCATCTAACTGCTAAATATACTTCAATTAACTTAACATTGAAATTGGTCTATTATTATACCTTTAATCCTTGCAAGCTTGACCTCTTTGTATGCTTATTGAATTCGGCGGAATCTAATTTGGGTGAAGTGGTCTTTGGCCGAGATTGGAGGTAACAGAGCAGAGGGGTCGGGTTCAAGCAGAGAGGGAAAGAAGTGTTGGGCTAGAATCTCTCAATGGTTTCCCCTGTACTTTTCTTGCTCTCCAATTCCATTTCTCTACCTCTCACGTAATAAGCTTGGCCCCAAAGCTTTTAACAGTGCTTGGTTATAATAATAAAATCCCAATTTTCTTGATTAAAATATTTAGACCAATTACTCTCTTATTGCTTTTATTAAGTAATTTATTTACCCAATACTTAGTAACTTAATTTTATTAAATAAGTTACTACTTAACCCATTTGTACATAAATTATCGATATGTAAATTATATATTCCAAAAATAAAAACATAATATAATATGTTTTTATTACATATTTATTTTATAAACGAAAAATAATTATGTTAAACACAATTTGCCATTTAAAAGAAATTATTCATTTTCTCAAGATATTATTTTTAATATAATATCTATGTCTCATTTAAAATAATTACATGCACAAAAATATTTTTAATATCTTTGGGTAAAGTATATAAAAATATTATATACTTAAACTACCTCTTCTGTTTCACTAATCAAATTGTTCTCAACAATTTTTTTTATTCCCTCGCGTAATAAATATATACAAGATAAATATATATATTTATCACCTTGCAAATATTCCATGTAATGCATATGTACACATATCACATATAGAAAATAAATAATAAATTTATTCTTTCACATTATAAATTATTTATATCAATTTATTTGTATATAGTAAGTATAACTTACTATATTTACCATATAAATAGAATTTATTCAGTAAATAAGATATTATAATTAAAATAATATCATCTCTTTATTAAAATAATTCAGCGCTAGAATTTATTTTAATATCATTTATTTAAAGTATACAATAATCTTTGTATACTTAAACTAATTATTTTGTTTTCTCTTCTATAAATTGTTTTCAACAATTTAACTGAAATAAATATAATAATATATTCATTACATTAAAAACACGCATACATTACACTCAATAATGTAATATGTGATTTCTTCAATAAAATGGCGGTCATACATTAAGTATATTTAATGCCACCAATTTACCACATTAAAATAATTTAATATTATAAATTATTTTAACTTACTTATTTTAATCTTACCCATCTTATTTCTTTTAATAAATTGCTCCTACAATTGCTTACATATAATAAATATATAATACTAATATATTTATTATACACAAAAATCACTTATTGCATAAATCATACTCACTTATGCAATACAATCTCACATAACATATCATCTAATAAGAATTTTAATTGTTTAATTTTTATTTTAATATTTTTTTCGAAAATTTGGGTTATCACATTTCTAATCACAAATTTGTTAATAAATATTTAAATTTCTTATGTTATAAAAATAATAAAAATTAGATTATTATTTATTTTAAAAATATTAGAGGAAGATGCATACATCAAGGAGTAGAAGTAATATGGAATTGAGAAAGTTATAAAAAATTCAATTTGACCCCGTATATTAAAAAATTTATATAATTTTAGTGGGATCCATTTATTCATTACACTTAAATTTCTTCTAAATTTACCATATATTAATAATAATTTTTTTTTCCAGTGTGGCTTCGTCGCTGCCTACAGAAACGAATCGTCAATATCCCTCTAATAAGTATATTGTGATGTATTTGATTGCCTCTATAGCTACAGTAACTGACCGTTGCTATATCCATTTTTCATTTTAAATTTTATTTGAAGATACCACTATTTATAAATAAACTCAGCTATAACTAAAAGCTAAGAAAGCAATATTTTACTTGAGGATACCATTATTTATAAATAAGTTGTTGAATTAACAATCAAAATTTAATTACCAAAAAATTTATAATCAAAATTATAAATTTAATATTCAAGTACGTACATGGACTATTTGTGTATGGATTATATATTGACTTGGAGGGTCATAATGTTGGAAACAAAATTGACAGTGATGTGGTGTGGCTAAAAGTAAAGGAGATTGCTCGAATATATAATTGACAAGAAAAAGTAATTATAGCGCTGGTAGTTTGCAATCATTAATCTTCAAAGACGTCAATACAACAATATTAATAGCAACAGTTGGTACCCTAGTCATAACTAGATTGCATGGCTAATGTATTACCGATGGTTCTATAGCGACGAATGTGACATAGCCATAGACATATATCATAGTTTGCAGGATTTCGTATAGCGACGGTCGGAACCCTAGTCCTAAAAGGAATAGCTAATGGCTTATGAACGATTCAATTGAGCGTGACAAATGTGATGCAGCCATAGAAACTATAGTTAAGCAGGATTCAATATTAGCGTTGAGTCTATAGCTACAGAAACGAATTGTCACTATCCCTCTAATAAGTATATAGTGATGTATTTGATTGCCTCTATAGCTATAGTAACTGACCGTCGCTATATCCATTTTTCTTTTTTATATTTTATTTTAAGATATCATTATTCATAAATAAACTCAGCTATAACTAAAAACTAAGAAAGAAATATTTTACTTGAAGATACCATTATTTATAAATTATCTATTGAATTAAAAATAAAAATTCAATTACCAAAAAATTAATAATCAAAATTATAAATTTAATATTCAAGTACTGGGTCTATTTGTGTATGGCTTATATATTGACTTGGAGGGTCATAATGTTGGAAACAAAATTGACCACTATGTGGTGTGGCTAAAAGTAAGAGAGATTGCTCGAATATATAATTGACAAGAAAAAGTAATTATAGTAGCTTGCAATCGTTAATCTTCAAAGACGTCAGTACGACAATAGACACAGTTGATACCCTAGTCATAGCTAGATTGCATAGCTAATTGATTACTGACGGTTCTATAGCGACGGACGTGACATAGCCATAGACATATCATAGTTAGCATGATTTTGTATAGCGAAGGTTGGGACCCTAGTCATATATAGAGGTATAGCTAATGGATTAGCGACGGTTCTATGGGCACGAATGTGAGGGCTCTATAGGCCCAAATGTGAAAGATGGTATTTAGCGACGGTTCTAGCTATAGGGATTTCGTATAGCTAATGCATGCTTAAGTAATATCGATGTGATTCATGGATACACAAGTAAGACAACAGACTGTAAGAGATAATTTATGGAAATGATTGAGAAGCCACATGCACAGGCTATTTAATTAAGAATAAATAAAATAATAGCCAAGAGAATGCAAGATGGTACTATATATGTCATGGAAAATTAATCATATTTGCTTCTCATCAATAAGCTAAATTTATTGTTATTTTATTTTAAAAAGAAAGTATCACAAGCTTCAGATTTATACTTTAGATACAGGTTAGTCAATCTGTTGAACTCATCTATAAAAGTAATAAAAGATGTGAAATCTTTTATAAATGCAACTTATTTTTTTAACTTGATATATATTGTTGGGGCATTTTGTCAAACAACTTAAGCGATTAGATAGATACATTGGCAACCTAACATGGTATCAGTGGTATTAAAGTTTTGAGTGTGTAGATTCAAATCTTTTGGCTACATGGTGGGCTTTGTATTAATATTGATGATGCAAGAGTTCCTCTAAGTACACATAAATTACTGTTGATGATGTATATTCATTTAATTTGTCTTTAATAGTAGGAGATATTAGCTTGATATACATTGTTGGAGTCTCTCTTTAATAGCATGACTTTTAATATAGGTTAGTTAATAACTTAACATATATGCTCGTCGGAACATAAATCCGAATCATGTGCTGGCTAGTTACCTATGCTTCTTCTCAACACACAAACTTCATTTTTTGAAACACACAAACTTTATGAAGTTCATTGATACGAGGCAGCCCCAATACTATTTTCTTGATAGCAGCTATCATTCAAACCAAAATAACTAAAGCAATGGGGTAACCCTTGATTAATATTTAGGGGAAACATAATATTTTGAATCAAATGTCACAAAAACAAGCATGTCATAGTATACAAACTTGCGACTAAAGTTTTTTACTTGCATATGAAACGAATTAACAATCAAACAAATGAATCAATTTTAGAAAACGTCAACATAACACAGTAACAGATCAAACACTTTCACTTGAATAAGCCAATTTTCTTGAAGATTTGTGGATTCCATATATGTTACGTAGATTTAGGATCGCGACTGGATTTGATTGATTATCTTTGGATCCACTTGGAAAGCCTTGGCAAGAATGTCACTAGATATATCAGGCGTCGACCCGAATACAGCATTGGCAATGGTGATAACCCCAGGATTTTGGCTGTTAAGTCCTGCAATGGCAACTGCATTACCATAACCAACATTTTGCTGGTAGTGCACAAGACCTTCCGGGAACACAAACACATCACCCTTGTTAAGGACTTTGGTTATTTGACGATTATCTGGATTAGAGGTGACAAAACCCACCCGGAGGGTACCTTGAAGGACGGTTAAAATTTCAGTAGCACGGGGATGTGTGTGGGGAGCATTAATACCCCATGGCGCATAGTCAATACGGACAAGGGAAATGCCAAGGGTGTTGAGTCCTGGTATCTGAGCTACGTTAACTGTAGTTACTCGTGATCCAGCTGCATTCGAAGTGTTGCCTGCAATGTGCAATCCGCTGAAGAAAAAGTCGTTATTTTGAACAAGCTTGGGGTCCTTGCAAACTAAACCATTCACTAACACTGCACGATGATTAAAATTTCATTAGTTATATTAAAAGTCCGTTTGTATTAGGGTAAATAAAAAGAGAAGCTCAAAAAGAAATTTTTTGTTAACATCCAAGTACCTGGACTGTTTTTGTCAGCAACACAGAAGTCTTGAAGAGGAGCATGATCAGATGCCAAAGCAACATAACAAGTTATAGCACTTAGGAGTCCTCCTAAAAGAAAATTAGAGGCCATTGAAGAAACGTACTTTTATATCAAACAATAACAAGAGATGAGAAAGTATTGAGTAGCTTAATTAATTTGAGTTGTGAAAAAGTTTCCCCTTTGGGATCCTTTTATAGAAAGGAGGACTGAGGCGGTGAAAGCGTATGCCGTCTTATAACTAATGTGTTGAAAGAGTCTAGTGCTCATTGTTTACATATATAATCAAGATATTGAAGTTGTAAAACTACTAATTCCCTGTGAAAACTTAAATATATATTATTTCGGCACCAGCCGGCTAATGATATGCAGGTTGATGGGGTCGCATGCTATCCGTAACTTAATACAATAATAATTTTTTTATATTTATTTTCTACAAATGAATTTAATCCAATATCTTGGAGGGTTTTTCATTCATTTGTTTCCTTCCGAGATTTTTCTTCTTTTTTGTGACTTGTTCAATCAAACAATTTTCTGCTTGTTTAGGGAAATACAAGAAACTCGTTCGCGCGTGTGCACACACAAACATATATATATATATGAGAAAAATGTATATACATAGCTGTGTAGTACACAGTCGTCATAGGCAACAGTTTTTTTAGACTATAACGACGGTTCACCCGTCGCTATAGCTATTCTGGTCTATAGCGACGGGTGACGGGTGAAACGTCGCTATAACCCAAAAAAACTGTCGTCATAGGCGACTGTATAATATATATACCACCTATAGCAACGGACCATACCACCGCTAAAGTCGTCGCTATAGGGTATGGACTGGTTATGACGACGACTTCTGGGCTATGACGATAGTCCATACGCTATGACGACGGTCCATACCCTATGGTGACGACTTTAGCGACGGTAAGATCCGTCGCTATAGATACTCCATATGACAACCCAAAAATTTTTAAAATCTTAAACGATTAAATTAAAGGTTAAAGTTTAAAACTTAGAATGAAAATAGATGATATATATATATATATATATATATGATGGTATATTAAGAATAAGGTATTATGTTAATGTGAACTAATGAAAGAGAATATGTAAGAAATTTTTGATGATTTATGTGGAAAATTTATTAAGGAAATAAATTCCAAATGTTGAGACATTACAAGATTAAAGTTAATGTGTATATGTATAGATACATATATATTGAAGAATGTACTATTTATATTTTTAGCCAAAGAGAAAAATTGATTAATGAGAATTTATGTGAAACATGATTAATTTTATTTAATAGTTCAATTAGTAATAATACTAGAGAACTAGCCCAATTGACTTATTAATCAAGCCCACTTAATTAATTGATTGTGGACTTGAATGATTTGTATGTAAATTGAATAAATTAGGCTATTAGTAATTTAATTGGCCAACATATTGAGAGCCCAATATCATGGGAGTGTTTAGGCCAAAAATTTAATAAACTAGTAGTTCAAGGATGGAAGTAATACTTGAATACTAGTGGCCCAAACAATTAAATTGAAAAAGGCCAAAAGAATGAAATGGATAGCCCAAGTTTTGGTCCAACTAGTGAGGGACTTTTTAGTCATTTGATTAAGCATTATTTGGCAAAAGAAAGAAATCAAAAAAATAGCAAATAAAAGAAAGAGAGAGAGTGAGACAAAGGAGGAAGAAGAAAAAGGAGGAGATCGAACATCTATGCACCCTAAGTTTATAGCTTATTTTGAAAGGAAAAGGAAAGTAGCTAGCAAAGGAAGGTAAAGAAAAATAAATTTATTTTCTAGATTTAGTTAAAGTTTTGTGTAGTTAGTTACTTTTATTGTGATTTATGAAGTTTTGTGATCTTGTTGGTTGTGCTAGAGCTATAAGTTATAAGTATAATCCCTTTTGAATGACCCAAAAATGTTGTGGGATGAACATGTTATGGAACTTTTAGTAAAACACTTTCTAGTTGGAAAAACAAAAAAAATTGAGATTTCTGGCCCCTGTTTCGGGATTGTTTTCTGGGACCTAATCTGATCCAAATGAGGTGTTTGATAAATGAAAATGTAGTTCAAGAAAATACGAATCCAACGCCTTTGACGGAACTTAATTTCAAGTTGTATATTTCGTTTTACAAGCGTTTCCGTAAAGGACGTCGAATCTGAAAATTTTGGGCGAGAATGGCAGAATTGTAATTAAATGAACAATGTTAATAAATGGTTTTAAAGCCACTAATTGGTTAGTAATCTAATTACATCTAAAGTTAAATATAATTAACTATTTAACTATTATTTAAGTGATATTAAGTGATAATAAAGTAAAGTTAGTATTAACAAAGTAACTATTTATTATTTAATTAAGATTAAATAATAATTAGAGTTAAATAATTAATTAATTAATATTAAATAATAATTAAAGAATGTTTAAGTAAGATTAAGTGATTACTTACTTACATTAACATAAAAGTGTATAATTATTTATTATTTAAATATTAAATAATAAATAAGGACAAGTAATAATTAATTATTCTTAATTTAATAAGAAAGAATGATTAAAGATTTATAAAATGAATTAATTAATTATTTATTATTAAATAATAAATAAAGACAAATGTTAATTAATTATTCTTTAAATAATAATAAAGAATAATTAAAGACTAATGAAATAAATAAATAAATTAATTACTATTCAAAGATAATTAATTAATTAATATTTAATATTAAAAAATAAATAAAGACACATAGTAAGTAATTAATTAATTAATATTAAATAATAATTAAAGATAAATAATAATTTGATTATTCATTATCTAATTAACATTAAATAATGAGTAGATCTAATTGGTTATTATTTATTATTAAATAATAACTAAAGGTAATTAATTAAACTATTTAATTAATATTAAATTGTAATCAAATGGAGGTATAGATTAATATTATGATAATAAATTTATTTAATAATTATATTAAATAAATTATGTAAAAATGTTTTAATGTTTTAAAAATGATTTAAAGGTTATAAAAAATGTTTTAAGTTATAAAACATAAGTTTTAATATTTTGTCATGAATTATATTAATATTTTAATATTAATGGCAGTTATTTAATAATGGTTTTAAATTCATTTAAAGGAGATATTAAGGTATTAAAAATACTTCAAAATATTATAAATAACTTATATTATTATGTCATGTATTTCATTAATATTTGAAATTAAATAAATATTAATGATAATAGAATTATTTGGTATTTAGATCATTTAAAAATGATATTAAGGATTAAAAAATCATTATAACTGATAATAATTATTTGAAAATTATTATGAGCTATTGAAGAATATTTTGATTAAGTAATAAAATATTTAAGATAATACTAAAGCGTTTTAGTAGAGTCTTATTGATAATAGGCTCGATAAATATCCGATTAGGCAATCGAGATGTCGAGATAGTACCAAACTCAACTCAGACTGAAATAGTTTGATTTGATACCGAGTCTTATGTGTTTTATTGATTATTCGGAATATATGATAATGTGTTTAGGTTACTTTATAACTGTAATTAACAAAAGTTAATGTGATGATATTATTCTAATTGAGAGATCGATATTATTAATAATAGGTCTTTCAACTGAAGCTAAATTAGATTGCATAACAGTAATCAACGGTACAGGCAAGTTTCCTAACTCAAACTCGAGTTGTTATTGTAAAACATGTTCGTGATTAATCATTGTTGATTATATCACATCTATGATTTATTGATTCGCATGTTGTGCATATTGTATATGTTCATCAGGTATGAAAGGCTGATCACCTTCATTACCATATTGTTCAGTTGAATTTATTCATGTTCATTGTTGACTATTCAACATTATTGATTCATGTTCTTTCACAATTCTTAGAAAGTTTGTTAGCTTATTATTCTTTTCCATCATGATATACCTTCCTTTGTATTTAAAACTTGCTGGGCAAACTTGTTGCTCACCCTTGCTATATCATGATAAACATTTCAGATAAAGACAAAACTTCGGACACAAGCAAAGGTAAAGACAAGTTCTAGGATGGAATTGTTGTACGGTTAAAATGGTAATAGAATTGGATACAAATGACATTGTATGTCATGTAGGATATTAAATATGTGTATTAAGTTAAGGTTACAGACCTTGGGGATTTATGTTGTAAAAGTTTATTGTATAAAAAATTTATGTTTATATCTTCCGCAATAGTTATAGAAATGTTGTATCGTAACGTACCAGATCAGAGGTTCTAGGGACCCGTATTTGGGGGTGTCACAGTCCGCATGCGGACCACCCGCTCTGTGTGTGTGTGTATATATATATGTAAGACCCCAAATTTTATAAATAAGATTTAATTTTTTATATATATTATTTTAAAATAGTAAGATGTTGGTTTGATAAATGTGATAACTTATGGGTGAAATGTGCAAAGTTTACAAAGTAAGCAAGTGGTTATAAAATATTCGTTGTGTCGGGAAATATTCGTTTGGTCTAGGAATATTCTTTTTATCGGAGAATATTCGTACGACGGCGCAGTCATTGGTGGACCCCACAACGGAATGAATGTCGGATATAGAAAGTGACAGAAATAACCTTTTTATAAAAATAACGACAAAACTGTTACCGTTAGTACTGTTGAAATACCCGGTGGTTAAAATACAGTAATACGCGGTGTTGCACGGTAGCACACGGTATTGCATAGTATTTTAAATTATTGATTCTTACGTAGGAAGACACTTACTCAATTATTGTTACAGTAATTACTGTTCAATATTTTATATTATTGATTCAATAATTGCATAATATTTTATTGGTTCAATATTTGCTACGTTGATATTTTATATCCATAAGTGCTACTTTGCTATTTTATATTATTGATTCAATAATTGTCATTGCACATTATTTCAAATTTTCAAATCAATAATTCATATTATTTGAATAATATTATTAGATAGCATTATTGGCAATGTCTAAGAAAGTTCTGTCTAGGAAAGGGGTTGATTAATTGCGCGCCAGTAAGGAGAAGTCCTTATCGGAAGGCCCCCTCTTTCCTGAGAACGATCTGGTTGTCAATATTATAGTTCTGTAATATTATTTGTGAATAATTAATTTTTGATATATATGATAAGAAAATATTTATTCAATGTAGATTTAAACGGAAATTTTTTTAACATGTGACATTTGTTGAAAGTTGGTATTTTATCTTGTCCGATAAAATAATTCATTCAAATATATTATTATAATATTACATTATAGTAGTATGATGTGATTATATAATAGTATGATTTTTATAATTTGAATTGTAACATTATTATAGTAAATTCATGGTATAAAAGTTAAACGAGGTGGAAGAGTGCAAATTGAATTTGAACTCTTATAATGCAAACAATGATGTCATCGGAGCGATGAGGTAAGCAATGATGTTATCGGAGCGATGAGGTAAGCAATGATGTCATAGATCGATGATGTAAGCGATGATGTCATAAATTATGACGAAAAAACTATTTTACCCTTACTCTGCTGAGCCTATAAATAGAAGCTCATTTCTTCATTATTTCTCACCAATTCACTAAAGCTATAGAGAGAAAAAGTATAGAGAGAAAAAGAGAGAAAGAAAAAGAGTATTATGCTATTACGCTAGTGCAGTCTCCAAATTTTAGGGTAAGGGGTATTATTTCTTTCGTATTCATGAAGAGAGTTATTTTTTTTTCAATACTCGTAAGGGTTGTTATTCCATTCTTTATTATTCTGTTGGAATAACCTGTCTACGTGGACTACCGCATGCATGGTGAAATCCTGTTGTTATTACATTCTTTATTATTCTGTGGGAATAACCTGTCTACGCAGACTACCGCATGCCTGGTGAATAACCCTTCGTATTCAGTTGTTATTAAATTGTGAAAATAATCTGTCTGAGCGGACTACCGCCTGACGGATGAAAATCCAATTGTAGTTCGTATATTGTTTCATTTCAGATTCCTAATTCTAAACTTACTACGGTAAGTATTGCTTCTATAATTCCTGAAATGATCAGCTATTACTTGAGTTTTGTGCTTCATCTAATATTATTTCACTGGAATATTGATCTGAACTTTTTTGTGAAATTTTTATCTTTTTATGTCGAGTTACTATTCACAAGTTACTATTCACGGGGTACTATTCACGGTAAAAAAATATTTTTTTTCTTCCAAATCATCTTTGATTGGATCCAGGTTTTGATCTTCATTCTTGAACTCTGGATAAATTCTCTAATATTTATTCTTTATCTCACTAGATCCGTTATTCGTATTATTTTTCATCATCCTCAGTTCTAAATGGTGATATAACTGAATATCTTTGGCCTGTAGTGCAAAGATGAATAATTACGTGATGAATATCTTTGGCCTGTAGTGCAAAGATAAATGATTACCTGATGAATATCTTTGGCCCGTAGTGCAAAGATGGACAGGTGTTGAGATGAACATGACCAACTGATGATACAAATGAATATCTTTGGCCCGTAGTGCAAAGATGGATATTTGATTCGAGATGTATATTAATTGATGTTACAGGGATAAAATATTGATGATGGACTTTTAAATCAAAGAAGATAGTAGACATCATTATCTACTTAACTCTTCTAATGAATTGTTATTTCCGTTGCGAATATTGATCTAAAACTTGTTATCTATAATATTTTATCTGATTTAATAAAGGCTAACGATAATTTATTTTTCATTATCTTAGTCATAATATTCTTTACTGGGCTAGTTGAGCTCACCCTTTTCTTCCATTGTTCTCTTCAGAAAATGAGAATATCGCGGGTACTAGCCGGGAAATGGAGTGATGGTCCGAGTTAGAGCTGTAGAAGTCCTCACTATTTTTTTTATTTAAAATGGTGTGATAATAAATGTAATGATGACTTAGTTTGAATGTTAATATTTTCTACATGTCTGTATTGACACTCACAGTTGTGTGATCGTATTTTACACGACCGTGTGATATAAAAGATTATATTTGAATTTTGTTGAGTGTATTTGACGACTCAAAATGGGTTGAGTATTGAACCTATTTTGGGGGAGTCATAATATATATATATATATATATATATATATATATATATATATATGTTGGGGCGTGATTATTTAGGCTTGGCCATGGTGTAACCCTACTTATTTAATGGGCCAGATTTAATGTTGGCCCATATATGTTTATTATCTATTTTAGTAGGAGAGTCCTTATTAGAGAAGGATTGGGGTTTCCTTATTTGGTGGGATAAGAAGATCTAACTTGGGAAGGAAGCAATTGCACTTATAAGGGGATTCTGAACAGGACTCCTTCTCCTAGTTGGATTTGGGCAGACAAGACTTCTATAAATACGGCTACAAGCAAGGGATGAAGACATTCATTATCACAATACAAGACACACAACAGAGAATATAGTATCACAATACTTCATATAATAAACAATTTGTACTCTCATTATTATTATAGTAATTTGTACTCTCATTATTATTATAGTGGATTTCTCTCTCTCTCCGTGATTTTTTTTTTCAATTGAGTTTCCACGTAAATCCTTGTGTTCATATTTATATCTCTTTATTTATGTTTATGTGAGGGTATTTCGCGAGTTTGATTTCACAAAGATACAATCAACCATTGGCGCTGTTTTGGCCTATTCTTTTTGGTGATTTCGTCAGGCGTACAAAATCAGGCGTTAATATTGGCGCCGTCTGTGGGAAAGAAGACATTTGTTCTAGTGTCGAATTAAAATCACCGATTCACCAAGAAGGAGATTCTACGCGTAAAAGTTAAGTGGTTCTTTTTTATTAATTTACGAAATTAACATGATTACTACCACTTTACCTGTAATGTAAATTTCGTATAACATGTCATTGACTTGGTGGATTTTTTATTTATAATATGATGTTATGCTTATAAAGGATGAAGCTTAGTGTTGCATTATGTGTTGTTTATATAATTAAATTCCTTTATTGAAAGCAAAACATCATACCATGTGGCCACTGTTGGGTGGCAGAAGCTTAATATGATTTTTAAGCACCTTATCTCGCTTTGCTACTAACATAACAAAGTACAAGATTGATTCTGTTCAATTTGAAGTCCTTTCTTTGGGATGTTCAATTTAAACTATTATTATCTTTTTTAGAGTTCAGTGTGTTTACATTCACAAAGCAATGGCATACTCCTAAAACATTTGAAAGCATCAATTATATGATTTCAGTCCACGCATGTAGTGTTTGTATTCTTTAATTCAGATGTGCGATGTTTTTATTCTGTTTAAAAATTGGAATGTTGACATTCCTTCTGCACCACCTACCAAACAAACTTGTGATAACGCTCGTCTTTTATTTCCTATTATTCTTTGTTATAGGACATCTATTTGGGGTTCAAATCTTAAAACCCACGTTGAAGTGGAACCAAATTAGGAATTGATTATGGAACCAACGTTGAAGTGGGCGGGAAATCCAGACATCCTAGTGGGAATTAAAGCTCTTGGGCTGAGGGCCACTGTTCGGTGTCTCTCATGGAGAAGCCTCATGTTGACTTTGGACTAAAATTGCTTGGAGCAGATGTTATGTCCATCCCCGGCCGGACCTCATGCATGTGATTGGTGACGTAGCCCACAAATTTGGAGAAAGAACCCGTCAGTTTGTTGAACAGCGAAGTGTGACAGCAGATTTGAGACTTCGGAGATCGTCCTTTAAATTCACTGGGTCCTTCAATCAATAGAGTCCGGATCTTCCAAGCTAAGGCCTATGTTACCTCTTGCTGCAACGGATGGAGCATACCACCACCTCCTTCGACTTTGCATATTTGTGTGTACACAGACAGAGAAAGAGTATCATGTTCTTTGACTTTTGAGAGGGGCTACGAAGAATCCAAGAGTTCTTGATGATTCGTACTTCGAGAAGTTGTGTGCCTGCAAGGGGTCCATCATCAACGCCCCCAGAATCTGGGTCATCACCAGCTGCAGGACTTGTCAGGGAAGAGGAAGTTAGGGCTGTTTTACTGCAGAATATACCGATGACCACACAAGATCTTGTTACCATATTTAAATCCAGACTAAAATCAAAAGGGGAATATAGTGTGCGGGCAAGTTCTAGCAGTGACAAGAAGTGCTTCATCGGGACTTCGAGAAAGTTGATCTGGGCTTCACCGAAGTTAATGACTTCGGCATTTATTCAATACTTTGGTTTCGACACCAACCAATACAAGTTGCAGAATAAAAATTGATCGAGACTTTGGCATGGTCGTCATCAAAATGTTATAGCAGATTTGACGGTTCGAGATGTTCACTCAGGGCACTTCGGGCCACAGGGTCCACTTCGGACGATAGCAGTCTGCTTCAGAATATATCACATCGGCTTCATCATATCTGCATGACTTCGGCAAGATTTCGGCATGACTTCGGCAATCTCTTTGGCGATTCCTCTTCGGACCTCTTCGGCAATCCCATCGGCGATACCTCTTCAGACTACTTTTTCTTGGCAAGGCAACTTCGGCGTTTCCCTCAAATTCATTCAGCAAAGCCAATCTCCGGTGTTATTTGGAAGAGGCCTTCGGCAAGCATGCTCTCTCTGGGTATTCGGGTGATACCTCTGCACATGCCATCAGAAAATTGGCAGCGAAGAAGGAATATGAGTAAAAGTGGCCGGCGATATCGAAAGGGGAAGACAAAGCAGTCGAGGCGAACCGAGAGTAGACTTCGGAGCCCATCTCGTGACAGAAGAATTCTGGTGCGGGAGATTGGGGGTAAGCAGCACCCAATCCATAAGGGACGTGGAAACAAGGCGTCCGAACTTGGAAAAATTTGCTTACGTTTTGGTAGTGACCAATCAGAGGCTTGGACAATATTTTCAAGATCGGTTGGTGGTGGAATACACGAAGCAGCTGTTGAAGAAAGTTCTGGGCAGGCCAGAGGTCTCAGGAAGGCTAGCAGCCGTTGAAGAAAGTTCTGGGTCGGTCAGAGGTCACAGGATGGCTAGCAGCCGTTGAAGAAAGTTCTGGGCCGGTCAGAGGTCTCTGGAAGACTAGCAGCATAGAGTTGTTCTATATCTGGCTGATCAGCGGACCATATTGTGTCTGTCCGACCAGCGGATCAGTTGTTGCCTGTCCGACCAGCGGACTAGGTTTTTTTGGTGTTAAGGTGGGATTCCTTCGTCTCCTCGTAGCGAAGCGAATCGATATTCCTGGTGTGCCTTCGGCTCTCGCAGAGAAGGTCATCAGAATGGCTAAGGTGGGCTTCGCGGAGAAGAAAACTTTCCTGGTGTACCTTCGGCTCTCAGAGAGAAGGTCATCGGAGTGACTAAGGATGGGTTCCTTCGCCTCTTCGGAGCGTTTGTGAACATTCATAGTGAACCTTCGACTCTCGAAGAGAAGGTCACCAGAGGTATACGGTTGGATTCCTTCGTCTCCTCATAGCGAAGTGAATATTCATTTAAGGGTGCGCATTCATTCATTTGTGCATTCATTCATACATTCATGCATTCATGCATTCATTCATTCATTTCTTCATTCATGCATATATGACATAAGCATCAGCTTGAAGACGAAGACAGCGGTCAAAGAGTCTTAGTTCTTGGTTTTGTTGGGCTCGGTCAGAGAGTGCCAATTCTTAGCCGGTGGGCTGGATGTTTTTGCATGGATGGACTATAGTTTTTATACTCTTCCATCAAATGTTCCGTTTAATGAAAGACTGGGGGGCAATGTTGGGAAGTGATTATTTGGGTCTGGCCATGGTGCAGCCCAATCTATTTGTATACTCTCTTATTATAAGTTTCTTATAAATAAGAGATTGGGGGGCAATGTTGAGGCATGATTATTTGGGTTTGGCCATGGTGTAGCCCTACTTATTTAATGGGCCGGATTTAATGTTGACCCATATATGTTTATTATCTATTTTAGTGTGAGAGTCCTTATTAGAGAAGGATTGGGGTTTCCTTATTTGGTGGGATAATGAGATCTAACTTGGGAAGGAAGTAATTGCACTTATAAGGGGATTCTGAACAGGACTCCTTCTCCTAGTTGGATTTGGGCAGACAAGACTTCTATTAATACGGCTACAAGTAAGGGATGAAGACATTAATTATCACAATACAAGACACACAACAGAGAATATAGTATCACAATACTTCATACAATACACAATTTGTACTCTCATTATTATTATAGTGGATTTCTCTCTCTTTCCGGAATTTTTTCCCAATTGGGTTTCCACTAAATCCTTGTGTTCATATTTATATCTCTTTATTTATGTTTATGTGAGGGTATTTCGTGAGTTTGATTTCACAACGATACAATCAACCGTTGGCGCTGTTTTGACCTGTCCTTTTTGGTAATTTCGTCAGGCGTACAAAATCAGGCGTTAACAATAACGATTAAGTTAAGCTGAACAAATGACATAAACTCCTTTATAGACGGTCCAAGAAATTTTTCAAAAAAGTTTACAGTTTAATAATGAGTGAAATTCAAATGCACAGAAGTGACGGTACTTGCCTGTCTTGAGCGTACTTTCCTTGAGTAGGTTTTTAATCTCGGAATAGTAACATACACCATCCATATTTAATTAATTAATAGTTATTGTCAGTAACTATTGTTACTTCATTTCGGTATTTTTGAATACTGTAAATTTATCATCGATCAAGTATATCCTTACACCATTAAAATCTCAGTATTGTGTTTATTTATTACTCGCTCAGTCTCATATGTTTTTTTGACGAATTTTAGCCGGTAAAATATTTTATTTATTTCCCGGCTATTTTAATTAATCTTTCACAAATTTTTATACTTTATTTTGTCCATTAAATCACTTTATATTTTATTATTTTTTCTCCTTCTGGCCCCACCTAAATAATTTTAATTTAGATAGTTTCTAATATTTTCAGATTTTTCTCAGAACGGTTACTATTTATTTTAAGCCCAGTTCTGTCCAAATTTGTGAATTTTTTTAAAATTTGAAATTAAATCCAAAAATTATGAATTTTGGAATATATCTTTATCACATCAGAATACACTTTATCCAAAATTTCATCCTAAACTGAGTTGTAAAACTCAAGTTATGACTATTTTAATTTAAAAAATTTTAAATTTATTTTGATCATAACTCTTTCATTACGAATCCGTTTATATTTATTCTTGGACCAAAATACATGTTATACTTTCATGTTTCATTCCCCAGATGCCCAAATTTTATATCTGGAGAAGGCAACTTTGTGGTAAGGTGGTCAGCGGTGCACAATTAGGATGTGGTGGATCAACGGGTGGTCATCAGTGGTCGTTGTCACAATTAGGATTCCGTGAAGGCTTTTAAAAATAATCATAATACAAAGTAATATATCCGTGATGGACTTTTTAAGCGCTCCTATTAATTTAGCCATCACTACAATATAATTGTAACAACTATTCCAATTAATCACCAATATTTAGTGGGAACAAATTTATGTTAATTGCTAGTATATTTGTTAATGAATTACCAGTTCACTAACAAAAAGTATATGATAAAAAAAATACTCTTGTAAGGGTAAAATTAATGTATTAATGGCAGAAGCCTCCAAATGAAGGAGTCAATATCACGTGCACATGAAGGAAATTACACAAGCAAATACTGAATCACGTTTAGACAACTGCGCGAAAACATAAAACAACAAAGAAATCAAACACTTTCACTTGACTAAGTCATCCTTCTTGAATTCTTAAGGATTTGGTCCTTTCCAAATGGTAGTAGTTTTAGAATGTCGACTGAATTCGCTGAACTATGTTTTGATCCACTTGAAAAGCCTTAGCAAGAATATCACTAGATATATAAGGCTTCGATCCGAATACAGCATTCGCAATAGTAATAACCCCAGGGTTTTGGCTACTAAGTCCTGCAATGACTACTGCATTACCATAGCCAATATTTTGCTGGTAGTGCACAAGACCTTGCGGGAAGACAAACACATCACCCTTGTTAAGCACTTTCATGATGTGGCGATTTTCAGGGTTTGAGGTGACAAATCCCACACGGAGAGTGCCTTCGAGGACTGTTAATATTTCAGTAGCACGAGGATGAGTGTGGGGAGGGTTAATACCCCATGGTGCGAAGTCGATACGGACAAGGGAAATGCCAAGGGTGTTGAGTCCTGGTATTTGAGCTACGTTAAATGTAGTTACATTTGATCCAACTGCATTTGCTGTGTTGCCAGGTATGTGCAATCCGCTGAAGAAAAAGTCGTTTGCTTGCACGAGCTTGGGGTCCTTGCAAACTAGACCATTCACTAGCACTGCATAATGCAAAAAAAAATGATATAATTAAGTTATGTTGAAGGTTTGAAGTTCATAATTAAGTTGTCTATTATGTTTTTACTATGATATATTAAGTGATAAAAAAAGAAAATAAAAGCAGTATAGTGAAATGATCGAAAAGCCATACAAAAAAAAAGAGAGCATAATAATGTGGACATTTTAAATACCTTTACTATTATTGTCAGCAACACAGAAATCTTGAAGAGGATCAGGATCAGAAGCCAAAGCAACATAACAAGTTATAGTGCTTAGGAATCCTACTAAAAGAAACTTAGAGGCCATTGAAGAAGCTATGTTTGAACTTTAATGAGAAACAATAACAACAAGAGATGAGAAAGTATATGAGCACAAGTGATGAGTTTAATTTGAGTTGTGAAATAGTTTACCCTAAGGGATCCTTTTATAGAAGGGAGGACCGAGGGAAATTAAGAGGCGGCGAAAGCGTATGACGTCTTATAACTAATGTGTTGAAAGAGTCTTGTTCAAGCTCATTGTTTACATTTTCAAGATATTGATGTTGTAAAACTACCATTTTATCTGCTAACATTAATTATTAACAAATGTGGCGAAAAAGTCTAGTTTCTCATTGTTTACGTAATCAAGATTTGAAGATTTAACTTGTAAAAGTGCCATTAGTTTATGAAGACTTAAATATATGTTATAGTAATTCCTTATCTGAGTTCTTTCTTTACCTGCTAATATTACTTATTAACCAATGTGTTGAAAATTCTTGTTTTCATTGTTTACATAATCAATTTCTTTGCCTGCTAATCAGATAGTTGACTGAATTGCAGGCTAGTCTTTGACAGGGATGAAACCAGGATTTGATCTTAGGGAGGCCAATAATTTTTTTAACAACATAATATATATTTATCACTAAAAAGTAAAGTTCCACCGTTACAAAACATATTTTTATTAAAACAAAGATAATGTAATAATAGAATTTGCTTTGACAAAGATAACAAAACATACAAGTATTCTAAATGAGTTTTATAGAATGACAAAGGTACTCTGCCGAAACAGTTTTTTAAACTAACATTAATAGATTGTTTTTCTTAAAAAAGCTTTTCCACTTAACTTAATTCATACAAACTATTTAATTAGCTATATATAATGTCCTTACACTTATTCTTAGCATCAATCTCCACTCAACTTCAACATTTGAACAAAACAGTCCCTATTAAGACTTTTAACAAACACCATACGTGCGTCCATTTCCAAAGCAGAGGTTAGAGATGTTTGCACCTATTCTTATGCTATAATTTCCTCCCTTATTGCTCTGCATAACAACAACAAAACTCCTTTACTAATACTTAGATACCACAGTCGAATTTTGCATTGTATCAACTACTTTATTATGAACTTTCTAATACTACTTTCTAACTTTATATGTAACACTATAAACAGAGTACTAACCTTAATCTTGTTTTGAATTGAATGATTTTATATCATCTTCAGCCCCTTCCTTGCTCAGCACAATCAAAACAGCAAACAATTTTAATTCCTTGCTTAATTCGGTAGTTCCGGCTGAAAGAAAAGAAGTTGGGTATGCTTTGAACAAGTGAGTCTTATAAAATTTTCAAATCTTGGGGGGGCCATGGCCCCCTCAAGCCATACTGTGGTTTCGTCCCTATTCTTTGACATAATAAGTAATTGTTCCGTCATTAAAAAGATGTCTAAAGTACATATTGCACACAAATTAAAAAATTAAAGTAGATAAAATATAATAAAATAGATATTACGTATCCCATAGTGGACATCATGTAATTATATGAGTTAATTACACTTTAGATCCTCCAAATTTCATCCTTATAATTGCGCAACTAAAATAAAAATTCTTTCAATATAGACCCCAAAATACATTTAAGTAAGCGCGATGTACCCTAATTGGTAATCCAACGAATTTCAAAATACGATCAAACATACTGTTTGACCATATTTGACTTATTAAATCTGTATACATATTTATTAAATCTATATTTGACTTATTAAATTCATATACTTATATTAAATCCGTACAGTTTATGTAACACCCCCTCCCCGAACAGAAAATAAAGGTCACGTGCAAATCACAACTGTGACACCCCCAAATTCGTGTACTATCTACAACGGACTATGTTAGACCCCAACTTTTTATGAAAAAAATTTAATTTCCTCTATAGATTATTTTATATAGTAAGGTGTTGATTTGATAAATGTGTTAAGTTATGGGTGATATGTGCAAGTTTTACAAAATAAGCAAGTTGTCATAAAACATTCGTTTTGTTGGGGAATATTCTTTTTGTGGAAGAATATTCGTACGACGGCGCAATCATTGGTTGACCCCATAACAGAATAACTGTCGGATATAGAAAGCGACCACTACAAGAAAAAGGCTTATTAGCGACCGCCCATCTGCGACCGTAGATGGCTATCTGCGACCGTATTTGGTCGCAGATAGTGGTTGTATATATTCTGGACGCTAACTGCATGGCGGCGACCACTTTTAGCGACCGGATTGTCAGCGACAGATGTCGTCGCTAAGCTGAGTCACGTCTCATTGTTGACGTGGCCCACGTGTCCGCGACCACCATTAGCGACCACCCCCGGTCGCTGATATCCCCAAGTCACCCCCGGTCGCTGATTAATAAAAAAAAAATATCTATTTTGTGGATTTCCCAAAAAATTTATACCTGTTTGTACCTTTTTTATATCTCAACACACAGCAGTATATATAAATAATCAAAACTATTTATATTAATCGATTCACGTCCATAAATTAACCAACACAATAAACAAATCGCTCGAGCGACTAAAATTTATATAAAAATATATATTGAATCTAAAACTATAATTAACTCCATTGCCTTTGACATCAAATAACTCAATAAGCAAACGATTAGAAACTCTTACCAGTCATATTTATAGACCTCATGCAAAGAGAAACTGTTCCTGAAGAAAAGATACAATAGAAGAACCATAAGTAACTAAACATGCAAGCATAAAGCTAAATTCATGACAAAATTATCTCGACATCATCATCGATATTCTGCTGTTGTGTTAATGTTCGCCACTGCATAAGCTAGCAAATGCCCGCGCCAAGTGTAAGAAGTAGATTACGATCTTGATAGTTGGTCGTCGTCGATAAAGTTTGTCCCCAGTACTGCTTGAGAAGTGCAAGCTAGTTGTGGTCCACCTCTCCATGAAATCGGGAAACATCCTCGGTTTTATAGTCCTAAGCCTTTCAGCTTTACTCCTGTTTTTGCAAGATCAACTACTATAGAGTGAAGGGTTGTCAAATTCGACATTTTTTACTCGTAGTCTTATCTGACTCAAGGTCTGCATGTACTAAATGTGCAGTACTAGAGATTGTACCCAAGGTATGAGAGACAAAGGAAGAGTTGCAGGAAATTCAATAATTTCCAATAAGTATTTCACCATATTGTACTTCATCTCGAATTCCCAAAACAAAGTGGTTAATTCCTGAACAAAGTGTTAATTCCCGAACCGTTTAACCACTTTGTTCAGGAATTCAACAGGAAGTACAACTAAATTAATTGAACAACTTATGGGGAACTGTTGAATTTCATGCAACTCTCAAGTAGTCTCTCAAATTACATGCAAACCTTGAGTTAGATAAGACTATGAGTAAAAAATGTCTCAGTTGGCAACCCTTCACTCTATGGCAGTTGATTTTGCAAAAACAGGAGTAACAGCTAAAAGGTCTGGGGCTTTAAAACCGAGGATGTTTCCCGATTTCTTGGAGAGGTGGGACAAACCAACTTTTACACTTCTCAAGGAGTATAGGGGGGAAAATTTATCGTGCTAGTCTTGAATTTATAGTGAATGAGAAGTCGCAATATGTTTGTTCACAGAATATAATATTATCAAGATGTGTATATAAAATACAGAAAGATATATATGTTTATATACTCAAATGACAACGATTTAATTAAAAAAAAGAATGACAATGATTTAATTAAAATAAATAAAAGAGAGAACATACTCTATCAATAACTCAACTGCAGCATCCTTAAGACCGTCTTATTTCAAATGTTTTGTAACCAAATATCAGCATTTTCTTGGAAAATACTTTGTCTCACAATCTCTATCATGAAAGTATAATATGAATCTGCAATCAATTAACGTAATTAGTCTTGAATCTGACTCCACAAAGCAGTATCTTCGAAATATATACAACAAAATTGGAGAAAGATAAAAGTGTGCACTTGCTGAAATATAACTTGTCACAATTAGATGAAAACTTCAAATTATATATAATGTAAAACAAATACGTACCTTCATCACCGCCCATGAGTAATGATTACTAAGATAAGAGTCGAGAACTTCCTTATATGCAGGATTCGGCATATCAGTTGCAACTAATACTCCAACAGGTTCCTCGGCAGCCAAAAAAATATTGGTCGTGTAGTTCTTGTTTGTGTCTCATACTCGAATGATAAGTTAATTGAATTATTGCGGACATTCCTCGTTGTTCCATCATAACAGAAGACAACATCCCGAAGGAGGGCCATTAAGCTGTTGAACATAACGTCTCACCTATTTTTCTATGAGAACTACCCATCTGAGGAATTCGGAGTGGTTAGAAGCTGTCTATGTCATAGATTGGACCCATTCAATTATAACTTATTATTCGAGTATGGGACACAAATAGGAACTACACTACCCATATTTTTTTGGCTGCCGAGGAACCTGTTGAAAACTTAGCTGCAACTGCTATGTCGAATCCTGCATACAAGGAAGTTCTAGACTCTTATCCTAGTAATCATTACTCATGGGCGATGATGAAGGTACGTGTTTGTTTTACATTATATATAATTTGAAGTTTCCATCTAATTGTGACAAGTTATATTTCAGCAAGTGCACACTTTCATCTTTCTCCAATTTTGTTGTATATATTTCGGAGATACTGCTTTGTAGAGTCAGATTCAAGACTAATTACGTTAATTGATCGCAGATTCATATAATACTTTCACGATAAAGATTGTGTGAGAAAGTATTTTCCAATAAAATGCTGATATTTGGTTACAAAACATTCGAAATAAGTCGGTCTTAAGGATGCTGCAGTTGAGTTATTGATAGAATATGTTCTCTTTTTTATTTATTTTAATTATATCATTGTCATTCTTTTTTTTTAATTAAATCGTTGTCATTTGAGTTATTTATTTTATAATATATTATAAAAGAATGCTACTATCACATAATTTTCGGTCACATAATGCTCACATACACACTTATGCATACTATATGTATGTGAGCTTTATGTGACCCAAATTATGTGATAGTAGCATTATTTTATAAGTAATATTAATACTACGTAATTAATTTTAATTAGTATTGGAAAACTAATAAGTAATATTAACTAAGTAAATTAATACTACCTAATTTATTTTAATTAGTATTGGAAAACTAATAAGTAATATTAACTAAGTAATATTAATACTACTTAATTTATTTAAATTAGTATTGGGAAACTAATAAGTAATATAATACTACTTAATTTATTTTAATTAGTATTGGGAAACTAATAAGTAATATTAACTAAGTAATATTAATACTACTTAATTTATTTTAATTAGTATTGGGAAACTAATAAGTAATATTAACTAAGTAAATACTACTTAGTTATAAATTTAGTAGTGAAAACTAAGTAAATGTTACTTAGTTGATTTTAGTAGGGGAAAATTAAGTAAACTAAGAAAATTTATTTTTTTATTTTCTTTACTTTAGTTTGTATTATTTTATGTTATTTTATTATATTTATATGTTATTATATTTAATTTAATGTAGATTAATATTTAATTTATGTATTTTAGTAATTAATATTATATAATAATACACTAACATAAGCCTCAATATCATATTATGAACATGTATGCACTTAAATTGCACAAATTAAAGCCAAATTGAAACTAAATATCACATATATATAAATCTAACCCATATTCAAACTAAATAGCCAAATCAAACACATATAAACATATAAACACATAATATGCAATATATATAATTTCAAATCAAATCCAAATTGAAAAAATATATAAATGAAAGAGAGAGATTGAATACCTAGATGGGGTTGCCGGCGGCGACGGATTGCGACGGCGGACGGCGGAGGCGGGCGGCGTCGCCGAGTGGCCGGGCGACACCTCCATCTTCTCCTTTCCTCTCCTCCCTCTTTATCTTTTCTATTCGCGTCTTTTGCAGAAGACCGAGCTGATCGTATTTAAAAAGAATCAGCGACTGCCTTTGGCGACCGCACGCGGTCGCTGATTTTATTGACTTGACGGTCGAGTTGTTGAGGAAGTCAAACCGTTCTGCAACCACTACCAGCAACCGGATGCTGTCGCAGACTTGAATTAATTTCCCCCGCCAACTCAGACGCCAAAATTTAAGGTGGCAAACTCAACTCGGCTACCGGTTAGTGACCGCACGGTGGTCGCTAATTCCAAATAGCGACTACATTGGATAACCGTCGCTAGTATCGGTCGCTAAGTCTGATATTAGAGACCAAATATGGTGATCGCAGATAATATTAGTCGCTGATAGGCCTGTTTCTTGTAGTGAACAGAAGTAACATTTTTATAAAAATAACGGCAAAACTTTTACTGTTAACCTGTTGAAATACCCGATGATAAAAGTATAGTAATACGCGTTGTTACACAGTAGCACACGGTATTGCACAATATTTTAATTATTGATTCTTACGTAAGAAGTCACTCATTCAATAATTGTTGCAGTAATTACTATTCAATATCTTATATTATTGATTCAATAATTTCTATATTGATAATTGCATAGTATTTTATATTATTGATTCAATAATTGTCACAGTAACCACGACACAATATTTTACATTATTAAATCAATAACTCATATTAGTTAAATGATATTATTAGATAGCATTATTGACAATGTCTAGAAAGTTCTGTCGAGGAAAGAGGTTATGTTATATAATTGCGCTCTAATAATGATAAATCCTTATCGGAAAGACCCCTCTTTCTTGGGAACGACTTGGTTGTCAATATTGTGATTCTGTAATATTAATTGTGAATAATAATTGATGAATAAAAATTATTGATAAATATGATAAGTAAATATTTGTTCAATTTTGATATAAATGGAGGAATTTTTAGCATGAGACATTTGTTGAAAGTTGACATTTTATCTTCGTCGATAAAGTATTCATTCAAATATATTATTATAATATTACATTATAATAGTATATTGTGATAATATAATAATATAGTTTTATATTTTAAATGGTAATATTATTATAATAAATTTATGGTATAAAAATAAAATGAGGTGGAAGAGAGCAAATTGAATTTGAATTCCTTTAAATAATTATAAATGTTTTTAATAAAAAAAAACATGTGTTTGGAATAGGTGGAGGTAAGATGTTTGATTTTGAATTCCTTTTAGGTGTGCTGCATTCATTTTCAAAATCGTGTGTGTACATTTTGTCAAAGGTGGTATACTACACCTTTCCTATAAATAGGTTGGTTAGTTAAGAAATGAAAATCACACCAGAATCAGAAAATTCTTTCTCTATAATATTGAGCGTATTTCTTGTGAGTATAAGGATATTTTGAGTGTTGATAACAGTGTAAAATTTTCTCAACATAATCTCCGTTATTCCAGTCAGAACTACTTTCCTATTAAGGTAAATGATATTATTTTTCTCGTAAAGGGTGTTGTTTTCTTTCAATATTTGTAAATGATATTATTTTATACTCGTAAGGGATATCATTTCATTATGTAAGTGATATTATTTAATTTCATATTCCTAAATTTAAACTTATTATGGTAAGTATTGCTTCTATAATTCCTGAAATGATTAGAAATTCTTTAAGGTTTGTGCTTCATCTAATATCATTTCACTGAAATATTGGTCTGATCTTTCTTATGAAATTTTAATCTTTTCATGTCGGGATACTATTCATATGGTACTATTCACAATGAAATTAATTTTTTTTCTTTGTCCAAATTATCTTTTATGAATCTTATTTTTGAAATTGGATCCATGTTTTAATCTTCATGTTAACAATTTGGACATTCTTGAACTCTGGATAAATTGAATTATAAATCTCTAATATTTATCCTTGATCTCACTTGATTCATTCTTTATATCATTGTCATAATCCTCAAACTTAAATTGTGGTAAAAGTTATCTTTGGCCCGTAGTGCAAAGATGAACTATTGATTGATGAATATCTTTGGCCCGTAGTGCAAAGATGGACAGGTGTTTGGCATGATCATGACCACTGATGATACAAATGAATATCTTTGGCCCGTAGTGCAAAGATAAATTATTGATTTAAAATATTTATTGATTGATGTTACAGGGATAAAATATTGATAATGGACTTTTAAATCATAGAAGATAGTAGACATCATGTTCTACTTGACTTTTCTAATAAATTGCTATTTTCGCTGCAGTTGTTGATCTAAAACTTGTTGTCCATGATATTTTATCTGATTTATTAAAAGTTAACGATAATTTATTTTTCATTATCTTAGTCCTAATATTCTTTACTAGGCTAGTTGAGCTCACCCTTTTCTTTCATTGTTCTTTTCAGGAAATGAGAATATAGTTGGAACTAGTCGGGAAATAGAGTGATGGTCTGAGATAGTGCTATAGTAGTCCTCACTATTTTGTAAAATAGGGTGATAATAATTATAATGAGGACTTAATTTGAGCTTTGATATTTTCGTATTATATACGAGATAATATCTGTATTGAAACTCACAATTTGTGTGGTCGTATTTTGTACGATTGTTTAATAGTTGGAATAGGAAGATTTGTATTTGAATTCTGTACCATGTATTTTGGCGACTCAAAATGGATTGTGTGGACCTATTTTGGGGGCGTCACAGACCAGGTGCATCACTATTCATCCACACACATGGTAGCTGGCTAATAATATAAGCTAGGTTGCACAATACATTAATTATTTACACATACATGCCAAGTTCTTAAGTTACACAATACGAACTAATACATTAGTCCAAAATATTACATCATTAATTATTTATTTAACTATCACAGTATTATTTATTGCTCTTCCTCACTTACCTTGTCTTTTCCCTTATCTTGTATACCCAACCCTTTGGGTTCCTCTGTCTTACTATAAACATAAAATTTTATGTAAAATTAAGCAACTAATTTGCTAAACAAGTATAGTAGTTTATAATAAAAATAACTGGAAGTGATTAATATTCAAAGATTTAGAAAGAATTAATATTATCGAAAATTGAAGGAAATCAATGAAAATCTCTTTATAGGATAATAAACATCAAATTTTCGAATAGGATTAAATTTTAGAATCTTAAAAACTATTAAACGTTCATATGAAAAAAATTTAAACGTCACTGAGTGATCGTAGAAACCATGAACTCTTTACACAATGTTCAACAGTCACAAATAGAGCTGCAAACAAACCTAACCGAAATCGAACCGAACTTTGTCGAACTCGAACCGAACTCGAACATGTTCGAGTAACTTGATCGAACCAATAACTATGTACGAGTTCGGATTGTTTGGTATTCGCGAACTGTTCGCGAACATGATCGAGTTCGTGAATAAGTCGAACATATGCTTGTTCTCGAACACAAACTATGTTTATGAACACCAAACTTGTTCACGAACACAAACTTGCTCACGAACACAAACTTGTTCACGAATACAAACTTAGAACTCTGAAGCAAAAAGCAGTTAAATAAATTCAAAAAAATGTTTTCTCTAAGAGTCGAAGTATTCAATTAAAAATTAGACCAAATGTTGTAAT
The DNA here is from genome assembly GCA_020205555.1 of Panax stipuleanatus. Classification (NCBI taxonomy): domain Eukaryota; kingdom Viridiplantae; phylum Streptophyta; class Magnoliopsida; order Apiales; family Araliaceae; genus Panax; species Panax stipuleanatus. The sequence goes on along the minus strand of CM035125.1, from coordinate 10,747,042 downwards.
CATCATTCATTCAAAAAGACCAAAACCAAAAATGATTACTTAGAACTTAGAAGTTATAATTAACTTAAAAGTTAAAAGTTAACAAGTACTTAAAAATTCTTGATTTACAAATATCAACAATCAAATATTAATATCAAAAATCCTTTCAACTCTTCAAGGTCCAACCACTTCAAGCAGAGTCTACAAACAAATGATTATCAAAAACTCACAATTTAATATTAGTAATTTATTTCTTTTGTTGTCATTTTTAATTAATATTCAATTTTTTTACAATTTTAAAATTTAATGTCAAGTTTTTATTTTTAATCTTCAAATATATGTATAGTTTTTTAAAGTTTCAAAATTATTCAGTAAATAATTTAATGATTATTACTCTATTACTGAAGTCTCGATACGTACATTGAAGACTTAATTTCTCTATTATCTATCTCGATTCGACAATTTCAATAACTCATGTACATGTAAGCAATTGTATTGTAATTTGTATCATTCTTTAACTAATGTCAAATTGTCATTGCATGATGATTAATGACTTTATTTATGTGCTGTATGACATAGGTTATAATTTATTAAATTATTTGGGATGTAAATTATAAAAATCCAACAATCATTGTTCAAAATTTTATAAAAATATAAAAATTATTTTAATTAAATTAGAATTTAGAGGTGAAGAAGTACACATTATTATTTATTAATTATTTAATAAAAAATTTTACTTATAATAAATTATTAAAAAAATAAAAATATGTTTAGGTAATAAAAAAAATAACTACAAATTTAACAATTATTAATAAGACAAGCTTTAGAATTTAATATGAAATAACCAATTATTTGTATTTAGAATTTTAGAAACAATTTAAACATGTAATTAAGAAATTGAACAACTCGAACCGATCTCGAACTTATCAAACCGATCTCAAACTTACCGAACCGAACCGAACTCGAACTGTTCGCGAACAAAGTCGAACTGAACCACATGGTTCGCGAACATGTTCGATCGAGCAATTGAACGGAACACTCTGTGCGAACTCGACTAGACTAGGCGAGCAAGTCAAACTCAAACCGAACCGAACCGGTTCGCGAACAGTTCAGTTCGTTTGCAACCCTAGTCACAAAGATTGCGAACCTTTACATGGCGTTTAATAGTCACAAGTTTAAGACTGCGAACTCTTATTGCCATAGTATCATTAAGTGATCAACCTAATAATACCATATGTTACTCGTAACATCTTGCTCATGTTGTGTTTTTACAGCGTATGTCGGTTACTCGACCATAACATAATTAATTACCTCTATTCTTAGGGCTACTCATACTCAGTCATAACCTCAAATTTCGCACAAAAGCAATTTGAATTGGATTAAATTTACATATTTCATAGAGTCATAAATAATTCATTAAATTGATAGAAACATAACACTGAGTTTATGCTATTAGCCGAACAAATGGTATAAACTCTTTTTATAGATGGTCCAAGAAGCATTAGTGAAAAATTTATAGTTCAATAATGAACGATGTTCAAATGCACAGAAGTGCGGGAACTTGCCTGTCTTGGGCGCACTTTCCTCGAGTAGTATATTTTTTTTCTCGGAATAGTAGCCTACATCATCTATAAGGATTCATTGAATTAATTAATAGTTATCGTCGGTAACTATTTGCAACTTCGTTTTGGTATATTTGGGTACTATAAATTTATCCTCGAGTACAATCTTACACCATTAAAATCTCATTACAGTATTTATTTATTACTTGCACGTAGCCTCATACGTTCCGTTTTGACGAATTTTGGCCAGTAAAATATATTATTTATTTCCCAGCTTTTCCTTAATTATTTTTTCATAAAATTTTATACTTTACTTTATCCATTAAACTATTTTATTATTTTTCCTCCTTCTGGACCCACTTAGGTAATTATAATTTAGATAGTTTCTAATTTTTCCATATATTTTCTAGCATTATTAATATTTATTTTAAACCCATTTCTATCCAAATTTGTGAAATTCTTTCAAATTCGAAATTAAATCCCAAAATTATGAATTTTGGACAGTATCTTTATTACATCAAAATAAACTTTAACCCAAATTTCATCTTAAACTGAGTTGTAGAACTCAAGTTAGAACTATTTTAATTTAAAAACCCTAATTTTACTTTAATATTAACGTTTTCATTACAAGTCCGTTTATATTCGTTCTTGGGCCAAAATACACCTTATACTTTCAAGTTTCACACCTTAAAGGCCTTAATTTTATTTCCTCTTTTAATTGTCCAAAACTCCCTTTTTAAGAACTAGATCAGGGAGTTGTCTAGACTTTCCTGTTTTACTAAAAAAAACCTCACCACAAATAATTTACAAGGAATTTAGATCTCAAATCAATGCAGGAATTTAGTTAACCTATAGATATATTTATCCCAATAAACGTTACTCACAAATTCGAAACACACTAAAAGTTCTATTCATTACAAAATCATGTTCAATTTAGGGTTTTTACCGTTCTTGTTGAAAATTCCTACAATTTGTTTAATTTTATTATTTTCTTGTTTCTTGTAAGATCGTTGATTTTTTGTGCTATAAGTTCATGTTGTCACACTCCAACATGTTATTATGTACTCTTAGCATGTACAAATTAATATACATACATATTTACTTCATAAAATATTTATAGAAGCTAGTTTAGGGTTTTCTTTAGCTAGTTTATGCTTCTTTCTTTATTTTCTTTGCTCTTTCAACTTTTCCTCCATATGATCCATGGTATTACAACATATATATCTTCAACATAAACTTAATTATAAATAAAGATTAATTATTTCCATAAACAAAAGATTTTTTATCTTTTAAAAGGGTTAGGGTTTAACCTAGTTGTATGTGTTGCTTCTCCTTCCTTAGATCTTCTCTTTCCTTACTTCTTGTTTGATGATTTTTACTCACTTTTCTCCCTCTCTTGCTGGTTGAGCACCCTCTCTCTCTCTTCTCTTGCTTAGCTTTTGATTTGTTTGGAAAAGTGAAAAGAAAATGAAGAGAACTTAGTATTTATAGGCAAAGTTTTTGCTAATGTATAACTTGGTCCTTCAACTCTCTTTCTTTCCTAGTCAAGCCACTCAACTTACTTCTATTCTAATCTTGCCCCACCATTATGGAGGTTAATCATCTTTTTCATGGCTTAATTATCTTTTTATGTTAATTTTGTTAGCTAATTAGGTCAAAGCTTGGTCAAGTTTGGATAACTTTCCCCTTCCAAAATATCTTGGGAGGCTTCTCAAGGAAGCCTCCCCTCCTTTGTCCCCTTATAGCCGAAATTCTAATAGTTCTACATGGATTTCTTTTTAATGCTTGCTTAGTTGGTAGCTTGGAGAATTTTCTAGACTTTGACCATTTGACCCTAGCTTTGCTTGCATTATATATGTGTGTGTATATATATGTATGTATGTATATGGATTACACCTATGTTTGTGTGTACACTTATATAAATTATACATACTATGTATATTTGAAATCTATTTGAATTATTATGATTTATTTTTTTAAGTGTTACATTTTCTAGTTACTTTTTTATTATTAAACTTATGCAAGGAATACACTGTATTTGTATACATTCTACACATATTTTATAATATTCAAGAATTATAATTTAGGCTTTAATAATAATAACATGTTTAATCAAAAAATTTATTACACGAGTTTTTGAAATATTACAACAACAAACCTCAAAATAATTAACAAAGCACTAATAAGTTCAAAATATTTAAATTAATTTTTTATAGTATTTTTAGTAATATACGGTATTAAATTAGTTTTTTTTACAAGTCAACCATAGCTGACTATGGATAAGTGTATAAACCATTAGGGTCCTACTAGGTTGTCATTCGGGTTAGGTATTCTGGTCAATTTTAGCCAGAAATTAAAATTGGGTGGACATTGTATGAAATTAAGTACTTGATGTAACAAATGTGTAAACCCAACTAGTTTAGAGGCCGAATTAGGAGGAGGATAGAACTTAGTGCAACAAAAGTGTATTTTGCCCTTAATATAAACTCCCAGTCCACCTTGTCAGTGCGCCTTCTCAAAGTCAAGTTTTAACCTTATACTCCTTTTTTCTCTTTAGATCTTCCACAATTTCCCCTGTTAACAATATGCCATCCAAAATTTGTCTATTGTGAATGACGATTGATTGTATTCTATCAATGATATCTTTAATAGAATCCTCTTCAATCTTAACATCAGAACTTTGCTCAAAAGCTTGTAGCAATAATTTATCAAACTTATTGGTCTGAAATCCGTCAAGCCACTTGGGTTAACATATTTGGGAATCAAGACAATGAAAGAATTATTGAAACCCTTTGCCAATGTCCCATGTTTGTGAAACTGCTCAAAGGCCATGATCATATCTTTCTCCATCATATGCCAGATTTTTTTGATGAATTTAAAGTTAAATCCATCAGGTCTTGGGGCCTTGTCTCCATCACATGAATTTAGGCTCTCAAAATTTCATCCTTATCAAATTCCTTTTCCAAGCTCAAAAAGTCTTCTGCAGATAACTTTGTAAATGGTAGGTTACTAAATTATGCTTTCACAACATCCTTCTTTGCAAATATCTTTTCAAAGTATTCCAGTATATGATCTTTCACCCTGCTAGGGTTTGGCACCATTCCCCATTTATCTGCAATCTCTCAATAGCATTCTTTCTATCACTACAATATAATTGTAACTATGCCAATTAATCACCAATATTTAGTGGGAACAAATTTATGTTAATTGCAATTATATTTGTTAATGAATTACCGGTTCACTAACAAAAAGTATACTGCAACAACCCAATCTCACATCGAAAGATATGAGAAAAATTTGTTTGTATATAAGGAATTAAGTTACTAACAATAGTTCAGTTATGACTTTTTGGGTGAGTCTGTGCTAGGTTAAGATGACCCAAGAATATACTATACTATTAGGCTAGTGGTTTAAGGTCTTATTATGATGGATTTGATTCGATTCAGACTTGAGCTTTGACTCGAGATTTGTTTTGGACTCGAAATTTGACTCGAGTTGTTTCATATGGTATCAGAGCTGACTCTCGAAGACTCTAGGTCAAGTGATCCGATCGGGTTACTTGAGGTGGGGACTTGAAGGCTGGTAGGTATTATCCCAGGTCCGGAGGTGGGGACACGAAATCAACCAGTATTATCTCAAAAGGGCTACAGAGACAAAGGGACCATGTGTGTGATCGATTCTCTCAGTATTATCTCACAAGGGCTAGAGAGGCAAAGATCTGTGGACCATGTGTGTGATCAGTTTTGACAAGGACGTTAGAAAATTAAGTGGTGGAGTTTGTAACATCCAGTCCCACATCGAAAGATATGAAAAAAATTTATCTGTATATAAGGAATTAAATTACTAACAATAGTGTAGCGCCCCCAAATATGAGTCCTTTGAACCTCAGACCTGGTGCGTCACGATACATCATCTTCATACACATTCTATAAACTAACACGAAATAAATAAACATAAATTATTTAATACACAACTGATTTGTACAACATTTTCCAAGGTCTATAACCTTAACTTGATTCATACCTTCAATAACTTAAAAGGTTTACAACATCCTTTGCATACATACAATAACTTAAAAGGTTTACAACTTCCTTTGCATATGATAACAAAATAGTTAAATGTTCATATGGAACTATTCTCCAACTTTGCTCTTGACTTTATCCTTCTTCGAACTCTCAGGCTTAACTGAAATATTATCATAACTATAGCAATGGTAAGCAACTACTTTACTCAGTAAGTTTAAATACAAGAAGGATATATCATGATTGAAAATGAATAATAAGCTTTTGAATTTCAACAATATATAATAATTGTGAAAGTGCATTAATTAAATTTCAATATTTGAATAACTAAATCAATAACGCTGAGTGGCCAACAATGACCATGAACAAATACTTTTGGTAATCATGGTGATCAGTCTTTCATACCTGATGAACATATACAACTTGCACAAAGTGCGAATAACAATAATCATCGATGTGAAATAGTTGTCAATAATTAAACCACTAGCATGCTTGAAACATAATAACTCGAGTTTGAGTTAGAAAACTTGTATTGTCCGTTGATTACTGCTATGCAATCTAATTTAATCTCCTATGAGAGACCTATCATTTATAAGATTGATATTTCAATTAACATATCATATAATACAACTATTCTTAAAATAAATTATCTAGCATTAAACTACATAATTAATCATCAGATAATTCTTTAACTTATTAAAAATATTATCATCCTTTGATAATATTTCAATCACTTAATCATTATCTTAAAATTCCATCTCATATTATTAATCACTTAATAATATCTTATTCACTTCTTAATTTAATAATATCTTAGTCACTCATAAATATTATTAATCATTTAATAATATTATAATCACACTTTAATATTATTAATTCTTTAATAATATTCAAATTATTTACTAATATTATTAATCATTTAGTAATATCTTAATCATTTACAAATATTATTATTCAATTAATAATATTTTAATCACTTATGAATTTTATTAATCATTTAATAATATCCAAATCATTTTACTAATATTATTAATCATTTTAATTTAATATTATTAATCATATTAATAATATTTTAACCTAATATTATTAATTATTTAATAATATTTGAATCATTTATTAATACTTTAATATAATATTATTACTTATTTAATAATATTTTAATCATATATTATTAATTAAATTAATAATATTTTAATCTAATATTATTAATCAATTAAAAATATTTTAATCATTAATTATCTAATATTATTAATCACTTAATAATATTTTGATTTAGTTTTAATCTAATATTATTAATCATTTAATAATATTTTCATTCTAAAATTATAAATTACTTAATAATTTTTTAATATAATATTATTAGTCATCTAATAATATTTAAATCATTTACACTACAAAAAAATTGACATTTGGCAACGATTTTTCGGGCAACGACTTATAAAGTCGTTGCAAAAAATGCATGTTTAGCAACGAAATTTGTCATTCGTTGAAGTTTGTGAAAGACTTTTATTTTTCGTAATGAAATTTATAGTTCGCTGCAAAATTTCGTTGCCAAATCGTTGGCGGGAAAAAAAACCCCGCCTATTTAATTTTTTTGTTGCCGATGAGATTTATCTTTATCGTCGGCAATGAAAAATTTTTTGTTGCTATATTTCGTTGCCTAATATGGGCGACATTCATTGTCAACGATTTTTTTCGTTGCATATTTTATGCATTTTTTTGCAACGACTAGTAAATTGTTGCCCAAAGTTAAGCTAAACCCAATAAGCACGTTTCAACCTCTCTTTTCACATTTTTGTATTGTAAATAGCATAAAATAATTATTTAAAATAAAATTTAATTTTCAATAATTAAATAAAATTACATTATAATTTAAATTTAGGATCTCATAAATTAACAAAAACATACTCAATGAAACTTTTTTTTTGGAATGAAGGAGTAACATTTTAGTATTCCCCATAATTAATATTGTATTATCTATCATTATTTATTTTATTAATCACATAGATGTATTTATTTATTAAACACATAATTATCAAACACATATCATATAAAAGTATTTCCTTGTTTTAGTTCAAACATATGAAATAAGAAACTTTAATTAAAAAAATAATTAATTATTGTATTTATTTTCTAAATTTACACTCATAATTTTATTTATTAATGTTTTACACCATTATACAATTATTTATGAACTCTATAAATAATTATGATTCTTTTTTAAAAAAAGAGTTCCAATTTTGCGAATATTAAAATGAGAATGTATATTCCTAAAAATAGTAAATTATATTAGTCTAATAGATTGGTACGATAAAAATTATGACAACAAACTTTAGTATATCGTATTATTTTGTATAATTATCACTACTAAGAAAATGAGAATATTCTAGCTAGTGGATAATGAATAGAAAAAATAATCAATGGTAATATAGTTTTATTAAGTTTATTGTGAAAAATATTTCTTTAGAAATACTAAAATATTACTCATCTGTTCTACAAAAAGAGTTTTATTAATTAAATTTGTTCTTTGTTAGTTTATGACATCCTAAATTTTAAATTGTAAATGCAAATTTATATGTTCGAATCCTAGCTATGACATAAAATTTTTGCTTCATGTGCTATATTTTTTTTGTATTAGATAAATTCTACTACCATCTATATGTATATATATAAATATTTTTTGTGTCTCCAATATTTTTAAATTTATTCTACCAATATATATATATATATATATATATATATAGGAAGGATCGAGAGCACTCCCCTATCTAGCACTACTCCTTAAATTGCACTCCTTTGTTAAAACTACTCCTTAAATATTCCTTTTTAAATTTATTGTCAAACTAAATAAAATACTAATCAAATCTCAACATTAAACTAAATATATATAAAGTAACTACGAATATTTATATAAAGTAACTATGAATACTTATATATATATATATATATATATATATAATATTCATATAAATATTTATAAATTTATCTCTAAATATTCATATAAATATTTATAAACAATATTCATATATAAATTTTAGATGAATATGTATAAATTTATAAACAAATATTTATATTTGTTTATATAAATTTTTATAAACAAATTTTTATAAATTTTAGATGTTCTTATATAAATGATTATGGTTGATTGTTCTTATATAAATGTTCTTATATAAATATTTAAATAAGAATATTTATCTAAATTTATCTCTAAATATTTATATGAATTTTTGTTTATAAATTTTAGAGATAAATTTATATGAATATTTGTTTATAAATATATTTAGAGCCCCCTCTTATGCGTACCACCCGCATGTGGGTGAGAAAATAAAGAGAATAAGTGGCCACATGTGTTATGAAAAATTTAGTTCACTGACCAATTGTTAATTTAATATGTCTGAAAATTACATTCGCCCCTTTTTTTCATATATTTAGATGCCACAATAAAGAATTACTGTATCAACTGCTCGCCATTATATTATGTCATTATATAATTGTGAAACATTCTTGATTTACTTTTCATTAACCACTAAAGGTCCAATACTTCACTCAAGTGTTTATTATTTTTTGCTAGTAAGGAATATTCCATTGTCAATCTGATTATCATCCCAACATGATGTAGACTCATTGCATTTTTCCTGCAAATATTTCATGTCAGATAATGTTTTTAATTAATTTTTTATTGCTAATATTTTTAACATGTTTTATTTTCGAATGTTTATTCGCACGGACTTATCAGGGATTCTCAAATGAGTAGAATTTATAATATAGTTCTCTACTTTAAGTTTCAGGAATACATGAAGCTACGTCAAGGTTGGTCTAAATTAAGCTCTTTTTACCTATATTGAAGCAAGTAAAGCTCGGCTTAACAAGATGAAGATCTCCATCCAGTTTCTTCAGTAGGACAGACTGTTCGTTTATATGCTTTTGAGAACATATTGAAAATGTTACATCATTTCATGCCTTACGTGACTAAAGAACTTTGGTAGTTTAGATAATTGATTGTGAGGATGATGAATGATCATGTACTTGATGATTTTATTTAATTAATAATATTTGAGTTTTTTTTTCTATTTCAGCCATAATTTGTTATGGGGTCAGTGAGACACGATTTATTTTATTTGTAAAATAATTTTGATATTCGTTACATAACAAGGATCATCAATAATAGATTTGGTAATGATACAATCAAAATCTATTTCGTTGTCAAACGACAATGTATAATGTCGTTGCAAATTTACAATTTTTGTTGCTCTAGAAAAATAATCAGCATCGAACATTATCGTTGCTAATTGATCATAATTATCCATAATAAAACCAACAACAACGAATAATTTCGTTGCAAATTAATATATGACCGGTTTGTTATGCACATTTAGCAACGAAAATCGTTGCTAAAAAGTATACAATCAGCAACGAAAACTAAGTTAAGATAACAATTTCATATTGTTTAGCAACGACAAATATCGTTGGCAAATGTGTATCAAATGCAACAAATTTCATTTTTCATTGGAAAAAAAGAGATTATTTTCGTTGCCAATTAAACAGATTTTGCAACGAAAGTAGCTTTTCGGTAATAATTTCTTAATAAATTTGCTACAAAATATTTCGTTGCGAAATGATTATAATTTTACACGAAAAAAAACTTTTGTTGCGAAATTTTTCACTTTCTGCAACGAAAAAAAAAATTTCATTGCTAGACATTAGGAACGCTCATTGGGCAACGAATGGTCCAACGACCGAAAAATCGTTGTAAATGACCTTTGGCAACGAAATTTCGCACCTTTAGCAACGAAACCTGTTTGTTGCAAAATCACCATTTTTTTGTAGTGTTATTAAACTCATAAAAAATTAATTTTAATTGTTACCCTTTACTAATTCATTTATTTAATAAACATAAAATGCAATACACATAACATTTTATCAAAAATGACCAAAGTATCCTTCGAAAATCTGATTATATCATATTAAGGGTCTTTAAGCCATAAAATCAGATTTTCACAATTTTCAACTTCATTTAACTTAATTTATCCATTTATTCATAACTCAAACAAAGGCATGAAAAATACCAAAGCATCTCATAAAATTATTCTTTTCTAGGAAATATCAGAATATGGTATTCTTTTGAACATATATTTTTTCTGGAATTTTTCAGTTTTGTTTACTAATTTTAAACTGTCCAAAACAGTCAGATCTTGCACCATTTATCAAAAATTATTCCTTTGTCCAAAAATTATGACAATTTTACAGTAAGCTCCTATTATAAACGTCTAACTCCAGTAAAAATTTCGAAATTTTTTGGGTTACACACAAAGAGTTATTCCCGTCACTTTTAAAATAATATTTTCTTGTAAAAATCATAACTTTCATTCTACACATCCAAAAATCACCATCTTTGGAATGAACATTTCTAACTCATCATACTAACATAACAAAAAAATTTAGAATTTTTAGAGTAAAAAAAAAGATGAAATTGCCCTTTTTGTAAACTGACATGGACAGACTTTTTCCCTACTTTTTGTTTCAGCAGGACAGTTTTAGCTAAAATGGCTGCCATTTGATGCTCAAAAATCCTTTTTGAGTACTACCACATGGGTTTAAAATTTAACTTACATATCTAACATCCCTCTTTGACGGATTGCACAAAAAGGATGTGTAGATTTTAAATAGGTAGCCTTTCAAAGTGGCTAAAAGCTAGGGTTTTCAAACTTTAGAAAAATAGTTTTGCTTTACTTCTTTTGATTAAACTTTCTAAAACCCAAAATGGTTAGATCTATGCATAAAATACTCATTAACATGTAGATCCAATGTTTTAAGATCCAAGATCATAAGCTCAAAATTTATTTAAAAACATCCACAAGAAATTACATAAACTAACTAGGTTTGAGTTTTTAGGACTTTTATACCTTTAAGGCCGCTTTTCCTCTTCTTCTTGCTAGGTGGGTGAAGCTTGATGGCATGGAAGGAAAACTCCACTCCTTTCCTCTCCTTCACATCCGAACCCCTTGTGTTCTCTTTCTCTCTTTCTATTTTCTTTCTTTAGCTTATTTAGAGAATGAAGTAAACTTTATTTACAAAAGTGGTGGAAGCTATTTATAGCTAAAATATAATATACATACAATCATATATATCTACACAATATCTTACAAAATCTTAACAAACCCCTTCCAAATCTCCCATGTGCTTAAATCTCTTCCATATCTAGCAAATTCTTCCAAATCTCCCAAATCTTTGAAAAATAAAAATCACATGTGCTTATTTCTCCTTCTTATCTTGCCGGGTACATCCCCCAAATGCCCCAATTTTGATTTATTTTAATTGCTTTATTTACTTAATAAAATAACTTAAAAGTCCCTACACTAATTGGGCCAATTAGTTAGCCACCATCAAGGGCAAAATAGTCTTTACGCTATCACTAAAAAAGGGCAAAATGGTCATTCCACCATCTCTAGAAAATTTTCTAGAAATTTCCTTCTAGGACATATTCGTCATTAGTAATTTTTATCAAGGGTATAATGGTTATTTAGCCATTTGCTAAGAAACTTCCTAGAAATTTCCCTCTAGGATACAAGGGTCATTAGTGATATTTTTCAAAGACAATTTGGTCATTTAATCATTCAATAGAAATTTTTCTTGAAATTTCCTACAAGGACACTATAGCTATTAATAATTTTATGTTGGATAAAATAGTCATTTCATCATTACTAGGAAACTTCCTAGCAATTTCCTCCTAAGACTCATTGGTCATTAATAGCTTTCTCCAAGGGCAAAAGAGTCAACATACCATTGTTAGGAAACTTCCTAGAAATTTCTTCTTCGGACACATGAGTCATTAAGTACTTTCATTTGGCCAATATAGTCATTTTTATAATTTTCTACCTTTAACTCAAGTATGGTTAGTTCCTAACCATATATATTCTACTAATACATGTCCCATTATTTTGGGCTACTAAATTAAATTCTCATTGGGCTTCTTCATTGAATTTGACACAAGTTTTTAATTAAATAACTTGGGCCATCTTAATTCTTTCATACCACCCACATTTTAACATATTATTGGACTTATTTAATTCTCACACTTGTTCAATATTTTCCATAGTAGTTATGTCAATTCATAATTAATTTACTTACATTTTTCATGAGGCTTAATTCTATAAATTTTATTGGGCCTCCTATAATGCCATACAAGGCTTACTCAATAACTTGGTTATTTCATAATCCAAGTTTTAATTGACTTTCCTTCCGATTATAATTCTTCTTTCACACTTAGCCAATCTAATTTAAATTAATTAGTTTAATTTCTTATCTCATATTTTCAATTCATCTCCTCATGTCCTCTTGGCAATAATATAATATATTAAGCTATCTCGTAAATATATTACATTTATATGTAATATATTTAAAATAATGGGTATTAACCCACTCATTACCATTTACATCAAGTACATACATTAATCCGCTATTTTACTTAAGCTAACTAGTTACCTCATTTATGAGATTTAATTCTTCATTTATTACACTTCAAAATTTCTATCATTCATATTTAATTTCTCTATATTCTTTCAATTATTAGATCATATAGGTTTTTCTAAAATTTTTAAATAAATACTCTATTTTCAAATCTAGGTTTTATTCTTTAACCTTTATTTAATCATTTAAGATTTTATTAGTCTTTATAAATTTTCGGGATGTCACAAATAGTACCTTCATCGAAAGATATGGAAAAAATTTAAGTGGTGGAGTTTGTAATACTCAGTTCCCACATCGAAAGATATGGAAAAAATTTATCTGTATATAAAGAATTAAATTCCTAACAATAGTACCTTCATTCATGACCTTTTGGTGGTAGGCTAAGATGACCCAAAAAGATACTATTGAGCTAGTGGTTTAAGGATTCAGACTGGCATTTGACTCCCGACTCGGGATTTGACATGGTTATTTCATATACGAAAAAAAAAAATGAATTAATAGCACAGAAGCCTCCAAAGGAGTCCATATCACGTGCACATGAAGACTAGCAAATAAAATTTATTATTACTCTTCTGAAGGAAATTACACAAGCAAATACTTCATCATATTTAGACAACTGCGCGAAATCATAAAACAACAAATAAATCAAACTTTGATTTGACTTGACTAAGTCATCCTTCTTGAATTCTTAATGATTTGGTCCTTTCCAAATGGATAGTAGTTTTAGAATCTCGACTGAATTTGCTGAACTATCTTTTGATCCACTTGAAAAGCCTTAGCAAGGATATCACTAGATATATCAGGCTTCGATCCGAATACAGCATTAGCAATAGTAATAACCCCAGGGTTTTGGCTACCAAATCCTACAATAGCCACTGCATTTCCTTTGCCAATATTTTGTTGGTAGTGCACAAGACCTTGCGGGAACACAAACGCATCACCCTTGTTAAGGACTTTTGTAATCTGGCGATTTTCAGGGTTTGAGGCGACAAATCCCACACGGAGAGTGCCTTCGAGGACTGTTAATATTTCAGTAGCACGAGGATGAGTGTGGGGAGGGTTAATACCCCATGGTGCAAAGTCGATACGGGCAAGGGAAACGCCAAGGGTGTTGAGTCCGGGTATTTGAGCTACGTTAACCAGAGTTACATTTGATCCAACTGCGTTTGCTGTGTTGCCTGCTATGTGCAATCCGCTGAAGAAAAAGTCGTTTTCATGCACGAGCTTGGGGTCCTTGCAAACTAGACCATTCACTAGCACTGCACAATGCAAATTTTTTTATATTAATTAAGTAATGTTCAAGGTTTGAAGTTCATAATAAATTGTATGTTACGTTTTTACTATGATATATCAAGTGATACAAAAAAAACAGGAAATAAAAGCAGTATAATAAAATGATCGAAAAAGCCATACAAAAAAAAAATGAAAGAAAGAGCATAATAATGTGGACACATTTTAAATACCTTTACTATTATTGTCACCAACACAGAAATCTTGGAGAGGAGCAGGATCAGAAGCCAAAGCAACATAACAAGTTATGGTACTTAGGAGTCCTACTAAAAGAAACTTAGTGACCATTGAAGAAACCATGTTTTAACTTTAATAAGAAACAATCACAACAAGAGATGAGAAAGTATTTGAGCACAAGTAGTGATGAGCTTATTTGAGTTGTGAACTAATTTAACCTTTGGGATCCATTTATAGAAAGGAGGATCGAGAGAAATTAAGAGGTGGCGAAAGCGGATGGCATCTTAATTATAACTAATGTGTTGAAAAAAATTACATATTCATTATCTAAGTTCTTTTCTTACCTGCTAATATTGATTGTTAACTAATGTGTTGAAAAAATCTAGCTCTCAATTGTTTACATAATCAAGATATGAAGACTGTGAACTGTAAAATACTCTCCATGTTTCCAAAAGAATTAATGAGCAAAGTATAATTTACATGCATATTAAGAGAAGTAAAAGTAGAAAAAAGAGATGTAAAAAAGTTCTAAATTTATCTCTAGTAGCCCCAAAAGATTATATAAGGTGATGAGTACTTTTATTTTTTTATATTAATGAACTCCACTAAATAATTCGGTTACCTTTTATTTTATGTACTTTATCTAATCCTTTTAAAAATAAAAAAATGTGTGTCTTTAATCATTTTTTTAGGAATGGAGGGAGTACCATTTGTTTATATATACATATATAAATATGTGTGGGGTAGGGGGTAGGGGGGGTAGGGGGGGGGGGGGCGGGCGGGGGGAATCCATTCTAGTGTTAGCATTAGATAAGGGGAATTCCATTCTATTTCTAGCATTAGATAACCTTCTCTACACCTATTTAGTAAAACTACGTAATTTTGGTAGTTTTCTTTTTTCAACTTTTTTTTTCGAAAAGATAAAATTTATTTTCATCTTCTACACAATATTTCTCTTTGTCTCATATCTGTTCACAATATGTACCAAACTCAGGTGTAAAAGGATTTTAACACGTGGTAATCTTAATTAATTAGATAAAACTCAATTTAGAGAAACTCCCAGCTAAGACGGGAAAAAAAAAGGAAGTCACGCCTGAGAAGGAAAAATAAACAATGGCAGATATTTTTTTTGGGTTATTACCTTACTGTCAACCTCCTTGACTACAGTGTCCCCATCTGAAATAACAATTTTTCTCCGGCAAATTTATTTATTTTGCTAAATAGGTGTATAGAGAAGGTTATCTAATGCTAGCACTAAAGATCCTATATATATATATATAGTTGACTGGATTGCAGGCTAATCTTTGACATAATAAGAAATTGTATACCCAGTGGTGAACCAGAACATTTTTAGAGGAGTGTCAAAATACATCAGTAAAAAAAATATTTTTTGACACTTGGAGTGTTTCTTTCAAATTCATTTTATCCAATTATAGTATTTTATAATAATTTCATCAATTTAAACATTTCATAATAATTTCATCAATTCAAACATTTCATCAACTAACCTAATTCAATTATTTCACAAACAATATCAATTCAATGATAATAACACATAATCTCTAATTCATGGCATAACAAACTCTAAATCTCTAATTTAATGGCAACATTAAGCACAAAATTCCTTATTTGTATCAATTTTAACTAATGGCAACAATAGCCAAAAATCCCTAATTTTTTAAAACCCTAAATCAAATATTTAATTAAATTGACAACTACTGAAACTTTCAACTAATAACTAACTACTTACCGTTACCGAAGCCGCGACTTGCAGCGGCGAGGGAGGGGAGATCGACGGCGAGCTGCGGTGCGACCAAGTTGAGGAGCTGTTGGTGGTGTTGTCGAGTGTCGACACTAAGGGTAACAAAAAAAGGGGCTGCTGCTGTGCGATTTTGAAGAAGAAAAGAAAAGGGGCTACCGTCAAAGATTTCAGGGTCATATGACCCCCGACGACACCCCCCCTTCTTTCGCCTCTGTGTATACCACCTCCAACCTTAAAAATATGTCTGAAATACATATTGCACACGAATTAAGAAAATTAAAGTATTAGAGAAAGGATAATATAATAAATATCACATTTATTGTAACTATACTAATGAATTTTTATCTTTTCTAAACCTAATAAACCTCACTTAAGCATACTTTTAAGTGTAAACTAATCCATAACTTTTAAGTATATTTTATATTTAATTTATTTAGTTTTAGACATCCTCTTCTGATAAAATGTTTTATACTTAATTGAAGACATATTTTTTTAAGGACAGAAGGAGTACTTAACCAAGAAAATCCTCAACTTGGAGGCTACCTAATGCATATATTTTTCAATATATATATATATATATACACACACGCTGAACTTGTCTTGTATTCGAGAGGTTTAAGAATGGTTAAATGGCCGGGTCAGCCTTATTTATTCAACTGTTTGTTTTATGGTTTCTAAGAAACTAGATAGTGCAATTGTTTGTTTGATTACTTGTTCTAAGTTTTCGTCTATTAATATAATAAGGAATTTCTTAACATGTGCCCTTAGGGCACATGTTAAACACACAGTTCAAGAGAATATTCTCTTGAATTGTGTACATATTCTCTTGAATTTGGTACAAATACAAAAATCAAGGGAATATACACACAGCTTAAAAGAATATTCTCTTAAACTGTGTGCTTAACATGTGCCCTTAGGGCACCTGTTAAGAGGACCCTTTACCTCGTTTGATTATAGCTAAAATTTTAATCTTCCCGCCATCCAATTATCCAAATACTAGTTTCTGGGTCAAGAACGTGAAAAACACATGACATATCAGTACTAGTGTCGAGTTCATTTTTTATTGAGCTTTTTTATTTCTTATGTTCTCGAACTATAAATGATGTCAAGTTCTAACTCGAATTGGTTGTATGAGTGCGATCAGTACAAGCTTTTATTTAAGAGTAGTACTGGTCAAGTTTTGTTCGCTAAAAGTGTTTGCAATAAAATATAAGAAATGTTATATGTTTTAGTCATATCATTTTAAGTATTTTTAGTTTATCAACGTATGAGCCTAAAAGAATATATACGTGTTTGATCAAGTCTAAATGAGTGCTTACGAGTTTTGTTAGAGCGAATGAATTGATGCTCAGGCTAGTTTAACTATCTGTTGGACATGTTTTTGTGAGCTCGATTTTGTGGACCCGAATAATTCGATGGGTCAGGCCACGTGGTAGAACAATTTAATCATGAGGCTTAACTTTTGAGAGATTAACAGTCCTAATTAATTTGTAGTTCACATACCTAATTTGGCTTCCTACGTACTTTTAAGGAACTAAATCCAATCAAATAATGATGATTGCAGTTATAATAAGACTTTACATAAAAAATTATATTCCTACTTAGGGAAGGGTGCAGAAAATTAAGGAGATATGATCAACTATAAATATACGACCATAATTCAGGTTCTCACATATTATTTATTTTTACGCACTAGAGCAATTATATTCCTCTATTATTGACATTTCTGGCATGTACTGATTCTCATACCGTCAAGCTTTTCGAACTTGATGGTTTCACTGTGTAAGTTTCCCGCTCGTTGTTTCGGTCAGATTTTGACGTTAACACTATCGATTTTACAATGATCTTATAATCATGTTTGAGCTCGACTCCATCACGAGCCTAAATAAACTAGTCGAACACAATTGGACTCAATTCGAATTATAGCCTTAATGGATATTTCCCACCATAAAATGCAGGTATATATATTACTATATATGGACTAAAATGTCAAAATCTTCCTTATTTTATTTGAGCCTTAATAAAATATTTTTAATTTTTACCAAAGAAAAAAAATGCCATACATGAAGTTAAAAAACTACTTTGGTAGTTAAAAAGCTTGTTTATTTTTCATATTCTTGAACTTTAAACGATATCGAGTTCTAACTCGAATTGGTTATATGAGCGCCATCCTTTACGAGCTTTATTCGCGAGCCAGTTCTCGGGTTTTGTTTGCAAAAAGTGTTTGCAATCAAATATTTGAAACATCAAATATTTTCTACTTTTCAAATTATAAGATTATTATTAAATTTTGAAAGTTAATTTGATATATTTTTAAACTCAAGATTGAGATGATTCATTAAAAGTTATGAATAAATCTTGCAAAGAGTAGTACTTTCGAGATAGTTTACAACATTCATGACTAAATGACAATTTGCACCCCAAACTTTACATACATGTTGACGTTTGCACCCCAAACTGAAAAACGTCTCTAAGTACACCCCAAACTTCAGTTATACTTAACAAAAGACACACTTTCTTCAGTTAACCAGTCAAAAGTGACCGACCAAGGCTGCAATGTTTATTACAGAGAGGTACTTTTGGTAGTTTACATCTATGCCAAATTGCAGTTAATTATGCACTGGTTATTTACTCTTGTTGGTTATCAAACAAAAATCCCCAAATCAGTTGGGCTAGGGTTTGCGATCTGAAGGAGAAGTGGGACAATAAGTGAGAACAACAGATTCTTGAGGGATTCAGAAGACAATGACGTTTATCTAGTGAAGGGTGTCCCAGGATACCGTAAATGCTTCAAAGAAAATCTTGAATAATGGCCTGGTGTAGTTTAGTGTGTTATTTTTGTAGTTTATTGTGTTTTTTTTGTAGTTTATTGTGCTCTTTTTGTAGTTTATTGACTTTTTTTTTTTGTAAAGTGGAATGGTATCCATCATTGAATAGTATAAAGCTGGGTAGTGGACCCTTTTGATGATCAATATATAAGATTCCGACAGTGTTTACTTTGTGTTTGTGGCTTTCCGCAGGCAATAAGGAATATTTTATAGTCAAATTTTTCTATGGGGACACTTTGAAGAGAGCCCACATATATAGTATATGGGAGGTACTTTTAATTTTTTTGATTTTTGTCATCCTAATTATATCTCTTTACTTGACATAGTTAACAAGGGAAAGGAGTTGGGATATCAAGTTGGACACCTAAAGTTCCATTATAAGTCACCTGCAACTGATATGGAGAGGGGATTATGGGAGTTAGAAAATGATGATGATGTTTTAACAATGTGTATGTTTATCCCTCCTAGTAGGCTAATTGAAATATATGTGGAGGTGATTAGACCTATAGGAGCAGAAGCTGACTTTGAAGTTGAAGGTGATAATAATAATGAATGCAGAGATTTGTTATCAATTGGGGATTATGAAATAGAGTCAACTGATGAAAGTTATGTGGATAGTTCTATGGAAGAATCAACTGAGGATGAAGAGGATGATGAAATTGGGGAGGGGGATGAGGATGATCAGACTGGGGGGACTGAGGATAAGGCAGAGGGTGATCAGACTGGGGGGCAGAGGGTGATGCATTTAGGGATGATGGTGCTACTGTAACACAGAAAGGCAAAGGAAAAGGTTCTGAAAAAAGAAAAAGATTTGCTACTGACAAATCGAAGGGAAAATAAACTGCAGAAACCCAAACTTCACAAGAAGAAGAACCACATAAACCAAGATTTTCATCCTCTAACTATGATGACACTAATGTGAAAAGGATGCCTAGGGTTGATGAGTTTGATCCTGAACCACCTGAACAAGAACATAAAGGGTATCCAGAATTTAGGAAATGTGACATAGAGGGTCCTGAGTTTGAGTTGGGAATGGCATTTACCAATGTAACTGAAGTGAGGGTAGCAATCAAAAATCATGGCATCAAACAAGGAAGGTATGTATATTTAAAGAAAAACTTGTCAAATAAGATCCAAGCAAGGTGTGTGGAGCCATGTACATGGTACTTCTATACTGTAAAGGTGCAAAGAGAGATCACATTTAAAATCACTAGGTTACAAAAAGTGTATACTTGTTGCAAAGAGTGGGATAATTATTGTATAAATGCAGCATGGATTGCCAAAAAATATGAAGATGATCTTCAGATGAATCCAACATGGGGATTAGATCAGTTTCATACGTACTAAAGTAGTTAAAAATTTGGATATTGGGGTATCAAGGAGCCTAGCATACAGAGCTAAAAAAGGAGCAATGAAAAACATTGAAGGGAGTGTTGAGGAGGAGTATGGAATGGTTTTGGACTATGCTGCAGAGCTTAGAAGAGTCATGCTTGGGAGTACTTATGTCTTGAAGATAGCAGAACCAGAGCAGGGACAAGACTTAAGGCAGATTTTTTAGATTTTATATTTGTCTACAGACACTAAAAGAAGAATTTAAATTGGGGTGTAGACCACTGGTGGGGCTTGATGGTTGTTTTCTCGAAGGACCATATGAGAGTCAGTTATTAACTGCAGTTGGTGTTGACCCTAACAATTGGATGTGGCTAGTTGCTTGGGCCATTGTTGAATCTGAGAATTGACACTCAGTCTTGGGTGTGGTTTATGAACTTGCTGGTGGAAGATCTTGGGATTGCAAATGATGGAGGCTGAACATTCATTTCAGATAAACAAAAGATATAAACATCTCTCCATTTATATATATTTTATTCCATCAATTATTACATTTATCGCATCTTTCACCTAAATTACCATTTTTTGTCCTCAGAGTTGTGGTCCCAGGTGCTGAACACAGACATTATGTCATGCATTTATATAGAAACTTTTGGCAAACATATAAAGGCTCTGGTTTAAGAAAATAGTTTGAAATGCTGCCAAAGCTACAAACCCTTATGTCTTTCAAAAGGTAATGAAGGTGTTAAAAAAGGAAGATAAGAGTTCATATGAATAGTTAGCTCATAGGTTGGTGCATTAATGCAGGGTGCCTATGAAATGCACTAGATATCATAAATTGCACACCAACCATTTTATAGCATATATCATAAACAAGCTGTAAAATTGCACCAATTCACAAAAACATCAAAAATTCTTTGGTTTACAGAATCTTCATTCAAAGAAATTGCCCATAAATTACAACCAATAAACTTCCCACAAAAGATGCCCAACAATTACATTGCATATGTGTCCTAATTTCTACCACTATATTGCTAGAAATTACAATCCCCGAAATTACATTCCCAGTAATTGCCCACAAAAACTGCCCTTTTTAGTCAAAGTACTACCAATACATACATAGCCTAGAAATTTACTTGTGGGGAATTTCATCCTTTGTTGAGATGAGCATGAAATAAAAAAGCACAATCCAAGTTGCAGTCAACAGACCCTTTGCAATCCTTGCCCTAATTTTGCACTCCTTCAGTTCATTTTTTAGAGCTTTGATTTCAGCATTCAAATTCTCTAATCTTTTAATTAATCCAGGTATTACTACCCTTGAACGCTCACACATTAGAGGATCAACCCAAGCGAAGAAATTACAACCACTGTGCCCATCTTCACACCAATCTAGACAACCAAGGAAGTTTCTACCGGCATTAATTGTTTGAGCTTCTCCAAGCCGTTTTCATCACTGATTTCTTCATGTACCAGCAATTTCGAATCCATAAGCCCTAATTTTCTTGATCGAATTTCCTGGATTTACAATCTAATCGAGCTGCATGTATGCTACTAAATCAATTTGAGCTTTAGCAAGCTTGTTCTAGCTCGGGAATTAAGTAGAAGAAGATATGGAAAAGAAACACCCCTCCTAGATCCACACGTGTGCCTTAGCCGGTCACTTTTGACCGGTTAACTGAAGAAAGTGTGCCTTTGGTTAAATATAACTTGCAGTTTGGGGTGTACTTAAAGACCTTTTTCAGTTTGGGGTACAAACGTCAACATGTGTGTAAAGTTTGGGATGCAAATTGTCTTTTAATCCAACATTCATCAGTATATTGACTACTATTAAATGAATCCATGTCAAATTTGAGTTTAAAAATGTTTTTAATTACTTTAAAAACCAATAATGATCTTTTATATTTTTGAACGGATGAAAAATGTTTGTGTCATTATTCAAGTACTTTATATTTATCAAATGAGGCTAGCCTAAACTAATCTATGCGCGTTTGAACAAGTTTAAATGAGTCCATATAGTTTTGTTAGCCGGCGAATGAATCAATGCCCAGGCTAGTTTAGCTATTGATCATATATGATGTTCGAGCTCAACTCATGCCAAACCCATATAAACGAAGTAACGCAAGCCAACTCAATTCGAATTGAGGTCGATTCGTCACTAAAGGACAACTTTTTACTGGCGAACTATTCCTGCTCCTAGTAATTATAATTTTTTTCGTAACTCTCAATCAACTCTTGTTATTGGTAGTATTTGACTTGACTGACTGTAAACATGGTTGGCTTCAACTTAAATAGATGGAATTGGGCGAAATAATAAATTCGCTTTCATGATTAGCCACTCCGCAGCTCTTGTTAACCCTAGGCCCTTGATTGTCAAACTCTTCCCTGTATTTGAGCCTTAATAAAATTGTATTTTTACCAATAAAAAAATGTCATATATGAAGCCAAAAATAATGCTTCAGCAGTTTTAGAATGACAATTTAGGTAGTTGGTGGCATAACACACCCACCCACTTACCCACTTACCCACCCCTTAAAATGCTTCGGCAGTTTTATAGTTACAATTTAGGCAGTTGGTGGCATAACCCACCCACCCCCACCCACCCCCACCCACCCCCATATATATATATATGGAAAAGAAATTTTCATTAAGAAATACTAAGAACATCAGATTTATATCCAAAAGGTTTAGATATAAGATCAAATACAAATAGAATCGATGGTTCCATCTACGTACAAAGCATGTTCATCAAATTCCTTGATGCTATAATCGTAATGTATGTGAACATTTATGTTAAGCAAGCAGGATATGAACTACTATCACAAGCTGTGAATAAATCTTCAATCTTGTACATATATACATATGATACAACAACCTCAATCTTCACATGAAATAAACTACTGCCAAAAAGAGGACTCCAAAACAAAGAAATGAAACCTAAACATACAAGATATTATCTTAAGTTTAGGGACAATTTAAAAGGCTAAGTTATTTTAGCAAAAAGTTGATAGGTTACAGCTGCTCATCCCGAGGAGCCAAAATTGAGCCTTTTTTTTGGAGCCTACCTTGCAACTGTAGGATCTTTGCATCAACTCTTGCACTAAACCCAATCTTGGTTTGTTGTCTTCCTTTTCTTCGCTCTCTTCTCCACATTCGTCGATCGCTAACATCTTTCCTGTAGTACTTGATTTCTTGAATTATATGATGATCCATCGGATGAAATGATCGTTGAAACGAAATGTGTATTAAATAAGGAAGATTACATGCTACTATTACTAATGTAGTAGTAATCCAAAATATTGGGGAAGGTGCAAGGGTTTCCACGAAGATTTGGTACGAGCCAGTAGAATCTGGAAGAAAAACCCCGTAGATTATGAGAAAACTGAACCAAACCACAATGCTGCCCCAAATAAAGCAATGTTGGATCCAAGTGAAGTGACTTAGGGCTAGAGCAATTTGGACATTGACTACACATACTATGCTAGTAAACATAGTTGTGCCCAAAACACTCATATCAGCTGTTTGGCCCTCTAGGCGAAAGGCCTGACCATAAAAAATAAAGACGTTGAGCAAGAAAATAACCAAAGAAGTGTAGAATCCATTACACATCCATCCAATAATTCTGTACCAGCCGAAGAATAAGTTTTTAGGACCTTGTTGATACAATGCTGGGAATTGTAAGCAGATTTCAGATGAGACGTCTTGTTCTAGGACTCCAAGTGACATGACAGGCAAAGATGTAACTGCAACATTGTAGAGAATCATGTACCAATCGTCATAAATTGAGTTCCCTGAAAAAGCGGTGCAGATTTCATAGTAGAAGAGTGTAAGGCCAAATGCTATGTTCTTGTAGAAGAAATAGCAAATCATTTGAGCAATTCTCTTGTAGAACCAATGACCATGGACTACAAGAAGTCTCTCCAAAAACCTAAATTGCGCGATAGCGAAATCACTTGACATTACAGCTTGCATTCCTTCAACTCCACTTATGCCAACTCCAATATCTGCTTCTTGGATCATTCCCACATCATTTGCACCATCCCCTATTGCCAGTGTAGTTTTGCCTGTCCCTTCTTTTACTAATCTTGTCACAAGGGCTTTTTGCTTTGGAGATACGCGGCAACATATGACTGATGCACACTGCACTGCTAAATGCAAGAACTGATGCTTCAAATCATCATCCAAAGCATAAGTTAGCGCCTTTCCATCAATAATTAACGCGTATGCAGCATGGGGGTCCTTTTCCTGCCTCATCATTTGAGTTCCATTCGTGATTTGCATCATAATATCTGATTTTGTGTTCTGCATTGAATCTTCAGCCAACATATCTTTTATAGATATGCAGATTTGCTTCATTCCTTGGCGCAGTAAACTAACAGAAAACCCTATATTGATTGCAGTTTCCATTTTATCTCCTGTCAAAACCCAAATCTTGAGGCCAGCTTGCGCTAAACTATCTATACATTGAGGCACTCCTTGTTGAAGTTTGTCCTCAACAGCAGTTGCACCAACAAGGATCAACTCTCTTTCCATTTTGTCCGATAAGAGCTCAAGCATTTTGTCCCTATCATTGGAAATCGAGCTCTTCGCTTTATTAAACTCATCATTCCAAGCATTGTATTCGGCCTCAGTCTAGCTTTTTATAGGCAAATACAAGCGTACGCAACCCGGCTTCCCCAGTAGTCACGCAAATGCTTTGTAGTAGCTTTCTCATACATTCTGCCCTTTTCGGATAGCCTATCAAAGATAATGGTGTCCGCGCCTTTGCACAACAGAACAATCTCTCCCTTCTCGTTGCGTACAATGGCAGACATTCGCTTTCTTTGGCTAGTAAAATCTAAAAGATTAAGAATCTTGAACTCCCTTTCAACAAGTTTTTGAGTAGAAGGGTCCATCTCGCGTACAAATATGCTTGCTTGAGTTCTTTTACAAAACTCAAACCCGAATTCCCTAGCGGCGACAAGAAAAGCCCCTTCATCTGGTGACTCCGCCTCGTAGTTAAATGCACCTGTCTCCTGGTTGACCTCGGGTATTGCAGTGTGACAAACTGCAAGTATCCGAAAGAATAACAAGTGCATTTCTACATTAGGCAATTTCCACCATTGTCCATTCATGAGCCGGTTATCTTCAAAGCTAAAACCCTTAATCTTACGCTTATTATCATCCTGATCTTCTTGATCATGAGAGGTAACGACTGTTTCCAATTCGACTTCTCCATCATATTCATCATCAGGAATAAAAGACAACTCCATCTCCTCAGCATCAAGATCCATGGACATTTTCTTGACAGCAGCTACTTCAACTTCACTAGCTCGATTTCCATATGAAATTCCAGCAATAGAACACTTCAAAAAGTCCATTTGATTGCACGTTAAAGTTCCCGTTTTGTCAGAGAGAATTGTGTCAACTTGACCTAATTCCTCGTTCAAATTAGATGTCCTTGCAAGAGCTGGCGTTTCGGTCTCCTCATCATACATGTGCATGTCTTGGTTAATGAAACTTGCTTGTAAAACCTTGACAACTTCAATCGAAACATAAAGAGATATTGGTATTAAGTACCCATAGAGGATCAAAGCTGTGACCAAATGGTAAAAACCTGACATGTAGGGATGTTCTGGATCATATAACTGCGCCTCATCCGGAGCATGCAAGTACCACCAATTAGGCATCCTCAACTTTGTCATATACGCAAATCCTATCGAGCTCAGGACTGAAACCAACAAAAGGACAGTAAAAAGAATGTAGATAATCTTGTCCATTTGTTTTTCAATCCTACTTCTCTTAGAAGGGGATTTCGTCGAGTTTTGCATAACTTTTGTATCAGTGTCCAGTAAATATCACAACTCCATAGACATATCCTGTGTTCCTCAGCTTGGAATCCCGGAGAAGAATCTGACTCGGGTCGATAGCATAAGTTTGATCATCATATTCGAAATTACCCACAAAAGTATAAAGACTCGGATTAGGGTCTTCACATCGGATAGTTGCCTTAGTGAAATCCCTAAAAGAAACATCCTCATCCAAATCTAGGGTTACTTCCAATGCTCTTTTCACCTTCAAATTTGTCTCACCATCTAAATTCATGGTCTCAACGTAACAAATCCCATCATCATAACCAGATGACAAAAGGAGTAAATCAGCAGGGAAAAACTGATCTTTTTCCACTTTCACAACATCCCCAACCCTAATTTCCTTCCACGGTTTACCCTCAAATAGGCCATTCCCCATATGAATGCTAGCTGCCCGCATATTCACCTTCCAATCCTGCAAAAACCTTTGCCAATCTTCCACCAATTCCTTTGCCATACTAAGACCTATAACAAATGTTAGAGGTGCAATGGCGCTTACAGGATTGTACGGCCCATAGCGAGTGAGTGACAGAACTGCAGCAATGAGGAAGTAGATATTCGCCACGCGCTTGAATTGCTCAAAGAGTGCAACCGGAAGAAATGTAATAACATTGTATTTCGTCGTAGACGTATAGTTTGATCTGTATTTAAATGCAGCTGGCTGGTTGCAGTATACTATTCTTGAAAATCCGGGGCCTTGTAATCCATCATCAACTGGTTGATTTTTCACGTTAACGCATGCAAACGTGTACAAACTGCTCCTGAGCTTCGCCCTGATCCTTCCTCGGGCCATTTATAAATTCTTGGTTCGATTTTTACTAAATAAATTGTGTCAAAATCACAAGCCAATTACACCAGAGAGAATTATTAGATTATATACATGTATGAAGACGAACCAGATGAAATGAAATGAGATATTTGGATCGGAGGGAGAGAAAAATCTAGAGATCTTATTAAAAAATGACCCCTAGTTGTCCCTCTCCCTGACATATGTGGTGCAATATTCTTTAATGTTGAATATTTGTATGGGAGAAAAAGGATTGTTAAGAAAGGAAAAAGAACATTGATATAATTACAAAAGAAAAGGTGTGAAGGAAATCATTAAGGGTTACAGAGAAAAGGTTACAGAAGAGTTGTGTACATAATAATAATAAAGCTTGTTTTTTAATCTGGCAATGTTGTAAGCTGGAATTAATTTGTCGATAGGACATCAATGGAGACGGTAGAGAGAGAATGTGTAGAGAGAGAGAGAGAGAGAGAGAGAGAGAGAGAGAGAGACTGGAAGAGGGGTTAAGGCAAAGGGGATCCTTTCACGTCCAAACTCCACGGCCTTGCCAGTATTTCAAGGACCTTTTATAAGATATAATACTACAATTAAGCTAGAACACTAGTTTGTCACCATTGGTTTATAAAAACATAGAGATATAATTTACAAGTTTGAGTGTAATATTTCACAAACCCTTATAATAAATTTTGTGATTATAAATAAATGCAATTATTATTAAAGTCTAAATTATCATTCTTGAATATTATAAAATATATGTGTAGAATGTATATAAATACATATATTATTTGAGTAAGTTTAATAAAAAGAAAAGTAACTAAAAAATGTGATATTTTAAAAATTAAATAACAAACTAAATATAATACAAGTATACATACTATAGTCATGTGACAACCCGAAAATTTCTAAAATCTTGAATGATTAAATTAAAGGTTAAAGTTTAAAACTTAGAGTGAAAATAGAGGAATGATTTAAAATTTTAATAAGAACCTATACGGTTTGAAAATTTTAGCAGTGTAAAGAAATTTTGAAGTGTAATGAGAAGATGAAGAATAAATCCAAAACCCTAGAATGGAATTGTATACACACTTGATGGTGTATTATGAATAAGGTGTTAGGAATACCTTTAATTTTTTTTTTTGTGAAAAAGATTTCATAGTGATTTATGAAGAAATTTATTATGGAAATAAATTTTCAAGGAGGAGATAATGTAAAGAATTAAATGTGAATAAAAGAAAGCTATTAGTAACCTAATTTTTTTATTAGGTATGAAAATTAATAACCTAAAGGTTATGACATAGTAGAAAGTTAGTATTTAAAATTATACTAACTTAAGAGATTTATTTTATTATCTCAAGTCACTAATTATTTTAAACCTAATTAAGACAAGTATAATTGGGTTATAAAAATAAAGTATAAATATTGATATAATTATGTAATACTCCAATTAGTAAAGTACTAGAGAACTAGCTCAATTTATTCAAATAATCAAGCCCATGTAATTAATTTATTATGGACTTGAATGATTAATGGATAAATTAATTAAACTAGCCCAAATGAAGTAGTTATCAAACCCACTTAGAATAATTGTTTATGGACTTGAAGTATTAAATGTTACTAATTAACCAACATACTAAGTGATCCAAGGATGGTAGTAATTAAACTTGAATATTGGTAGTCCAAGTAAGTTTATTTCAAGCCCAATTGAATTATTTAACAAGCCCATTCAATGAATAAGATATGGACTTGAAAGACTAGTATATGGATTGAATAATTAACCATTAACGTGGGAGCTTAATAATTTAAATAAACTAGAAGTCCAAGAATGGAAGTTATTAATTTATTTGATCTTGGTTTCTAGTAGCCCAAATTAGTAAATGAACTAAAAACTCAATGTTGGTAGAACTAATTTAATTATAGTTAGTTCCAGTGGCCCAAGTTAAATTATTTTAAGCCCAAAAGAATTAAATGAGTGGCCCAAACCTAGCCCACTTGAAGAGGGGCATTGTGGTCATTTATTAAAGCATTAATTGGCAAAAGAAAGAAATCAAAAATGGCAAAGAAAGAGAGGTGATGCCAGGCCATACAAGGGTAGAATGGGAAGGAAATATTGATTTTTGCAAGGATGTCCAATTTTGTGGAGAAAGGCTACCAAATACTCACCAACTCTTCATGTGTCAAATAGCTAACTAATACAACACTTATGGTTAGTGTAGCAAGCAGCATGTGGGTGAAATAGAATTTAATGAATGTATTGAATACTTGCACCAATTAGTAACAAAAATTAAAAAGTTACTACACTTCTCTCACTTTTCATTCCAAGCTTCCTATTTGCTAAACAAACAAAAATATAGAGAGAGAAAACCCCTCCCCCATTTTCGGCAGCTTCAAGGTCTTCAAGGAGTCATAAAACTTTCATCCATTTCAAGTTTCTAGTATACTTTGGAAGGATCAAGAAGGATTGCAAGAAAATCTAGGTAATTTCCTAAGAAATTTTTCAACTTTAGATCACTTTACTTAACTAAATCTTGAGGAAACAAGAAACTTAGTCTATGATCATTGTAAACTCTTGTTTTGTATGAGTATTAGTGTTTTACATGAGGATCTAAGTATTTTTCAAGTTGAAAGTTAAAACAAAAGAAAGAAAATCAAGTTTGTTCCATTTTGTTCAATAAAAATGTTTTTATGGTATACTATAGGTATTTTGATGATAGATCTTTGGGGATCTTGTGGTGTTTGATAAATGAAAAATATAGTTTAAGAAGTTACGAATCCAACACCTCCGACGGAACTTAATTCCGAGTTGTACATTTCGTTTTACAAACGTTTCCGTAAAGGACGTCAAATCTGAAAATTTTGAGCGTGAATAGCATTATCGTAATTAAGTAAAAGTAAATAATTATTAAAAATAATTTTTTTTAAAGCTATTAAATGGTTAGCAAATTAATTACATATAAGATAAAATATAATTAACTATTTAATTATTATTTAAGTAATGTTAAATTATAATTAAGTCAAATTAGTGTTTATAAAGTAACTGGTTATTATTTAATTATGATTAAAATAATAATAAGAGATTAGCAATTGATTAATTATTATTTAATTGATATTAAATAATGATTAAAGAAAGTTTAAGTAAAGATTAAGTAATAATAATGTAATTACTTAATTACATTAACATAAAAGGTTTTAATTATTTATTATTTAATTAAATATTAAATAATGAATAATGAATATAGACAAGTAATAATTAATTATTCTTAACTTTAATAAGAAAGAATAATTAAAGATTTTTGAGATGAATTAATTATTTGTTATTTAATTAATATTAGATAATAAATAAGGACAAATGTTAATTAATTATTCTTTAAATAATAATAAGAAATAATTAAAGACTAATAAAATAAATAAAACAATTATTTACTATTTAAGGATAAGAAATTAATTAATTATTATTTAATTGATATTAAATAATAAAAGGCAAATGATAATTTGATTATATATTTAATTAACATTAAATAATGAGAAGATTTAATTGGTTATTATTTATAATTGAATAATAACTAAAGGTAATTAATTAACTACTATTTAATCAATGTTAAATAGTGATTAAATGAAGATGGAGTTAATAAATGATGAAAATTTAAATAACTCCTTAATTAAACAATTATAATAAATTGTTTAAGGATCTAATAAGTGTTTAACACTTAAGAAAAAGCATGATTAATTTATTAAATCATTAACCTAAGATTTATTAAATGTCTTATAGGATTAATAATAGTACATTATATTATATGTACTTTGTGATTTAATTATTTGCTAGATAATAGCCAAAGTGAAGTATTATTGTACGTTTAAATGTTATACTAATTGATAGGCCTATATTATCAACGTTAGGTCATTCAAAGGGTTGTATTTAAAGCTAAATAGTGGTAGCTCGCAGCAAAGGAAAGTTTCCTAACTCAATTTTGAGTTATTATTTTCAAAGAATGTTGGTGGATAATTATTGCTAATTATTCCACATCTCTAATGATTATTAATTCGCACGTAGTGCATGTTGTATATGTTCATCAGGTATGAAAGGCTGACCACCTTCATTACCATAAGGTTCAGTTAAATTTGTTCATGGTTATTGTTGGCCACCAAATATTATTGATTCAGTCATTCAATTGTTAAAATTTTGATTCATGCCTTTTCACAATTATTATACATTGTTGAAAACTTGAAAGCTTATTCCTTTTTAATCATAATATATCCTTATTGTATTTAAACTTTCTGAGCAAAGTAATTGCTCACTCTTGCTATATCATGATAACATTTTCAGATTAAAGCGAAGGCTCGAAGAAAGACAAAGACAAGGATAGAATCCAATAGTAGATTGTTATGCATGTTAACTGTTAAGTTATCTGATGTAAGTTATTATGTAAACCTTTTGAGACTCTAAAGGTATGTATTTAAGTTAAGGTTAGAAACCTTGGGAAGTGATGTAGAATTATTTAAAAATAAACAATGTATGTATGAATATTCCGCAATAGTTATAAAATATGTTCGAAGATGAAGTACTGTAACGTACCAGATCCGAGGTTCAAGGGACTCGAATTTGGGGGCGTCACAGTTGGTATCAGAGCTGTAGGTTATAAACCTTAGGTAGGGGTACCTTAGGTTATAACCGCAGAGATAAGGATAAGTAATAAACTCAAATAGAGTTTAAGTACTAAGAGATGAATTTTGGAAATTAATTATTTAGTAAAGAAGAAGATAAATAAGATTCAAAGAAGAATCTTGAAAAGTTATAAAGATAAGAATCCAGAGTTACCCAACTTTGATAATAAAGATGGAAAGTAATGATGAATAGGCAAAGTCTATAAGACTAAAAGCATAAAAAAATTATAATATAATATGATTAAAGGGGAAAGATAAGAAGATCGTAAAATAAAACGATCATAATATAGAAAAGAATCGTAATATAACACAATTATAAGAAAAGATCACATCGTGATCTGATGAGGTCATAGAAAGTCAAAGGATCAATCGAATGATTGAAAACTGTCTAGGAGAATTGTTGTACGAAAATGTACTATTAAAATTGTACAATATAAACTCAGAAGGAATTATAAATGATGAGATGCGAATTAAATAAAATTTGTATTGAGCAAAGATCAAGATAAGATTTGACAAGGTCGATATGATGAAAGGTGATATGATATGATATGATAAGATCACGACGTGATAAGATTGAATTGTTGAATAACATATGATATGTTAAGCAATTAAGAAGATATAGCTTGACGCTATAAAAAGATTGTATGATTTAAACTCAGGAAAGAGTAGTAAATGTTAAAATACGGATTAAAAAAAATTCGTATTGAGAAAAGGGTAAGATAAGATAAGAATTATGTGGGATTTCAATTGAGGACTCATGTTAATGGCTGAGTTGACCAATTCCTTGTATGGGCGGGGGATTGTGCTTGGTTTTACGACCACTTAGTCTATTATATTGATAATCATTGAAATGTTGGTGTCGCGCTATTTGCTATATGTATGTTGAGAATGTGATTCTTTTCTCATAGGTATAACGGATAGATAGAGAATATAAGGTTAGGTGTGAGTTCTTAAAACTCATACGTATGGTAAGTTCGTGACTCATAATCGTATGATGGAACCCCTCAGCGAATGGATGACTTTGGTCTGACTAGGATAAGTTCCTAAACCCATATTATTATGGTAAGTTCCTGAACTCATAACGTGTGGTAAGTTTGATGAACTATACTGGGGTATAGAAAAGTTGTGGATGGAGAATTAAAGATTTTTAGTGTAGCTTTAAGGATAGAAATAGATAGAATTATTAAGATATGGATCATTGGAGAAATTGAAGTTGATGATGGAAGCATAGGTATTCCAAATCTTCTAGTTGTGCTAGACTTCAAATTTTTGACATCAAGCTAAATTCGCACTGATGTGCCTTTCGAAATAAAATGAATTTTTGTTATCAGCAACACATGGTTACAATTGTGTAGAAGTGGATTTCGTACCACTAACACATCGTTACCTGTTGCGGCATGATAACATCAAAAATAATTTTTGCAATGGTTTTGAGCTGTTTTAAGAAGAGTCTACGCTAATTATTTCGGCTAGACAAAAATAATTTGAGATATCAAAAGGTATTTTATTTATCATCGATGCATCATGGAACCTGATGCAGAAATGATAAAAATGATGGAGTTGTCAATGCAGAATTACCTAGTGTTGGATGTGATCTAAAGATCATCAGCCCACTATGGTACGATGTAGTATGACAAAGTCACAAAATGACAGAATCTTCAACAGACTGTAAATACAATGCGGTATAATGACGTCATAAAATAATTTTTAGAATTTTAAAGAAAAGTTAAGTGCCAATTTGATTTGGCCAGATACATGTTTCGATTGATATTCGAATTATTGGTACGTCTAAGCTAATTGATTCAGCTAGACGAATATTTATGAAAAATTCAAGTATCTCTTTGAGAATTTATCCCGAGCCAAATTGTTTTGGTACGGACTCTGATGTTAAGACTGAGGTGAACAACCCCGAAAAATGGGGAAATACTAGTTGGATGATATATTCCAATCCTTGGACGCATACAGCCGTTCTGAGAACTAAGGTACAATAGATTGATCACCTAATGTACCCGCATCGGTAGTTTACCTTCTTCGTGATTGTAAACATACCAAGTACAACATGGTTAACAGATTTGGTTACGGTGAATACCATTAAACCTGAGAGTTCACGATTTATATGACCCCTTAGCCCGATTTGAAAAGTTTTTAACTCCTTAAAGAGAAGTTATGGAAAAATATGATTATAGAAGAGTTCCTCATAGAAGGAAGCAGTATGTACTCATTAAATTGAGCATGAAATCAGGTAAAGGTTAACTTAAAAACCTAGTTTTGATGAATAAAAGGAGTAATGATTAGTAGCCTGTAATTTCGAGGACAAAATTCTTAGAAGAAGGGGTGAATGTGATAATCCGAAAATTTCTAAATTCTTGGATGATTAAATTAAAGGTTAAAGTTTAAAACCTAGAGTGAAAATAGAGGAATGATTTAAAATTTTTAATAAGAACCTATACGGTTGGAAAATTTTAGCAGTGTAAAGAAATTTTGAAGTGTAATGAGAAGATGAAGAATAAATCCAAAACCCTAGAAAGTAATTAACACATGAAAAGTATGATGAAACTCTTAATGGTGGGGCAAGTTTAGAATAGAAATAAGTTGAGTGGCTTTACTATGAAAGAAGAATTGAGGACCAACTTATAAACTAGCAAAAACTTTGTTTATAAATAGCCAAGCTCCTTTCTTTTGTTCACTTTTTCGCACAAAATAAAAGCTAAGCAAGAGAGAGAGAGAGAGAGAGGGTCGGCCAGCATAAGAGAAGGAAAGAAAAGAGTGAGCTAAGCCACCAAGAAGGAAGGAAAGAGAAGATTCAAACCAAGAGAAATAACACACACAACTAGGTATAAACCTTAAACCTTTTTAAAAGCTTGAAAATCTTTCTTTGATGCAAATAATTAGCTAGGCTTTATGTATACTTGAGTTTATGTTGAACATATATATGTTGTAATACCATAAATCATGGAGAAAAAATTGAAAGAACAAAGAAAAACAAGAAAGAAGCACAAACTAGTACCCTAAACTAGCTTTTATAAATATTTTATGATGTAAAAATGAGTGTATAAGAATTTGTTCATGCTAAGGGTAGATAATAACATGTTGAAGTGTGATGAAATGAACTATGACAAAAGAAATTAAAGATCTCGCTAAAAACAAAAAATAAGAAACGACAAAAATTAAACAAAGTTTTAGAAATTTTCAGCATATAGGGTAAAACCCCTAAAACAGAACCTGAATTTGTAAATAATAGAACTTTTAGTGTGTTTCTAACTTTTGAGTAAAGTTTGTTGGAGACGATAGATATATAAGTTAACTAAAATCATGCACTTGTTTGAAGTCAAAATTCCTTGTAAATTGTTTTTGGTGAATTTTCTAGTAAAACAGGACAGACTGGACAACTCTCTGACCTAGTTTTTAAAAGGAAGTTCTTGATAGATAACAAAAGAGATAAAATCCGAGCTTCTTGAGAATGAAACTTAAAAGCATGAAGGGTATAATGGCCCAAGAATGAATATAAATGGACTAGTAATAAAAGAGTTATGACCAAAATAAAAACAAAATTTTTAAAATTAAAACAGTCATAACTTGAGTTCTATAACTCAGTATATGATACAATTTTGGGTAAAAGTGTATTTTAATGTAATACAGATACTGTCCAAAATTCATAATTTTTAGATATAATTTTGAATTTTAAATAATTTCACAAATTTAGACAGAAATGGGTTTAAAATAAATATTAATAATGTTGGGAAAAATCTAAAAA
The DNA here is from genome assembly GCA_020205555.1 of Panax stipuleanatus. Classification (NCBI taxonomy): domain Eukaryota; kingdom Viridiplantae; phylum Streptophyta; class Magnoliopsida; order Apiales; family Araliaceae; genus Panax; species Panax stipuleanatus. The sequence goes on along the minus strand of CM035125.1, from coordinate 10,711,580 downwards.
ATTAGAAACTATCTAAATTTTAATTATCTAGGTGGGGCCAGAAGGAATACAAATAATAAAATAGTTAAAGTGGTTTAATGGATAAAGTAAAATATAAAAATTTATAAAAAATTAATTAAAAAAAGTTGAAAAATAAATAAAATATTTTACAGGCTAAAAATAAATCAAAAAGAACGTATGAGACTACATGAATAATAAATAAACATTGTAATGAGATTTTAATAGTATGAGAATGTACTCGATGATAGATTTACGGTAGTCGAAAAAATCGATACGAAGTTGCAAATAGTTATACCGACGATAACTATTAATTAATTAAATAAGTCGTTATGGATGGTGTAGGTTTCTATTCGGGAAAAAACAATTACTCGAGAAAACTACGTCCAAGACAGGCAAGTTCCCACGCTCCTGTGCATTAATTTGAACTTCACTCATTATATATTAAACTATAATTTTTTCTGAAATACTTTTTAGACCATCTATAAAAATTAGGAGTTTATATCATTTATTCGACTAAACTCAGTTTTTATGTTTTTATCAATTTATTAAATTATTTATGATTCTTTGGAGATATGTTAATTCAATCCAAATTATTTTGGTGCGGATCCTGAAGTCATGACTGAGTATGAACAACTCTAGAATAGGGGTATTATGTTAGGGTCAGGTAACCGACATATGTAGTGAAAATACAGTGTAAATTATAAGATGTTATGCATAACATAGGATATTATTAGGTTGATCAGTACATAATGATACTTTAGGGATAAGAGTTTACAGTCTTTGTGACTGTTGATGAACGTCATGTAAAGGTTCGCAGTCTTTGTGAATGTTGAACATTGAGTAAAGAGTTCATGGTCACTACGACCACTCAGTGACCCTCAAAAGAATTTTTTTTCCTTGTGAACGTTTAATAAATTTTGAGATTCCGAAAAAAATTAATCTTATTCGAAAATTTGATGTTCATTATCCTGTAAAGAGATTTTCATTGATTTCCTTGAATTGTCGACAATATTAATACCATCTAAATCTTTGAATATTGATTCACTTCCAGTTATTTTATTTTAAACTGCTATATTTGTTAAGCAAATTAATTGCTTAATATTGCATAAAATTTTATGTTTATAGCTAAGACAGAGGAACCCGAAGGGTTGAGTGTAAAAAATAAAGGAAAGGGCAAGGCTAACGAGGAAGATCAATAAGTAATATTGTATTAGTTAAATAAATAATTAATGATGTAATATTTTAGAACTAATGTATAATTAGTTCATATTATGTAAGTAAGACCTGGACATATGTGTAAATAATGTAAATAATTAATGTATTGTGTAACCTAGTGTAACACCCTAGTCCTACATCGAAAGATATAGGAAAAATTTGTCTGCATATAAGGAAATAAGTTACTACCAATAATACCTTCAAGTCATAACCTTTTGGGTGAGCCTGTAGTGGGCTAAGATGATCCAAGAAGATACTATTGGGCCAGTGGTTTAAGGCCTTATTTTGACCTTTTGTTTCATATCATATTAGAATGAGGTTCTCGAAAGCTTGGGTCAGGTCATTTGATCGGGTTATCGGAGGTGGGGACACGAAGGCTGGTGGTATTATCCCATGTACAAATTCTTGAAGAAAATATTTTTCTATGTATTATTAAGATTACAAGGAGGTATATTTATACAAAAGTATTCCTCACAATTATAGGAGATATAATAGCTGATTCTCCTTGATTTCATGAGATCCAATATTAGAGGAGGATTTAAAGAAAGAGATTACTATAACAGTAACAACACCCTTTCCTAGTTACATGAGATTGAGGTTGACTGTTTCCAACACCCCCCCCTCAAGTTAGTGTGTGGATATCGCACATGTCCAACTTGACAAGAGAGTCAATAAACACCTTGTTAGCTACTACTTTAATTAGTGAGGACATTTCCTAGTTGGTCTTCAGACTTCGCGAATGGAAACTAATGATTCCAGCTTCAAGTTTCTCTTTGAGAAAATGTCTGTCGATCTCCACATGCTTAGTCCGATCATGTTGAACAGGGTTATGAGCAATATCTATAGCTGATTTGTTATCACAGTATAGTTCCATTGCCACTTTTGGTTTGACGCCTAAGTCATTCAATAAATTTCTTAACCAGAGCAACTCACATATCCCAAGTGCCATACCTCTATACTTAGCTTCAGTGCTTGATCTCGATACTACTTGTTATTTTTACTCCTTCTAGTCACAAGGTTTCCACCTACAAAGGTGAAATATCCTGAGGTAGATCTTCTGTCATCAGCTGATCCTGCCCAATCGGCATCAGTATAACCTTCCACCTTTAGGTGACCACGATTTGAGAACAATAAACCTTTACCTAGAGCAACCTTTAAATATCTCAATATGTGTTCTACAGTAACCATGTGAGGTTTACGTGGGTTATGCATGAACTGACTCACCACACTTACTGCATATGCAATATCAGGTCTAGTATGAGATAAATAAATTAGTTTTCCAACATGCCTCTGGTATCTTCCTTTATCGGTAGGAGAAGCACTCAAACACTCAAATAGTTTGTTATTATGCTCAACAAAGATATTAACTGGCTTGCATCCAAGCATTCCTGTTTCAGATAATAAATCAAGGATATATTTTCGTTGGGATAAGAAAATATCATGCTTTGATCGGGCTACTTCAATCCCAAGAAAGTATTTAAGATCTCCAAGCTGCTTCATTTCAAACTCAGAAGCTAAATATTGTTGTAAACTTGAAATCTCCTCATGATCATCACCTGTCACAACCATATCATCAACGTAGAAAATTAAAGCAGTGATTTTACCTCTTTGTGCTTTAAAAACAAAGTGTGATCTGAGTTACTTTGTTTGTAGCCGAAATTCCTCATAGACTTGGTGAACCTACCAAACCAAGCCTTTGAGGACTGCTTCAACCCATACAAGGCCTTTTTCAGTTTATACACCATTGTTGTATCTAAGTATTTTGGTACACCTGGAGGAGGATCCATATACACTTCTTCAGTAAGGTCTCCATGTAAGAAAGCATTTTTGACATCAAACTGGAGAAGTGGCCAATCATGATTAGCTGCTAATGACAAAAGTACTCTCACAATATAAAGTTTGGCAGCCGGTGCAAATTTTTCCTAAGAATCTACACCATAAGACTGTGTATACCCTTTTACAACCAGCCGAGCTTTGTATTTTTTAATAGTCCCATCTGCTTTGTGTTTGACTATAAACACCCATCTACATCCCACGATCTTTTTTCCCTTTGGTAAGGGCAAGAGTTCCCAAGTGGCATTCTTTTCCAATGTTGTCATTTCCTCTGCCATAGCTTTGTTCCATCTAGAATTTTCTATTGCTTCCTGTAATTTACTAAGAATAGAGATAGAGGATAATTGGAGTACATAAGATGCATATGACTCAGACAACTTATGGGAGGACACATTGTTACTTATCGTATATTTAGCTTTAGATTTAGGGTCAGGCTCATATCTAGTTGCTGATTGACCATGGTTAGATCGAGGTGGAAGATGATATTGGGATGGTTCAGATGCAGGCTGGTTTAGTTATCCTAACAATATCAAGAATATTAGAATCAACAGAAATGGGAATGAGATCAGGTAATACCTCTAAGGAGTCCTCCGAAGAAGATTGGGTCAGTGGATTTGTAGACGTAGAAGACAATGTATTATCACGGACTCGATCTTCACATCCTTCAACTGAGCACTCGATGAAGGATGTATCGGCTGTCTTGACTTCAATACTAGATGGCCTCATTATCCCAAAGAACTTTTTTTCATCCTGATTTTATACTTCATCTCTAGTGTGACGCCCCCAAATTCGGGTCCCCAGAACCCCGGACCTGGTACGTTACGATACATCATTTCTATAATTATTGCGGAAGATATAAACATAAATTATTTATACAATAACTTTTACAATATAATTCCCAAGGTCTGTAACCTTAATTTAATACCTGCCTTTAATATCCTACACGACATACAATGTCATATGCCTCCAATACTAATACAATTTAACCGTACAATAATCAAATCCTGGAACTTGTCTTTGCCTTTGCATGTGTCCGAAGTTTTGTCTTAATCTAAAAATTTTATCATGATATAGCAAGGGTGAGCAACAAGTTTGCCCAGCAAGTTTTAAATACAACAAGGATATATCATGATTGAAAGAATGAATAATAAGCTGACAAACTTTTAACAATATAAGAATTATGAAAGAACATGAATCAATAATGCTGAATAGTCAACAATGAACATGAATAAATTTAACTGAACAATATGGTAATGAAGGTGATCAACCTTTCATACCTGATGAACATATACAATATGCACAACGTGCGAATCAATAAATCATAGATGTGATATAATCAACAATGATTAATCACGAACATGCTTTACAATAACAACTCGAGTTCGAGTTAGGAAACTTGCCTGCACCGTTGATTACTGCTACGCAATCTAATTTAGCTTCAGTTGAAAGACCTATTATTGATAATATCGATCTCTCAATTAGAATAATATCATCACATTAACTTTTGTTAATTACAGTTATAAAATAACCTAAACACATTATCATATATTTTTAATAATCAATAAAACACATAAGACTCAGTATCAAATCAAACTATTTCAGTCTGAGTTAAGTTCGGAACTATTTCGACATCCCGATTGCCTAATTGGATATTTATCGAGCCTATTATCAATAAGACTATACTTAAACGCTTTAGTATTATCTTAAATATTTTATTACTTAATCAAAATATTTTTCAATAGCTCATAATAATTTTCAAATAATTATTATCAGTTATAATGATTTTTCAATCATTAATATCATTTTTAAATGATTTAAATACCAAATAATTCTATTATCATTAATATCTATTTAATTTCAAATATTAATGAAATACATGACATAATATTATAAGTTATTTATAATATTTTAAAGTATTTCTAATACTTTAATATCACCTTTAAATGAATTTAAAATCATTATTAAATAACTGCCATTAATATTAAAATATTAATGTAATTCATGACAAAATATTAAAAGTTATGTTTTATAACTTAAAACATTTTTTTTATAACCTTTAAATCATTTTTAAATAATTTTTAAAATATTAAAGCCATTTTTACATAATTTATTTAATATAATTATTAAATAAATTTATTATCATTATATTAATCTATACCTTCATTTGATTACTATTTAATATTAATTAAATAATAATTAATTAATTACATTTAGTTATTATTTAACATAATTAATAACTAATTAAATATACTTTAGTATTTAATGTTAAATTAAATACCAATTAATCACATAATTATATGCCTTTAATTATTATTTAAAATTAATTAAATAATAATAAATTAATCACTTATTTTAAATATTTAATTTTTCTTTAAAGAATAGTCAATTAGTGGTCATTTATACTCATTTATTATTTAATTTTAATTAAATAATAAATAATTATTTTATAATACTAATGTATTAAATAATCACATTTTAATACTTAACCTCAATTAAGCATTCTTTAATTATTATATGTTCAATAATAATTAATTAGTAAAAATTTTAGTTAATTTTCTTAACTTTTTATTATATGTTCCAAAGTTGAGGTCCTTCACGGAAACGCTCGTAGACGGAAATTTACAATTTCGATATAGGCCCACTTAATATCGCTGGAAAGCTGACTTTTCGAACTACACTTTTGGCTTAAGAAACAGCCACTTTGGACAAGTATAGGCCCGGTAAAACAGGTCACTACCGACTGTCCATACAAGGTTTTGAAAATATTTTCTGTTTTGAGGTCTTTTATGGAAACATTTATAAACGGAGATCTACAACTCCGATTTGAGCCCACATGGTCTCGTTAGAACCGTGACTCCCTGAAATATATTATAAAATTATCAAATAATTTTTCCAGAACAGTGATAGATCCAAAAAATCACTTCTAGTTAGACTGTTCATGTTTGTTTAGCTAGTTCGAGGTGTTTTGCTAATAAATTCATAGCTTGTTCATCTTATATCGGTTTTTAGTCGTTCTACTTGGAGAATCTTCGTATCTTATAGTTCTAACACCCAGAGTTGACGGATCATGAATCTGACTTATGAAACGTAAACAGTAAAATTCGGGAGCTGGCTATTCAGTTTTAGTTTTCCAGCTTGACCCTCTTGTACTAAAATAATCATAACTTTTTCGTTTTAAAATATTTTTGAGCGATTCTTGAGCCCACGCGAAGCTAACTTCTGGGACTAAAATTTTTGTTCTTGGACCATCATCAAATTTTAAGCACAAAATTCCAAAAAAATTCGTGGAAGGGAGTGAACCAAAATGGTTTCCCAATTTTGACTCGGCTACTTTAAAATGGCATAACTCTTTCCTCCGAAGTCGGATTTAGTCCGTTCCGAAGTCTATGGAAATATTATTCAGTGTACTATATAACATGCCAAAAGCCCAGAATTTTCTGAACAATCTAGCTAATCCTGAAATTTCCTTTTTGTGGCTGCAGTATACTAATTTTTCTAAGTTTAAAAACAGTTTTACTTTTCTTTTTTTGGATCAAACTTTTAACACCAAAAATGGTTAGATTTACACATAACACACCATCTAACTAGTACATCTAGTGTTCTAATGTTCAAGATCACAACTCATGCTTTGGATTCAAGCCAAGCAAAATAAAATATATAAACTTAGTTAAGATTAAAGATTTTATACCTTTGCTTTGAGATCATCTTTCCTCTACTCCACAAGTAGGTAATGAACTTGGTTAACATGGAAGATCAACCCTATCTCTCTCCTCTTGTTTGGTCCGAACCTCTCTCCTCTCTCCTCTCTCTTTTTGATTTGTTTTTTCTTGTTTTCTCTTTCTCTCTCCTTTTTCCTTTTCTCTCTTGCAAATATGTAAATGATGAAAGAGAGATTAAGTAAGTTTTTTTTATTTGATTGTGTGGGGGAAGTTTATATACATATAACTTGTATGTATATAATATCTCCCAAAATCTTCATTATATCTTTCTTACATTACTTGGAATCTTGGCAAAATAATTTGGGCTAGCCTTAGGGTGACACATGTTTGGAGTGTTAGATGAACCTTTGACAAAAAAATTTACTACACATGCTTAATACTCTCTCCTTCCACCCGTCAAAGCAAGAAGAATAGCTTGAAGATAAATCTTGCAATAGTAACTTGGGCATTTAAGGAATTAACCAACTTAGCTTAATTAAATAAATTACCCAAATATTATTATAATGCTCTTGTTGAATAAATAATTTACCCAATAGTTAGTAATTAGGTTTTACACTCTCAAATTACTAATCCACCTACATCAAAATGTTTCACCAAACATGTACACATCACATATAGAAAATAATTTATAACTTTATTTTCTCACATTATAAATTGTTTATATCAATTTATTTACATATAGCAAATATAATTTAATATATTTAATGTGGGCAAGGAAATCGTACCTTGCTAGGGTTAGGATTTGTGTTGGCTGAGGAGGAGAGAAATCCACGAAGAGCAGGGAATTGATTGATGGATTGAAGATGGGAGAACGACAGGTGGGCGTACTCCAATGACGCGTGACAGAACCCCTAGAATTCGAAAACTGTGTTAGGGTTATTGGGATTCCAAGAGCCTTCTTCTTGAGTCCTTCCACTCCTAGAATTCGAAAATCGTGTTAGGATTATTGTGATTCCAAGAGTCTTCTTGAGTGCTTCTGGTAGAGAGGATGTCCAAGTCCTTCGATCTTCCAAGAGTCCAAGTCTTGCGTCTGAAGAGAGGTCCAGCAGGAAGTCCAGAGTTCCAAGAGAGCTGTCCCCTTCCCAATAGAATGGAAGGGGTATTTATAGAGTTTCCTAGAAAGTGGTCACGTGCCAGGCACATGTCCTCGGAAAAATTTCAGAAATACCCTTGTCAACAGAGTAATGCCCAGATCTTCATGTCCTTCTAGCCACCAATCCAATCCCTCAATCAATTTCCAAAACGAGCCGCCTCCACGAGCCTTCTGCCTCGGGACACGTGGAGGCTTCTCTCGGATCTAGCATGTTTATTCCTGACTTTTCCGTCTTCATTTAATTAGGTCATGCGAACCCTAATTCGTACATTTAATGAGGTCGTGGAACCCTAATTGTGCTTTTAATCCAATTAGGGCATGTGAACCCTAATTTGCACTTGGGCCCACATTTGCCCCCTGTGCGAGAGTCGCGTTTCTAAGGAGACGATCGTGCAAGAATACTTCAAGCTTTCCACAGCTTGCTCAATATTTATTTCCTTATTTTTTCCTTATTTTGGGAAAGACAAAGGAGTCTGTGTCATATATGCTACAAGCTCCTCAGTCCTGAACCCTCGCGCATTGAGTCTAGGCCAAAGATAAATAATTATCTTCTGTGTCAAGGAAAATTCGTATAGCTGCTGTATTCCGCCACTACCAGACGCAAGAAAACAATTGTAGCTTTATTATATCACCGCCGCCACTATCACAGGTTTGCTTTGCTTTTCGCTAGGCTAAGAAAACAATTGTACGCAATCCTTATCAATGATAAAGGCTAAACAATTGCAGCTTTATTATACCACCGTGTCTCTTATGCATATTATGAAACCCATATGCTGCTGACGCAAACAATGAAGTCTTCTCCAATAACCTTATTTTCTTTTTCTTTTTTTTTTTTCAAGCCCCACATTAATTCATCCATTTTCAAATGATAGGCTAAGCTCCTGCACGCCTTGATTCGTGTTATGTCCTTGCCACGTGCTTGGAATTTTGAGAATCATAAACTGATTATGAAGATCCTGGGATAATGGATTCAATTGTAACCTCCTTTTTCTATTATATATATATAATAGAATATATTATATATATATGGGAAAAATGTAAGTACACAGCTGTGTAGTGCACAGTAGGCTATAACGACGGTTTTCCAGGATTATAGCGATAGTTTGTCTGTCGTTATAGACAGAATATCTATGGCGACAGACAAACCGTCGTTATAGCCCTAGAAAACCGTCGCTTTATAGCCTACTATGTAGCTACACAGCTGTGTACATATAGCCGGACTATATGGGAAAAATGTATATATATATATATATATATATATATATATATATATATATAATAGAAAAAGGAATCATGATGTACGCTATATGCACGCTGGTGGAGCCATTTTTTTATATCAATCATCATGCACCCATCCGAATTAGAAGAAGTTGACGAACCCATGAAATCTGCATTGGCTTGGTAATATATATAGCATGTTGCCGAACCCTGTGGGCGGCACTCCTTGGCTTTTTAGAATTTTTGATTGCTTTTTTTTTCCGCATAGTTTCTTTATGTTTGACTTATATTATATATATATATATATATATTTTCAGGTAATTGTAGTTTACCTTTTTCGAGCCATCTCACCTCGACTGGATTTTTGGCTCGGATAGTCAACACCACAACAAGAGAACATCGATTCCAGGCAATTGTAGTCTTTCTTTTTCCGAGCCCCATCACCTTGATCATATCTTGGTTTTTTCTCTCGGATCATAAAGAAGGGCTATAATTTTCGCGGCGCATCAGTTGATTTGTGGAGCAATAAGACCTCAAAGGTATAAAGGGGAACCCCCCTAGGTAGCCGAACCATTTTTTTCGAATGACTTCTTTTGTGTTTTCTTCTTGCTCCTTCTTGCAAGTACTTCCAATCTTTCTTTTGTCTTCCGAGCCCCATTACCTTGATTATATCTCGGTTTTTCCCTCGAATAATAAAGAAAGATTGATGTTTTTGGACAAACCATGAAGGAAAAAATGTTCTGCAGCAGAACCGCCTAGGTGGCTGAACCCAAAGGCCGAACTCAAGGTGGCCGACCCAAAGTGGCCGAACCCAATGTGACTGAACCCAAGCCTCCATATCCAAAGCATCTGGCTGAACCCAAGGTGGGCGACCCAACGTGGCCGAACCCAATGTGGCTGAACCCAAGCCTCCATATCTGAAGCATCTGGCCGAACCCTCCTAACTTCTGAAGGACCCGAATTCTGCTTGCCCGAACTCTTCTTGTTCCGAACCTTGGGAGTCCGAACCCTGAAATTGCCCAAAAAAGGGCTTCGAATAATGCTTTTTAGCTGTCCGAAGTGTTTTTTTCTTGAAAATTTTCAAAAAAAAATTTCTTGCCTAATTGTGATTTCTAACTTTTCCTAACACTGTATCTTATTCTTTTCAGGCATTTTTAGGCTTGAATCTCAGACTTCCTTCTTTGCTATGGTAACCACTTTTGAGTTTAAATGATTGCCTTGACACCATTTCCTTACTTTTGAAAACCTTATATTGAACTTTCCTTGCTTGCAGGTCCTTTCAACTGAATGTTCTGCAGTCCCGAAAACCACACAGGCGTCCCCCTTTGTTACTGATTGGGGAAGAGCTCCCTTCTTTGGTCCTTCTGTCATCTTCTGAGAGAAAGTCAACAGCTATGACTATAAAGATTTTCTTCTGCCAGAGAAAGAAGGCTTGTTTCTATATGCCGCAGCTAGCGGAGGTTGGGACGACTTCCCCCATGCCGATTGCATTCCCTGCATGTGCATAGAGAAACAGGAGTACCCTTTCAGCCCTCTTCGCTTTCTGTCAGATTCCTCTAGCCGCATTCAGGGATGGCAAGATTGGATTGACGAGATCCTAGGAAATGCTTATTATGTGGACAAGCTCAAGAGTGTAGGCATCCTTCGTTGTGTTTAGCTATGTAGAGACCTGCGTATCCAATAGGACCCTAACGCCCTTGCTGTATTTATCTCACGATGGTATTCCTCTACTTGCACATTTGTCACTGCCTGGGGGGAATTCACCCCTACTCTAGAGAACGTCTATGCCTTCTATCAGTAAGTTTTTCCCCCTTTTTTCTTTTCTATTCCTTTCATTCATCCTTATTTATCTAAAATATAGACATTTATTTTGAGTTACATCTTGTAGCCTTCCTGTTGTTGCTTCATCCTCTTGCGGCCCTTCTAGCATGTCCACTAAAGATAACGACTGTGTTGCATACCTGACGGAAGCCTTCAAGAAATCTTCCCAATGCATCTCTCGATTCAAAGGCGATACACTCCTTCCAGACTTCGAGACCTCTAGTCGGCAGAGAAATTCCTGGTTATCTTGGGTCCGCTACTTCTTCCGTGACTACAAGACTAACCAGTGGGCTAGCTCTACTCATAACAAATCTGTTTTTACTTTTCGGGAAGAGACTTATCCTTTTCCTCTGGCGGCTTATCGGGTTATGTGGCTGTCCCGCTTCCTCTTCCCCGGGTCTCCCGTAGACAGTCCTTCAGCCCGTATATTCAGTCTGGCAGCTCTGTTCTCTCGGGGCTTGGAGATTTCTCTTACGTCTCTCTTCTTGGGGACCTTCTATCGTCGCTTGGACGAAACAGCCTTTGCCATGAGAGAATCTGTTGGGAGGTACTTATCTTCATACATGTATATTATTAATTTATCTTTCAAACTGCACTTCTTCTTTTCTTCTTATCAATCTTTGTTTTTTTTATTTACTCAGGTATGACGTCAATTGCTTCGTTCCATGCTCCTTTCTTCAAATCTTTCTTTTCGAGCGCTTCTCGGGCTATTCCACTCTTGAACATCTTTCTAAGAAGAAGAAGAAGCCTTCACCTCCTTTTTCATCACCCAACATTATCCTCCGCACAACACGTTGGATTGATCATCGATTTAGTCTAGCTAGTACAGACTTGCGGCCTTTCCTTGATGACTTTTCATGCTTCATCGCTCGTCCGTATACCCTTACTTCAAGAGGTTGCGGTCATCTGCCTCACTTTTATAAGCGTAAATTTCGCACCTTCTCAAGCACCAATGGATTGAGTGGTTCTGCACTGTGTTGGTTCATCTTCCCCCGGACCACGGAGCTTCCCTATTTCGTCGAGAATAATGGTTTTGGCACTGCACCTTATTGTCCATACAGGGTCATGAGGCAGTTCGGATTCGACCAGGAATGCCCCTTCGGTCACACTTGTCAGGGGAATTATGAGGCTGCCCTTCTCAACTTTGTCCATACCTCCCCTTCTTTTTCGTGGGCCTTTCCAAGATCTCCAAGAATTCCTTATAAATCCCTTCCTTTTGTTATACCAGATGATTCTCAGCGAGGGCGATATACATCTGGTGAGCGTATTTATTGGCAAATTAATCTCAAGAAATGGAGGGATGATACCCTGATTTGTTCGAGGCCAGTTTCTATTCCAGAATATCTCCAATGGAGCTGGCTGCTATGTTCTCCTAAGACCCATGTCCGCCCAGAACTTTGACCAGTCAGTAGCCGGCTTACTGAGCGTGAGGCTTTGATGCCTAGGTCTTCTCCTCCACAGTCAGTAGATATTCATTCTCGAAGTGACCCGGCTACTCTTCCCGCACAGGACCCTACTACTTCCAAGAATCTCCCACCACAGGATTTGTCTCTGATGCCTCCTCCGGCTTCTCCCCAAGGATCCTCTGATGCCGAGGAAATGAGAATTACTCGTTCTAAAATGAGAACATCTACCACTACTGATTCTGAGATGGCTCCTCCTATTGCTTCTATCGTGGTCCCGATTAGTCGTCCTGTCATTAAGCTTCGCTTAAAGCCATTAGCAAAGCTCCCTCTTTATGATGCTAGTCCTAGTGTGCCGGCAGCCGAGGATCCGGTTAAGAAACATCGTAGGCGTTTGGTAAAAAAAAATTTTTTGTAGTATTTTCATCTATGTCTGTTACTATCCACATAGCTGCTTAATGATTCCTTATGTCATTGTTTCCACCGTCTTCAGGTTATCGATGCTGATGAAGAGGATGATGATGTTCCTCTTGGATTTATGGCTAGCACTGCAAATAGGGCAACCGCGGAGGCTTCAACTATTCGTGAGCCTCCCCCTTCTATCCTTGTTAGTGTTGAGTCATCTTCATTACATGATGCTTGTGTTAGTCTTGATGCTAAAGACACTTTATCTGATGTGAGCTCGAGCCTTGATATGGGTGATACAACAATTTTTTTATGCCCTCTTGTGACTTCTCCATATGATAGACCTGGAGATACCAATGAGACTTATGTTTCCTCAAGGGGGAATCCTTCTGAGATTATCGCTGATGTTCATCCATGCCCTCTTGTGACTTCTCCACATGACAGACCTGGAGGTACCGATGTGACTCCTGCTTCCTCGAGAGGGAATCCTTTTGAGACTATTGCTGATGTTCATCCTCCCCAGAAGGATTCTGCCAAGTTGGTGATTTTTAGGGAGGGTATTGTTGATAGCACTTTGGGTGGGTTGAATGACATTCTGCCTTCTGTGGCATCTCCCAACTATTTGGACATTGACTATCTTGTGAGTATCTCTCTTTGGGTCAATATATCAATTTCTTCTTGAATTTTCTTTCTTTCTCCCAAATATATTATGCTTTATCATTTTGTTTTCAGAGCGAGAAGATGAAAGATCTGCCTTTGCCTGTTGATGCGCTTGCTTTATTTGATACTCTCCATCCAGACGTTGACACTTTGTCATATAGTGATCTTGGTTATCCTCCGGGGTATCTTCCGGATGACCAAGGCTTCGAGGATTCATTGGCAGCACAACAATCCCCTGTTCCTCCATCCTTTGTCTCGACGAATTCTATAATGGCCTCTAAAGTCGCTTCTGCCAGAGCTTTTTTCAATCCAAGTGGAGACCTTGTTTCTTGGAGGTGCTTCCTGATATCCTCTTCTAGTCAGGAAAGTCTTGAGCGTCTCCTAGCTTGGTTCCCACAGATACTTGACCTGCTGATTATTAAGGCGGCTGTTGCCCAGACCTTCTTCCTAGATCAGCTCGCAGGCCTTGTTCTCAGGTTACACACTCTTTCTCTACGCACTTTGCGAGTCGAGGACTTGAAGAAATTTAGTGATGATGTAGATGACCTTACAGCCATGGGTGTTGATATGTCTCCTTTTCGGGCTGGGCTGGATCTCCTCAAGTCAAATTTTAATCTTGTTGGGCTACGTTCGGAGGTTGCTGTACGTAAGTATGAAGATGACTCCTTTTCAGTACAGCTTTCGGAACTTGACGAAGCCACAAACAAATTGAAGTCCCAGCGTCAGGAGCTAGAGCGTCAGATTCAGGACTTAGAGTCAACTACCCGAGATGTCAAGAAATTGAAAGCTGAAAATCTCAAGATCCGGGATGTTGCCATTGCTGACTTAGAGGCCTTAGCTATGCCTTCTCGTCAGTTTGATATGTCATTGCCTTTAGATCATGACTTGCTGTAGTCTTTTTTTCTTTTCCTGTATCAGAAACTCATTTACACATATTTTATTTATTAAAGTAGAGTTTCTTTAACCTTGTTGATTGCCTTTAATTTAAATGATTCCTTAAAACTCAATATTTATCATTGAATCTCAAGTTATTCAAATTAATACTCCAAGACAACAATAGGCATTACAAATATGAATCTCAATTTTGTTGAAATAACATGTATATATCTATTTTTCGCAAACCAACACTTAAATCTATACTATTTTTTTTATATATATATAAAAGAAATCAGAAAAAAAACATTCAAGTATATGTGAAAGTTTAACATATTATTGATAATCAAATTGCTTTTAACGAAAAGTATAACGTTTCAAATAATAAATCTTGTTTTTGTCGGAGAAAGCATAACGTTCGCCACTTTTAGAGATAAAGTGTAACTTTTTCGGGGTTGAGGGCTTATACTTAGGTGCCTCAATCATTTTTGACGTTCAAAGTGTAACTTTCGAGGGCTAGTATTCAGGTGCCTCGATTACTTTTAAAGTTTGAAAGTATAACTTTTTGATCCGAGGACTTATAGTCAGGTGCCTCGATTACTTTTGAAGTTAAAATTATAACTTTTTTGGTTAGAGGACTTATAGTCAGGTGCCTCGATTACTTTTGAAGTTGAAAGTATAACTTTTTTCCGTGATGACCATCTCATGTGTAGTATTTCTTTACCCATTTCAAGTTCAATGGTCTTGAGATGGTATCTGACCACACGAGATATCTTGCAATACCCGCTTTCGAAGATTTCTCGTACCCTATACAGGCCTTCCCATTTGGGGTAAAACTTGGTGGTTAGTGTTCCCCACATGACTTGAGTTGCCGTCTTGAGCACCAAATCTCCCACCAGAATTTGTTGTGGTACCACTGAGGTATTGTATTGTCGTCGTAGTCTTTCATGATACCGTTCTAATCTTTCTTTTACTTTGTCTCGAAAGTCAGCTAAGGCTTCCAGGGTGGCTGGTCGGTTCTCTTCCTCAACTAAGCTTCGAAGCCTCATCCTAGCCGAAGGGATTTCTATTTCAGCGGGTAAGATGGCTTCTTCACCATAGACCAAAGCATATGGGGTTTCACCTGTAAGTTTTCTTTTTGAAGTTCGATATGCCCATAATGCTATTGGTAATTGTTCCGCCCATGTCTTCGGATGATCGTCTAGAGTTTTTGATATAATCTTGATCAAGGTTTTGTTGGTGGCCTCTGCTTGTCTATTGCCTTTTGCACTACAAGAAAAGAGGCTATCAGCGACCAAAAATATCAGCGACCGCAAAATACGGTCGCTAGTGGTGGAATCAGCGACCGCAAAATTGGGTAGTAGGGTGATGATTTGTAGTGTTTCACCATGTACCTTTCCATTAGATTTTTGATGTCCCTATTGATGAATAAAGTTCCATTATCCGATAGAATGATCTTCGGGATCCCGAAACGGCAAATGATGTGCTCTTTAATGAAGTTCGCCACCGCAGGTCCCGTAGCCTTTTTCAAAGGGATTGCCTCTACCCACTTTGTATACATCTCCGTGGCCGTCAAGATCCATATATTGCCTTTGGAATTTAGATGAATGGGACCTATAAGATCCATTCCCCATGTATGGAAAGGCTATGGTGTTGTTATAGTTCGCAAGTCTACAGCAGGAGCATGGATCAGATTCCCGTGGATTTGGCAGATGTGACATTTCTTGACAAAATCCAAGCAATCTCCTTCCATCTTCGGCCAATAATAACCATGATCAATAAGTTGTTTGTACAACTTGGCTCCCCCTTGGTGTTCGTCTTTGTGCATTTGATAGACTAAATCTTTGGCTTTTCCTACCTCCAAACACCGCAAAGGCTTGCCATTGAACCCTTTTCTAAATAGTTCTCCATTTTGCAAGAAGAATCGTTGTGACTTCCTTTTTATTATAATTGCGACCTTCTTTTCGATAGGCAGATTGCCGTTTTGTAAGAACTCCACATAAGGGATTCGCCAATCCACTGTGTCATTAATGAAGGCGCATTCTTCCTCCCCAGGGTATTCTTGGCACGAAGCACATTGTCGTTGAAGTGCATCTGCTTCCTTCTTCATTTCGGGCCAATAATACCCTTGGCGCTGCAACCTGCGATACAAACCAATTTCTGCCAATTCGCAGTTCTCGTTATGCACTTGATGCAAAACTTTTTCCGCCTCTTGTCTCCCCAAGCATCGTGTCAATATACCATTTGCTTCTTTGTGATACAAGACTCCTTTGATAATGCTGTATTTTTGAAGCTCAACTGGTGACATTTTTCCTCTTTTGTTTGCAATTGATGGGAGATGTGATGTCTCCAATCATTTATCATGTCTTTGGGGAACAAGTTTAGCACTGTGGTTGCGAGGGTTCTTTTCATTACCCTCACATTCAAGTCTTCTCCTTGGACAAACACTCTAGATGCTACAGTTGCCAATGAGTCAGGTTGTTTGTTTTGTCCTCTCGTCACATACTCAATAACCACCTTCGTGAAAGCTGTGACAACCCAAAAATTTATAAGATTCTAAACGATTAAATTAAAGGTTAAAGAATAAAATCTAGATTGGAAATAGAGGATTAATTAAAATTTTTAAGGAACCTATGTGGTTTGATTTGAATTTTTAGCAATGTAAAAAAATTAAATGAGAATGATAGAAATTTTGAGAAGTAAGGAAGAAATTTATTTTATTATCTCAATTTATTGGGTTACAAAATTAGATGTACATGAACAATCATTTAATTTCCAAATTGAATGGAATAGAAACCCTAAATAACTAATTAGGATAAAATAAAATTTAAGCTTTGGGTCATGTTAGTTTACATAGCCCAAACAATTAAATTGGAAAGCCCAAACAATAAATAAAGTGGCCCAATTTTTAGCCCATGTGTTAAGGGATATTTTGGTCATTTGATTAAGCAAAATTGGGCATTAAAAATAAATCAAAAATTGGGGCATTTTGGGGGAGGAGTACCCGGCCAAAAGAGGAGAGAAAATTGCATGTGGGTTAATTATGTTGCTTCTCATTTTGGTTAAATTACTACTACACACAAGGCTAGATGTCAACCTTGGAATAAAGCCACTTATTTTAGCAAGTTTTGCAAGTAAAATGAGAGACAAAAGGCTAGATATGTTGGGGATATGATATAGATATACAATCTATATGTATACATAATTACTAACAACAAACAAAACCTATTCATTTCTCTTTCATCTCTTATTTTCCTACTTAGCAAACAAAACAAAAAGAGAGAGAGAAAGGGACAAGAATTCGGCAGCCTTGTGAGCTCTAGGAGAGTAAAATATTTCATGCATCCCAAGCTTCTTAACTATTTTGGAAAGAAGAGAAGGATTGCAAGGAGATCAAGGTATGTTTCTAAGAAATTTTCCAAGTTTAGTATGCTTTACTTAGCTAAATCTTAAGAAAACAAAGAGCTTAACGATTGATCTTTGTAAACCCTTATTTTATATGTGTATAAGTGTTTTACATAAGGATCTAAGTATTTTTCAAGTTGATAGTTGGAACCAAAGAGAGAAAATCAAGTTTGTTCCATTTTGTTCAAGAAAAATATTTCTATGGTATTCTATAGGTATTTTAATGCTAGATCATTGGGGTTTAGTTGGTAAATCATGTTAATATACTAGATCTTGAGTTTAGTATGTGATTATGATGGATTTGGATGATTTGGTAAGGAAAAGTTTGGAAGAAATGAAGATAGTTGGATTTTATGAATTTTCTAGGTTACTAGTGTGATAAAGCACATTAATCTTGAAATCTATATGTGGTATTTGAGATTTGTTCTCTTGACATGCTAGATACATGAGTTGAAGACTAAATCCCTTTTGAATGACCCAAAAATGTTGTGGGAGGAATAAGTTATGGAATTTTTAGTAAAACACATCCTTGATGGAAAAACTTAAAAAAATTAGTATACTACTGCCACAAAAAGGAAATTTTGGGATTAGCTAGATTATTCAGAAAATTCTGAAATTTTGATATGTTGTATTGCACTGAATAATCTTTCCAGAGACACCAGAACGGACTAAATCCGACATCGGAGGATAGAGTTATGTCATTTTAAAGTAGCCGAGTCAAAACTGGGAAACCATTTCGGTTTAGTCCCCTTCCACGAAATTTATGGAATTTTGTGCTTGGAATTTGGAGATTTTCCAAGAACAAAAGTTGTAGTCCCGGAAGTTAGCTTTGCGTGGGCTCAAGAATCGCTTAAAAACGTTTTAAAAAGAAAACGTTATGATCGTTTTAGTACAAGAGGGTCAAGTTGGGAAACTAAAACTGACCAGCCACTTCTGGGCTGTTTTCTGTGACCAAAACAGAACCAAATTTGGTGTTTGATAAACGAAAACTGTAGTTCAAGAAAATACGAATCCAAAGCCTCTGAACGGAACTTAATTCCGAGTTGTAGATTTCGTGTTACAAGCATTTCCGTAAAGGACCCCGAATTTGAAAATTTGGGCGAGAATGACAGAATTGTAATTAAATGAACAATGTTAGTAAATGATTTTAAAGCCACTAATTGGTTAGTAATCTAATTACATCTAAAGTTAAATGTAATTAACTATTTAATTATTATTTAAGTGATATTAAATAATAATTAAGTAAAGTTGGTGTTAATAAAGTAACTAGTTATTATTTAATTAAGATTAAATGATAATTAGAGTTAATCAAGTGATTAATTATTATTTAATTAATATTAAATAATGATTAAAGAATATTTAAGTAAGATTATGTAATTACTTACTTACATTAATATAAAATTTTATAAAATGATTATTTATTATTTAAATAATATTAAATAATAAATAAGGACAAGTAATAATTAATTATTCTTAATTTGATAAGAAAGAATAATTAAAGATTTATTAAGTGAATTAATTATTTATTATTTAATTAATATTAAATGATAAATAAGGACAAATGTTAATTAATTATTCTTTAAATAATAATAAGGAATAATTAAAGACTAATGAAGTAAATAAATCAATTAATTATTATTCAAGGATAATTAATTAATTAATTATTATTTAATATTAAATAATAATTAAAGACACATAGTAATTAATTAATTAATTATTATTTTATTAATATTAAATAATAATTAAAGACAAACAATAATTTGATTATTCATTATCAAATTAACATTAAATAATGGATAGATCTACTTGGCTATTATTTAAATAATAACTAAAGGTAATTAATTAATTACTATTTAGTTAATATTAAATAGTAATCAAATGAAGGTGTAGATTAATATTATGATAATAAATTTATTTAATAATTGTATTAAATAAATTATATAAAAATGGTTTTAATGTTTTAAAAATTATTTAAAAATGATTTAAAGGTTATAAATGTTAGAGTTTATGCCCTAGAGGCTAATTCTTTGATGTAATTGCTTAAACATTTTTGATATTATATTTGATTGAATAAATAAATTATTTTACTATGGTTTTATTTACTGCGTTATATAAATGTTAACATAATAAAAGTCCTTAGAATAGTGATATAAATTATATGACTTCAAGTATGTGACTTGAACATGAGATCATATAGTTACAATTAGTATCATTACTCTTAAATGTCCCTAGTCGAGTGTCATTGTTAATGGGACAACAATGATACATTGAGACTAGTATGTGGATTGACTGATGGCCAAATCTCATTGGTCATAAATATATGAGATATTGAGTCAATGCATAGGTACATGTTAGAGAACAATGTACTGGGCAGACCCACCATGAGAATTCTACGTGGAGCATTATGCAAAGTGTCATAAGCAATTCTCATAGTGACAATGATGTAATGATCCTCCGACCTGAAATCACTATATTACTACACGAGAATTTATGTACTTTGATATCATCAAAGGCCACCTTTAATAGGTGGACGATAAAGGTGATTATTGGGTACATCATGAATCGTGTGAGGAATATGAGTGATCTAGATGGAATTTAACCCTCCTATATATTAGGGGTGATATCCATAGGCCTCTGATTGAGTAGGACTATGAAATGCATGGCCATGCTCAAATAGTGATTTGTTTCATATAGTCTACTCATCGATCAAGAAAACTCAGATTAAATTATGAAAAGGATAACACATTCCATGCCTCGAGTTTAATCTAGGATGTCAAGGTTAAAAGGATTAAATTACATTGAAACATTGGTCACAAAAAGGTTGTATCGAATCATCGATCTTATTATTATTTGGGTAGCAGAGATATATTACTAGATGCCGCTCACTGTTTATAATTTTATAATATGATTTTAAAATTATTGCCAACATAATAATAACCTATAGGGTCACACACTTAGAACGTAATTAAAAGGGAATTAATTTAAATTGTATGGATTTAAATATATCAATATGATTGATAGTATTTAAATTATAAATTTAAATTAATAGGATAATTTGTGTATAGATATATATATATATATATATGTATATTAATTAAGTAAGACTTAATTAAGATATAATATATATATATATATATATATATATAAATTCGAATTTTATTTTTCTAATTGGATTAGGTTTTGGTTAATTCTTTTAACTGCTATATATATGATATATCAGCCGTTTAGGGGATCATCGATATAAAAACCCTAGCCGCTCTTAGAGAGAGACTAGAGAGAAAATTTTTAAAAAGTCCAGATCCTTGGCGGCTAGTACCGCAGCTTTCCTTGCTGCAGATCGTGTGACGATTCGCGGGACGTTCGTGTGGATACCGTAGAGGCGCAGTTCCGTTGGATTGCGTTGACGATTCGAAGCAATTCCAGAATCTCCATAGTCTCCTTTCAGGCTTGAATAATAGGTAAAACATATCTTAACCTCTGAATTAATATGTTTTCGCATGGATCCTGTTTTAGGGTTTCGAAAATTTTTTAATTTCCACTGCGTTTATGTGCCGAAAACCCTACAATAAAAAATGTTTTAAGTTATAAAACATAACTTTTAATATTTTGTCATGAAATACATTAATATTTTAATAATAATGGCAGTTATTTAATAATGGTTTTAAATGTTTTAAAATCATTTAAAAGTGATATTAAGGTATTAAAAATACTTTGAGATATTATAAATAATATTATGACATGAATTTCATTAATATTTGAAATTAAATAAATATTAATAATAATGGAATTATGCGGTATTTAAATCATATAAAAATGATATTAATGATTGAAAAATTATTATAAATATTTGAAAATTATGATGAGTTTGTGAAAAATATTTTGACTGAATAATAAATTATCTAAGTTGGTATTAAAGCGTTTAGGTAGAGTCTTATTAATATTAGGCTCGATAATTATCCGATTAGGCAATCGGGAGATCGAAATAGTACCGAACTCAATTCAGACTGAAATAGTTTGACTTGATACTAGGTCTTATGTGTTCTGTTAACCGATAGGATTATGTGATAGTGTGTTTAGGTTATTTTATAACTGTAATTAGCAATAGTTATTGCGATGATATTATTCTAATGTGGAGATCGGTATTATTAATATTAGGTCTTCAGATGAAGCTAAATAGACTGCGTAGCAGTAGTCGACAATAAAGGCAAGTTTTCTTTAACTCAACCTTGAGTTATGATTCTTCAATTATGCTAGTGGTTAATCCTTGTTGATTACATCACGTCCATGAATTATTGATTCGCACGCTGTGCATATTGCATGTGCTCATCAGGTATGACAGGCTGATCACCTTCATTACCATTTGGTCCAGTTGATTTATTCATGTTCATTATTGACCATTCATTTTTATTGTCTCGGTCGTTCAGTTATGAAAATTTATTCATGCTATTTCACAATTGTTATATTGTTGAAAGTCAGCTAGCTTATTGTTCATTCTTTTCAATCATGATATATCTTTTCTTGAAATTAAACTTGCTGGGCAAACTTGTTGCTCACCCTTGCTATATCATGATAAACATTGCAGATTAGGATGAATACGTCGAATACAAGAAAAGTCAAAGACAGTTCCAGCATTGGTTTATCGTACAGATAAAACTTGTAATAGTATTATATGCAAATGACATTGTATGTCGGATAAGATATTGAATTCAGGTATTAAGTTAAGGTTTCAGACCTTGGGAATTAGGTGCAAAGGTTATTGTATAAACAATTTATGTTTATATCTCCGCAATAGTTATAGAAATAATGTATCGTAACGTACCAGGTCCGAGGTTTTGGGGACCCGGATTTGGGGGCGCTACAAAAGCTCCATCACCTTCTGTGCTACAGTTCAATATGGCGCCGAGATAGGTCCCTTCACTGCGAATTGGCCTCTTATTTGTTGTACTATCATATTAGAATCTCCCTTCACTTTAAGATGTTTGGCCCCCAACTCTTGAGCCGCCAACAATCCCAATATAAACGCCTCATATCCTGGTTCATTGTTTGTGCAAGGGAAGTCCAATTTGTATGATAAGGCCACTTCTTTCCCTTCTTTGTTGGTCAACACTACTCCAGCTCCGCCTTTACCTTCTACAGATGATCCGTCGAACGCCAAATTCCACCATTCTGGGTCTTCGTCCATTAAGTCGATTGCTTCCACTTCTCCACCTGGAAGATCCTCAGAGGGAGGTTCATATTCTCCATTTGGAAATTGAGCTAACATGTCTGCTAAGGCTTGACATCAGATCGTCTTCGGTGTCACACACTTGATGTCATATTCTGAAAGGATCATCATCCATCTAGCGGGTTTTTCTACTAATGCTGGCCTAGTCAGTAGATATCTGATCGGATCAGTTTTGGTTGCAATCTTTACTTCATGCGCCAAAAAGTAATGTCGCATCTTCTGCGCAATGAACACCAATGCTAGGCAATGCCTCTCCACCTGTGAGTACCTGGTTTTCGGTCCTCTGTTTATCCAGCTAATGTAATACACATGTTTCTCTTCTCCATCCACCTCCTGCGTGATCAATCCTTTGAGCACCCAGAATTTTGAATAATTCGAAATTTTATGAATAATTAATTTTTTTTTTTTAATGATATTGATTATCAATATTGTGTTGAGTATCTGTGATACGAGTTTAGAGAAGTGGACAATTTGTGTATTGATTGAGAAATATGAGTCAATTTTGTTTAACATAGAATAGAAACCCTAACCCTAGTTACGGATAGGGATTCGGTAGCAAATACAGTTATAATAATTGTATTGATGAATATGTGTTTGTATAGTATAAAATTATTGATCAATGATTAATTGGATAAGGTATAAACTTAGTAAACCCTAATGAGGAATTAGAAACCCTAATCTGTGATTGAGAAACCCTAACGAACATTTAAGAACCCTAATCGAATTTTGGGAAACCCTAATTTTATAATCGGGAAACCTAAACCCTAATTAGCAAACCCTAATTGAGATTATCAAACTCTAAGGGTGAGAATTAAAAGAAATTATGTCAAATGACTAGAATACCTTTAAAAACATGAGGGAAATTACGAAAATAATTTTTTTGGGGCGAAAAGGCCAAAATACCCTTTACTTATAATTTAAGTAAAGAGATTTAGCAAATCTTGTAACTCACCATGTTAGGTAAGACCATGTGTTGCAAATCTTGGCCAAATCTAATCTCTAGAGTGCCACCTTGCATGTTAGATACATTGTATCAAAAATCTAAGTGATTCAAGAGAGAGAAAATTCAACACTTAAGCTTATTTTCTCACGAACACTCAACCAACCTTTTCTCTCTCCTTTGCCACAAAATATTCAAGTATTTCAGTCACTAACCAAGCCCCTAGATCATCAAGATCAGTGTAGGAGAGCAAGAATCAAAGATTGGACAAGAGAGGTATAAACCCTAACTTGAGTTTGATCTTGTATGCTAAGACAAAAATGTTGTTTATATGTTTATTTAAGTGCTATTAGATGTTATTTGGTGATCTATGATGTTATATCATAGATCCATAACATCAAAATGCTTTAAAATGAAGTTTTGAAAAACTGCTAAGAACCCTAAAATATGGTCTGACAAGCAAATGTCAGAGGCCATAGATTCATGCATGTTTATGATTTGGCCTGTTAGATGTATTATATTTGTATTATGCTATGTGGACTGTAATCTGGAAGTGGAATCATTCTCATAGCATGTCCAAATTACAAGATATTGATGGTCAAAATGGGTTGACCGAGCATGACCAAGAGTTTCTGGGTAACCCAGAAATTCTTCATCAGCGTCTGACAAGATTGTCTTAAGCCTATATCTGACAGATTTTAGCTGATTTGTTTATGTTGTTGCATCTAGGTTGTATTCTGTTATATGGAATATATATTCATGCCTTTAGATCCCTTAAATAACAAATATATTGAAAGTAGTGGATGGCCAAAGTAGGCTGTTTGATCACGATTTTTGTTTTTTGGAATTTCCAGAAAACGTATGAACAAGTTCTCTGACAAGGTTTGACCGGTTCAAATCTTGTGATTGTGATGTATTTGGACTAAACTAGAGTTATATACTTGTTCCTTGACATGAGAACTACAATCTAGAACCATTAAAGAACCTAATTGATTACCAGAACCTATGATTAATCAAGCCACAAAGTGACACCTTGGAACTGACTGGGTTTCTGGGTAACCCAGAAAACCCAGAAACGTTCTGACAGTGAGTTTGAAGCTTTAAATATTGCAACTATGATGTTGTATGACCTTGATGATTGTTGGAACATGTATTATTACATAAATACTACAAGATCAATGTCTTAGATGACCTAGAAACAACATAGGCTGAGAATTAAAGGTAGTCAAAGGAGACACCTTGAAGCTGTTCGTCAGTGTTCTTGAAGCTCAAGAACACCAACAGCGACAGAAAGTGTGGCTATAGGCTATAGCGACGGTTTTAATAAAATTAATTATATTAATTTCCAAAAATGATTAAAAATAAAAAATAATTTCTAAAAATTACAAAATTAGTTTTAAAAAATTATTTTAAGTTATGAAAATTAACTTTTGATAATTTGACATATTTTTCATTAATATTTATATTTAATTGAAAATTAATGATATTTAATTTATTTAATAAGTATATTAAATAAATTAATAAAAAATGATTTTAATATTATAAAAATCATTTTAAATAAGAATAAACTGTTTAAAAATATTTTAAGTTATAAAATGAAACTTTTAATAATTTTGAGATAAATTTCATTAATAATATAATATTAATGATATTAGATTTATTTAATTATTATATTAAATAAATGAGTTAAAAATGATTTTTAGTGATTTAAAAATCATTTAAAAATGAAATAAGTGATTTAAAAATATTGTAAGTCATAAAATACGACTTTTAATATTTTGATGAGAAATACATTAATATTTAAATATTAATGGTAATTGTTTAAAAATGATTTTAATTGTTTTAAAAATCATTTAAGGATAATATTGGTGATTTAAAAATATTTTGAGTTATTATAAATAACTTTAATATTTTTACAAGTGTTTCATTAATATTTTAATATTATTTAAATATTAATGATGAGAGGATTATTCAGTATTTAAATCATTTAAAAATGATTTCAGTGTTTGAAAAATTATTATAAAATGTAATAATTATTTGAAAATTATTACAAGCTTTCTAAAAATATTATATATGATATTTGACTTATCTAAAATAATATTGAAGCTTTGAGACAAAGTTTAATTGATAATAAATGTGTTAATTGTTGGATAAGGGTGACCAGGACACCAAGCTGAGACTGAAGTCCAACCAGACTGAACTAATTATACTTGATTAGTGTGTGTATAGGTTATAAACAATGATGTGACTATGTGATGATGTGTCTAGGAGATATATTAACTGTAAATTACAGTGCTATGTGTTATGATTTGTTGGGTTAATTATGAGACCGATATTATTGATTATAGGTCTTTCAAACGCAGATAGAATATATTGTGTAGCAGTAATCAACGAAGAAGGCAAGTTTCCTTAACTCAATCTCGAGTTATTACTTTTCAAATATAGTGGTGGTTAATTATTGCTGATTATACCACGTATGAGAATTATTGTTGATTATTCGCAGTTAGTGCATGTTTATTAATTCAAATTGAATTATTGATTTTGAGAATATACTTGGGGAATAACTGTTGTTGGTTATTCACATCCGTAGAAGTTATTATTGATTGCAAATAGTACAGTTAATTCCTGTCTATTATTGAATCGTTTGAGATATGTCGTAGCTAATTGTTTTGGCTAGACGAACATTTGTTGAAACTTGATAGGTTCGAGAAAAGAACTTAATTATTATTGAAAGGTCGATGCCAATTATTTCGGCTAGATCGAGAAAGAGATTAGATATTGAAATCATCATATTTCGTTGTTGTAATTTAAATTCTGGTTATAAGACTGAGAAGAACAACCTTTTGATAAAAAGGGGGCTTTGTAGTCGTATATTTGGCTGTTGCGCGCGTGTTAGTATTATGCATAATATTGGGTACAGCGAAGCTGATCACTTTGTGTACTTGCAAAAGGGTATGATTTAATATTTATGGTTATCTGATACACCTGGGTAATTCAAAGTAAAACCTTTGATAGTTACTCGAGAAGTTCAAGATCCAGTGGGATCGCTCAGCATAAAATTCAGAAATTATCCACTTATTTATTGCGTAGAATTGATTTTTGATAAGCGATTAAACCTTGTTGAAAACTTCGAAAGCGTTGTACTCTTTCACTGTTGAATTATTGCTTTGCATAAAATGAGAGAAAGACTTGTTATTGATTAATGATTTGTTTAACTAATTCAAAGTCCTTCGAACTTTGGTGACATTCTATCGAAATGATAGTCTAATATTCTTAGTTATTATACTTTATTGTATGATTTACTTGCGGAGCAAACTCGTTGCTCACCCTTGCTTAAATATAACATTTCAGCTAAGAACGAAGTAGCCGGAGGGTCTGAAAAGGACAAGGGCAAAGGCAAACTGCAGGAGTAGTTACTATGAACCGTATTTAATATGTTGTTATAACCCTTTTTGTATAACTGAGGGTATGTTTGTAATATTAAGGTTAGAAAACCTGGGACAATGTATTAACAATATCAGTTAATGAGATATATATTTCTATTCATAAATAAATGGGTAGTTAGATGATATTTATATGTTGAATCGTGAGCACCAAACTCGGGGGTCAGGTAACCCGAATTTGGGGGCGTCACAAGTTGGTATCAGAGCTATAGGTTATAAACCTTAAGTGGGGGGGAACCCTAGGATTATAACCATAAGCGAGATAGAGAAAACTCATTTAGAGTACTAAGTGAGGGATTGTCGAAGTATATCAATAGAAAGATGTGTGGACACATAGTGTGTATGAAATTCGTACTGGTGAAGTACTAATCAAGTTGTTTAAACTGATTGTAGGATGTCAGGGGAAGATAAAATGAGTACAGAAGTGTTGGCAGCTGTTGCACCAATGACAGTAGCCGAGGTGCCAGAGCAGAGCGAGTCAGTTGAGGAAGTTGGAAAAGATGAACCCATGGTGAATCTGGGGAGTGATCATGATGAGTATCCCGAAATGTATCTGAATGAAGATGAGGAGGCAGGGTCCATAGAAGTTAAGGTGGAGACAGAGATTAAGACCAAAATAGGAGAAAAAGATCAAGTATCTGCAGAAGTTCAGGAGCTCCGGAGTAAAGTGTTTCTCTTGGAAGAGTTGTGGAAGATAGAGCGAGCATTACGCGAGATGACCGAAGAACAAAACGAACTAAAAACGCAAGTAGAAAGAATGAAGGCTGAAGGTGGGGGATCATCTGAGGGAGTAGTCAAGCAGAAGAAGAGAAGCAATAAGCGAAAAAGGGACAACGACAGTGATAATAACTCAGAGAACTCAAATCCAAAAAAGAAGAAAGTCTGTGGCAAGTGTAGAAAGACTCACTTGGGAGAATGTATGATGTGGAAGAACGTGTGTTTCAATTGTAAACAGGAAGGACATATTTCTCCAAATTGTCCTAAGCCGAATATGAGAAAATGTTTTTCATGTGGAGGTATGGGTCACGGATTTAACAAGTGTCCTAGTAAGAAGGCAAGAGAAGGGAGTAGACTGTAGACAGCTTAAGTACAAGCAGTAGTACCTTTTGGTAACAAGGTGTAATATAAAGATTGTAATATCGAGAACAATGAGTGAGCATATGTAATATATATGTTGGTATAAATGTAATCTTTATTTTCAATATAAACATTAAGATGATTTTGGAGAATTACAACTTTTTGTGTAACGTTGTGTTGTTAATCCCGATATTTATCAAAAAGGGATAGTAAATGTTTATAGCAATATGCATTGTGTGATGAAAAGTACTGTGTACTATTTGAATGAATATGAATATAAATGCAATGATATGATTCTATGTTTGATTAAGTAAATAAAATATGAGACTTAAGATAGTAAGTTGTCTATCTGCTAATATGTTAATTCTGCAAACCGAATTTGTTAATTCAGCACACTGAATCTGTTAATTCAGTAAGCTGAATTTCAAAATCCAACGTTTTGATTATATAATTGTTTGAGTTTAAATTATATGTTATAATTTAAACACTAATAAGTTATGGCATATAAGGAAACTCAAAATAATAATTTAAGGTTTTATTTAATCAGAAAATGCCACCAAGATGGAGAGGAAGAGGAATACCGAGAATACAGAGAAATGTAACTGAAGGAGCAGAAACTGAAAATGAAAATAGGGAAGGAGAACAAGCAAACCCAATGCAAGATTTTGTGAATATGTTGGCAGAGGCTATGCAGAATAGAGCACCAGCCACAAGAAATTCGCTAGGAAATCATTTAGCAAACTTTAAAGATTTTAAAGCAGTAGGTCCGCCAGAGTTTAAAGGAACAACAGACCCTATAGAAGCTCAGATTTGGGTAAAGGAGATGGAGAAGGCATTTATTATTGCCAGAGTAGCTGAGGAGCAAAAGACAGCTTTTGCCACCTATTTGATGAAGGGAGAAGCCAATTACTGGTGGGAAACCAATCAGGCTAGAGCTGGGACAACTATAGTGACTTGGACAAGGTTTAAAGAGTTGTTCTTTGAGAACTACTTTTCGCCGGATATTCAAGCCAGGATGGAAGTCAAGTTTTTGGAACTGAAGCAAGAGAATATGTCGGTATCTGAATATGCT
Organism: Panax stipuleanatus; assembly: GCA_020205555.1. Classification (NCBI taxonomy): domain Eukaryota; kingdom Viridiplantae; phylum Streptophyta; class Magnoliopsida; order Apiales; family Araliaceae; genus Panax; species Panax stipuleanatus. The sequence continues at coordinate 10,682,179 of CM035125.1, read as the reverse complement.
GCTAAGTTCAATGAGTTAGCGAGATTTGCACCTCATCAGATGGACACGGAGGCAAGAAAAGCGAGAAGATTTGAGAGTGGATTAAAGCCAGGGATATTCAATAAAGTAGCTGTGTTGCAAATCAATACATTTGCGGCTTTATTGGAGAAAGCAATCATTGCTGAAGGGGGAAGCGAAGCTGCATCCAGATATCATCAGGAGAAGAATAAGAAGACGAATGAAGGAGGTAGTAGTGGTGGAAGTAATCCAAATAAGCGAAAATGGAGTGAGAATACCCAATCTGGTAATAAGTCAGAAGAGAATAGGAAGGGAGGTGAGCCTTGTGTGACTTGTGGGAAGAATCATCCAGGAATTTATCTGAAGAGGATGGGAGTCTGTTATACCTGTGGTCAAGAGGGACACATGTCTCCCAATTGTCCCAATCCGAAGAAAATACAAGGTTGTTTTGCGTGTGGATCGATAGATCATCTGGTTTGAAATTGTCTGAAGAAGAATGTGGAGAAGGGAAGTACCAACAAGGGACTCGGTGGCGGAACCCTGACAATAAGAGGACCTGCACAGCCAAGAAGACCAACGGCCCGTACATTCAACATGACGGCGCAAGATGCAGTAGCTGCCCAGGAGGTGGTGACAGGTAACGATTTAGTTAAGTAATTAAATTATGCGAGAAATATTGGATAGATATGGCTGTGAGTTATTTTCTTTTATAAATCCCAAGTCACAGGTTAGTACATGAGACACAAATTAATATTGTGTTGATAAGAATGAATTGATGATATAACTTTAAAAGATTGTAGAGAATAAGAAAGCAGTGATTCCGAGGACGGAAACCTTATAACGAGGGGAGAATGTGAGGACCCAGAATTTTGAATAATTCGAAATTTTACGATTTTTTTAATGATATTATTTATCGATATTGTGTTGAGTATCTGTGATACGAGTTTAGAGAAGTGGACAATTTGTGTATTGATTGAGAAATATGAGTCAACTTTGTTTAACAGAGAATAGAAACCCTAACCCTAGTTACGGATAGGGATTCGATAGAAAATACAGTTATAATAATCGTATTGATGAATATGTGTTTGTGTAGTATAAAATTGTTGATCAACGATTGATTGGATAGGGTATAAACTTAGTAAACCCTAATGAGGAATTAGAAACCCTAATCTGTGATTGAGAAACCCTAACGAACATTTAAGAACCCTAATCGAATTTTGGGAAACCCTAATTTTATAATCGAGAAACCTAAACCCTAATTAGCAAACCCTAATTGAGATTATCAAACTCTAAGGGTGAGAATTAAAAGAAGTTATGTCAAATGACTAGAATACCTTTAAAAACATGAGGGAAATTACGAAAATAATTTTTTTGGGGCGAAAATACCAAAATACCCTTTTACTTATAATTTAAGTAAAGAGATTTAGCAAATCTTGTGACTCACCATGTTAGGTAAGACCATGTGTTGCAAATCTTGGCCAAATCTGATCTCTAGAGTGCCACCTTGCATGTTAGATACATTGTATCAAAAATCTAAGTGATTCAAGAGAGAGAAAATTCAACACTTAAGCTTATTTTCTCACGAACACTCAACCAACCTTTTCTCTCTCCTTTGCCACGAAATATTCAAGTATTTCAGTCACTAACCAAGCCCCTAGATCATCAAGATCAGTGTAGGAGAGCAAGAATCAAAGATTGGACAAGAGAGGTATAAACCCTAACTTGAGTTTGATCTTGTATGCTAAGACAAAAATGTTGTTTATATGTTTATTTAAGTGCTATTAGATGTTATTTGGTGATCTATGATGTTATATCATAGATCCATAACATCAAAATGCTTTAAAATAAAGTTTTGAAAAACTGCTAAGAACCCTAAAATATGGTCTGACAAGAAAATGTCAGGGGCCATAGATTCATACATGTTTATGATTTGGCCTGTTAGATGTATTAGATTTGTATTATGCTATGTGGACTGTAATCTGGAAGTGGAATCATTCTCATAGCATGTCCAGATTACAAGATATTGATGGTCAAAATGGGTTGACCGAGCATGACCAAGAGTTTCTGGGTAACCCAGAAATTCTTCATCAGCATCTGACAAGATTTTCTTAAGCCTATATCTGACAGATTTTAGCTGATTTTTTTGTGTTGTTGCATCTAGGTTGTAGTCTGTTATATGGAATATAGATTCATTCCTTTAGATCCCTTAAATAACAAATATATTGAAAGTAGTGGATGGCCAAAGTAGGCTGTTTGATCACGATTTTTATTTTTTGGAATTTCCAGAAAACGTATGAACAAGTTCTCTGACAAGGTTTGACCGGTTCAAATCTTGTGATTGTGATGTGGTTGGACTAAACTAGAGTTATATACTTGTTCCTTGACATAAGAACTACAATCTAGAACCATTAAAGAACCTAATTGATTACCAGAACCTATGATTAATCAAGCCACAAAGTGACACCTTGGAACTGACTGGGTTTCTGGGTAACCCAGAAAACCCAGAAACGTTCTGACAGTGAGTTTGAAGCTTTAAATCTTGCAACTATGATGTTGTATGACCTTGATGATTGTTGGAACATGTATTATTACATAAATACTACAAGATAAATGTCTTAGATGACCTAGAAACAACATAGGCTGAGAATTAAAGGTAGTCAAAGGAGACACCTTGAAGCTGTTCGTCAGTGTTCTTGAAGCTCAAGAATACCAACAGCGACAGAAAGTGTGGCTATAGGCTATAGCGACGGTTTTAATAAAATTAATTATATTAATTTCCAAAAAATGATTAAAAATAAAAAATAATTTCTAAAAATTACAAAATTAGTTTTAAAAAATTATTTTAAGTTATGAAAATTAACTTTTGATAATTTGACATATTTTTCATTAATATTTATATTTAATTGAAAATTAATGATATTTAATTTATTTAATAAGTATATTAAATAAATTAATAAAAAATGATTTTAATATTATAAAAATCATTTTAAATAAGAATAAACTGTTTAAAAATATTTTAAGTTATAAAATGAAACTTTTAATAATTTTGAGATAAATTTCATTAATAATATAATATTAATGATATTAGATTTATTTAATTATTATATTAAATAAATGAGTTAAAAATGATTTTTAGTGATTTAAAAATCATTTAAAAATGAAATAAGTGATTTAAAAATATTGTAAGTCATAAAATACGACTTTTAATATTTTGATGAGAAATACATTAATATTTAAATATTAATGGTAATTGTTTAAAAATGATTTTAATTGTTTTAAAAATCATTTAAGGATAATATTGGTGATTTAAAAATATTTTGAGTTATTATAAATAACTTTAATATTTTTACAAGTGTTTCATTAATATTTTAATATTATTTAAATATTAATGATGAGAGGATTATTCAGTATTTAAATCATTTAAAAATGATTTCAGTGTTTGAAAAATTATTATAAAATGTAATAATTATTTGAAAATTATTACAAGCTTTCTAAAAATATTATATATGATATTTGACTTATCTAAAATAATATTGAAGCTTTGAGACAAAGTTTAATTGATAATAAATGTGTTAATTGTTGGATAAGGGTGACCAGGACACCAAGCTGAGACTGAAGTCCAACCAGACTGAACTAATTATACTTGATTAGTGTGTGTATAGGTTATAAACAATGATGTGACTATGTGATGATGTGTCTAGGAGATATATTAACTGTAAATTACAGTGCTATGTGTTATGATTTGTTGGGTTAATTATGAGACCGATATTATTGATTATAGGTCTTTCAAACGCAGATAGAATATATTGTGTAGCAGTAATCAACGAAGAAGGCAAGTTTCCTTAACTCAATCTCGAGTTATTACTTTTCAAATATAGTGGTGGTTAATTATTGCTGATTATACCACGTATGAGAATTATTGTTGATTATTCGCAGTTAGTGCATGTTTATTAATTCAAATTGAATTATTGATTTTGAGAATATACTTGGGGAATAACTGTTGTTGGTTATTCACATCCGTAGAAGTTATTATTGATTGCAAATAGTACAGTTAATTCCTGTCTATTATTGAATCGTTTGAGATATGTCGTAGCTAATTGTTTTGGCTAGACGAACATTTGTTGAAACTTGATAGGTTCGAGAAAAGAACTTAATTATTATTGAAAGGTCGATGCCAATTATTTCGGCTAGATCGAGAAAGAGATTAGATATTGAAATCATCATATTTCGTTGTTGTAATTTAAATTCTGGTTATAAGACTGAGAAGAACAACCTTTTGATAAAAAGGGGGCTTTGTAGTCGTATATTTGGCTGTTGCGCGCGTGTTAGTATTATGCATAATATTGGGTACAGCGAAGCTGATCACTTTGTGTACTTGCAAAAGGGTATGATTTAATATTTATGGTTATCTGATACACCTGGGTAATTCAAAGTAAAACCTTTGATAGTTACTCGAGAAGTTCAAGATCCAGTGGGATCGCTCAGCATAAAATTCAGAAATTATCCACTTATTTATTGCGTAGAATTGATTTTTGATAAGCGGTTAAACCTTGTTGAAAACTTCGAAAGCGTTGTACTCTTTCACTGTTGAATTATTGCTTTGCATAAAATGAGAGAAAGACTTGTTATTGATTAATGATTTGTTTAACTAATTCAAAGTCCTTCGAACTTTGGTGACATTCTATCGAAATGATAGTCTAATATTCTTAGTTATTATACTTTATTGTATGATTTACTTGCGGAGCAAACTCGTTGCTCACCCTTGCTTAAATATAACATTTCAGCTAAGAACGAAGTAGCCGGAGGGTCTGAAAAGGACAAGGGCAAAGGCAAACTGCAGGAGTAGTTACTATGAACCGTATTTAATATGTTGTTATAACCCTTTTTGTATAACTGAGGGTATGTTTGTAATATTAAGGTTAGAAAACCTGGGACAATGTATTAACAATATCAGTTAATGAGATATATATTTCTATTCATAAATAAATGGGTAGTTAGATGATATTTATATGTTGAATCGTGAGCACCAAACTCGGGGGTCAGGTAACCCGAATTTGGGGGCGTCACAAGTTGGTATCAGAGCTATAGGTTATAAACCTTAAGTGGGGGGGAACCCTAGGATTATAACCATAAGCGAGATAGAGAAAACTCATTTAGAGTACTAAGTGAGGGATTGTCGAAGTATATCAATAGAAAGATGTGTGGACACATAGTGTGTATGAAATTCGTACTGGTGAAGTACTAATCAAGTTGTTTAAACTGATTGTAGGATGTCAGGGGAAGATAAAATGAGTACAGAAGTGTTGGCAGCTGTTGCACCAATGACAGTAGCCGAGGTGCCAGAGCAGAGCGAGTCAGTTGAGGAAGTTGGAAAAGATGAACCCATGGTGAATCTGGGGAGTGATCATGATGAGTATCCCGAAATGTATCTGAATGAAGATGAGGAGGCAGGGTCCATAGAAGTTAAGGTGGAGACAGAGATTAAGACCAAAATAGGAGAAAAAGATCAAGTATCTGCAGAAGTTCAGGAGCTCCGGAGTAAAGTGTTTCTCTTGGAAGAGTTGTGGAAGATAGAGCGAGCATTACGCGAGATGACCGAAGAACAAAACGAACTAAAAACGCAAGTAGAAAGAATGAAGGCTGAAGGTGGGGGATCATCTGAGGGAGTAGTCAAGCAGAAGAAGAGAAGCAATAAGCGAAAAAGGGACAACGACAGTGATAATAACTCAGAGAACTCAAATCCAAAAAAGAAGAAAGTCTGTGGCAAGTGTAGAAAGACTCACTTGGGAGAATGTATGATGTGGAAGAACGTGTGTTTCAATTGTAAACAGGAAGGACATATTTCTCCAAATTGTCCTAAGCCGAATATGAGAAAATGTTTTTCATGTGGAGGTATGGGTCACGGATTTAACAAGTGTCCTAGTAAGAAGGCAAGAGAAGGGAGTAGACTGTAGACAGCTTAAGTACAAGCAGTAGTACCTTTTGGTAACAAGGTGTAATATAAAGATTGTAATATCGAGAACAATGAGTGAGCATATGTAATATATATGTTGGTATAAATGTAATCTTTATTTTCAATATAAACATTAAGATGATTTTGGAGAATTACAACTTTTTGTGTAACGTTGTGTTGTTAATCCCGATATTTATCAAAAAGGGATAGTAAATGTTTATAGCAATATGCATTGTGTGATGAAAAGTACTGTGTACTATTTGAATGAATATGAATATAAATGCAATGATATGATTCTATGTTTGATTAAGTAAATAAAATATGAGACTTAAGATAGTAAGTTGTCTATCTGCTAATATGTTAATTCTGCAAACCGAATTTGTTAATTCAGCACACTGAATCTGTTAATTCAGTAAGCTGAATTTCAAAATCCAACGTTTTGATTATATAATTGTTTGAGTTTAAATTATATGTTATAATTTAAACACTAATAAGTTATGGCATATAAGGAAACTCAAAATAATAATTTAAGGTTTTATTTAATCAGAAAATGCCACCAAGATGGAGAGGAAGAGGAATACCGAGAATACAGAGAAATGTAACTGAAGGAGCAGAAACTGAAAATGAAAATAGGGAAGGAGAACAAGCAAACCCAATGCAAGATTTTGTGAATATGTTGGCAGAGGCTATGCAGAATAGAGCACCAGCCACAAGAAATTCGCTAGGAAATCATTTAGCAAACTTTAAAGATTTTAAAGCAGTAGGTCCGCCAGAGTTTAAAGGAACAACAGACCCTATAGAAGCTCAGATTTGGGTAAAGGAGATGGAGAAGGCATTTATTATTGCCAGAGTAGCTGAGGAGCAAAAGACAGCTTTTGCCACCTATTTGATGAAGGGAGAAGCCAATTACTGGTGGGAAACCAATCAGGCTAGAGCTGGGACAACTATAGTGACTTGGACAAGGTTTAAAGAGTTGTTCTTTGAGAACTACTTTTCGCCGGATATTCAAGCCAGGATGGAAGTCAAGTTTTTGGAACTGAAGCAAGAGAATATGTCGGTATCTGAATATGCTGCTAAGTTCAATGAGTTAGCGAGATTTGCACCTCATCAGATGGACACGGAGGCAAGAAAAGCGAGAAGATTTGAGAGTGGATTAAAGCCAGGGATATTCAATAAAGTAGCTGTGTTGCAAATCAATACATTTGCGGCTTTATTGGAGAAAGCAATCATTGCTGAAGGGGGAAGCGAAGCTGCATCCAGATATCATCAGGAGAAGAATAAGAAGACGAATGAAGGAGGTAGTAGTGGTGGAAGTAATCCAAATAAGCGAAAATGGAGTGAGAATACCCAATCTGGTAATAAGTCAGAAGAGAATAGGAAGGGAGGTGAGCCTTGTGTGACTTGTGGGAAGAATCATCCAGGAATTTATCTGAAGAGGATGGGAGTCTGTTATACCTGTGGTCAAGAGGGACACATGTCTCCCAATTGTCCCAATCCGAAGAAAATACAAGGTTGTTTTGCGTGTGGATCGATAGATCATCTGGTTTGAAATTGTCTGAAGAAGAATGTGGAGAAGGGAAGTACCAACAAGGGACTCGGTGGCGGAACCCTGACAATAAGAGGACCTGCACAGCCAAGAAGACCAACGGCCCGTACATTCAACATGACGGCGCAAGATGCAGTAGCTGCCCAGGAGGTGGTGACAGGTAACGATTTAGTTAAGTAATTAAATTATGCGAGAAATATTGGATAGATATGGCTGTGAGTTATTTTCTTTTATAAATCCCAAGTCACAGGTTAGTACATGAGACACAAATTAATATTGTGTTGATAAGAATGAATTGATGATATAACTTTAAAAGATTGTAGAGAATAAGAAAGCAGTGATTCCGAGGACGGAAACCTTATAACGAGGGGAGAATGTGAGGACCCAGAATTTTGAATAATTCGAAATTTTACGAATAATTAATTATTTTTTTTAATGATATTATTTATCGATATTGTGTTGAGTATCTGTGATACGAGTTTAGAGAAGTGGACAATTTGTGTATTGATTGAGAAATATGAGTCAACTTTGTTTAACAGAGAATAGAAACCCTAACCCTAGTTACGGATAGGGATTCGATAGAAAATACAGTTATAATAATCGTATTGATGAATATGTGTTTGTGTAGTATAAAATTGTTGATCAACGATTGATTGGATAGGGTATAAACTTAGTAAACCCTAATGAGGAATTAGAAACCCTAATCTGTGATTGAGAAACCCTAACGAACATTTAAGAACCCTAATCGAATTTTGGGAAACCCTAATTTTATAATCGAGAAACCTAAACCCTAATTAGCAAACCCTAATTGAGATTATCAAACTCTAAGGGTGAGAATTAAAATAAGTTATGTCAAATGACTAGAATACCTTTAAAAACATGAGGGAAATTACGAAAATAATTTTTTTGGGGCGAAAATACCAAAATACCCTTTTACTTATAATTTAAGTAAAGAGATTTAGCAAATCTTGTGACTCACCATGTTAGGTAAGACCATGTGTTGCAAATCTTGGCCAAATCTGATCTCTAGAGTGCCACCTTGCATGTTAGATACATTGTATCAAAAATCTAAGTGATTCAAGAGAGAGAAAATTCAACACTTAAGCTTATTTTCTCACGAACACTCAACCAACCTTTTCTCTCTCCTTTGCCACGAAATATTCAAGTATTTCAGTCACTAACCAAGCCCCTAGATCATCAAGATCAGTGTAGGAGAGCAAGAATCAAAGATTGGACAAGAGAGGTATAAACCCTAACTTGAGTTTGATCTTGTATGCTAAGACAAAAATGTTGTTTATATGTTTATTTAAGTGCTATTAGATGTTATTTGGTGATCTATGATGTTATATCATAGATCCATAACATCAAAATGCTTTAAAATAAAGTTTTGAAAAACTGCTAAGAACCCTAAAATATGGTCTGACAAGAAAATGTCAGGGGCCATAGATTCATACATGTTTATGATTTGGCCTGTTAGATGTATTAGATTTGTATTATGCTATGTGGACTGTAATCTGGAAGTGGAATCATTCTCATAGCATGTCCAGATTACAAGATATTGATGGTCAAAATGGGTTGACCGAGCATGACCAAGAGTTTCTGGGTAACCCAGAAATTCTTCATCAGCATTTGACAAGATTTTCTTAAGCTTATATCTGACAGATTTTAGCTGATTTTTTTGTGTTGTTGCATCTAGGTTGTAGTCTGTTATATGGAATATAGATTCATTCCTTTAGATCCCTTAAATAACAAATATATTGAAAGTAGTGGATGGCCAAAGTAGGCTGTTTGATCACGATTTTTATTTTTTGGAATTTCCAGAAAACGTATGAACAAGTTCTCTGACAAGGTTTGACCGGTTCAAATCTTGTGATTGTGATGTAGTTGGACTAAACTAGAGTTATATACTTGTTACTTGACATAATAACTACAATCTAGAACCATTAAAGAACCTAATTGATTACCAGAACCTATGATTAATCAAGCCACAAAGTGACACCTTGGAACTGACTGGGTTTCTGGGTAACCCAGAAAACCCAGAAACGTTCTGACAGTGAGTTTGAAGCTTTAAATCTTGCAACTATGATGTTGTATGACCTTGATGATTGTTGGAACATGTATTATTACATAAATACTACAAGATAAATGTCTTAGATGACCTAGAAACAACATAGGCTGAGAATTAAAGGTAGTCAAAGGAGACACCTTGAAGCTGTTCGTCAGTGTTCTTGAAGCTCAAGAACACCAACAGCGACAGAAAGTGTGGCTATAGGCTATAGCGACGGTTTTAATAAAATTAATTATATTAATTTCCAAAAAATGATTAAAAATAAAAAATAATTTCTAAAAATTACAAAATTAGTTTTAAAAAATTATTTTAAGTTATGAAAATTAACTTTTGATAATTTGACATATTTTTCATTAATATTTATATTTAATTGAAAATTAATGATATTTAATTTATTTAATAAGTATATTAAATAAATTAATAAAAATTGATTTTAATATTATAAAAATCATTTTAAATAAGAATAAATTGTTTAAAAATATTTTAAGTTATAAATGAAACTTTTAATAATTTTGAGATAAATTTCATTAATAATATAATATTAATGATATTAGATTTATTTAATTATTATATTAAATAAATGAGTTAAAATGATTTTTAGTGATTTAAAAATCATTTAAAAATGAAATAAGTGATTTAAAAATATTGTAAGTCATAAAATACGACTTTTAATATTTTGATGAGAAATACATTAATATTTAAATATTAATGGTAATTGTTTAAAAATGATTTTAATTGTTTTAAAAATTATTTAAGGATAATATTGGTGATTTAAAAATATTTTGAGTTATTATAAATAACTTTAATATTTTTACAAGTGTTTCATTAATATTTTAATATTATTTAAATATTAATGATGAGAGGAATATTCAGTATTTAAATCATTTAAAAATGATTCCAGTGTTTGAAAAATTATTATAAAATGTAATAATTATTTGAAAATTATTACAACCTTCCGAAAAATATTATATATGATATTTGACTTATCTAAAATAATATTGAAGCTTTGAGACAAAGTTTAATTGATAATAAATGTGTTAATTATCGGATAAGGGTGACCAGGACACCAAGCTGAGACCAAAGTCCAACCAGACTGAACTAATTATACTTGATTAGTGTGTGTATAGGTTATAAACAATGATGTGACTATGTGATGATGTGTCTAGGAGATATATTAACTGTAAATTACAGTGCTATGTGTTATGATTTGTTGGGTTAATTATGAGACCGATATTGTTGATTATAGGTCTTTCAAACGCAGATAGAATACATTGTGTAGCAGTAATCAACGAAGAAGGCAAGTTTCCTTAACTCAATCTCGAGTTATTACTTTTCAAATATAGTGGTGGTTAATTATTGCTGATTATACCACGTCTGAGAATTATTGTTGATTATTCGCAGTTAGTGCATATTTATTAATTCAAATTGAATTATTGATTTTGAGAATATACTTGGGGAATAACTGTTGTTGGTTATTCACATCCGTAGAAGTTATTATTGATTGCAAATAGTACAGTTAATTCATGTCTATTATTGAATCGTTTGAGATATGTCGTAGCTAATTGTTTTGGCTAGACGAACATTTGTTGAAACTTGATAGGTTCGAGAAAAGAACTCAATTATTATTGAAAGGTCGATGCCAATTATTTTGGCTAGATCGAGAAAGAGATTAGATATTGAAATCATCATATTTCGTTGTTGTAATTTAAATTCTGGTTATAAGACTGAGAAGAACAACCTTTTGATAAAAAGGGGGCTTTGTAGTCGTATATTCGGCTGTTGCGCACGTGTTAGTATTATGCATAATATTGGGTACAACGAAGCTGATCACTTTGTGTACTTGCGGAGGGGTATGATTTAATCTTTATGGTTATCTGATACACCTGGGTAATTCTAAGTAAAATCTTTGATAGTTACTCGAGAAGTTCAAGATCCAGTGGGATCGCTCAGCATAAAATCCAGAAATTATCCACTTTGTTATTGCGTAGAATTGATTTTTGATAAGCGATTAAACCTTGTTGAAAACTTCGGAAGCGTTGTACTCTTTCACTGTTGAATTAACGCTTTGCATAAAATGAGAGAAAGACTTGTTATTGATTAATGATTTGTTCAACTAATTCAAAGTCCTTCGAACTTTGGTGACATTCTATCGAAATGATAGTCTAATATTCTTAATTCTTATACTTTATTGTATGATTTACTTGCGGAGCAAACTCGTTGCTCACCCTTACTTAAATATAACATTTCAGCTAAGAACGAAGTAACCGGAGGGTCTGAAAAGGACAAGGGCAAAGGCAAACTGCAGGAGTAGTTACTATGAACCGTATTTAATATGTTGTTATAACCCTTTTTGTATAACTGAGGGTATGTTTGTAATATTAAGGTTAGAAAACCTGGGACAATGTATTAACAATATCAGTTAATGAGATGTATATTTCTATTCATAAATAAATGGGTAGTTAGATGATATTTATATGTTGAATCGTGAGCACCAAACTCGGGGGTCAGGTAACCCGAATTTGGGGGCGTCACAAATCCGCCGATAGACTTCTTGGTAGATGTGACGTATAACTGCAACGGAATTCCTCTTTGTGGTACCACCATCGTTTGCGCTGAAGCCAAGATTCTTTTTACCTTCTCAAAAGCATGCTGCTGGTCTTGCCCCCAGTCCCATTCTGTTTTTCCTTTTAGTAATTTTCCGAAAGGTTCTGTGACTTCTGCTATTGCTGGCATAAATCTCCTCATGTAAGAAACTTTCCCTAGAAAGCTCTTCAACTGCTTTTGTGTTTTTGGTGGAGGCATCTCTGTGATTGTTTTTGCCTTGCTTGGGTCTACCTCCAAACCTCTGTTGTGCACCAGGAAGCTCAAGAATTTTCTAACCGTCATTCCAAAGGCGCACTTCTTCGAATTCATCTTCAACTTGTACCTTCGACATCTCTCAAACACTTTCCTCAGGTCCTCCACATGGGTTATCGCCTTCTTGGATTTCACTACTATGTCGTCCACGTAGTCCTCAACTATATCATAAATTATGTCATGGAATATAGCATGCATTGCCATTTGATATGTTTCCCCCGCATTCTTCAAGCCGAGTGGCATTACTACATAGTAGAAATTCCCAAACGGGGTACAATAGGCATTTAACTCTGTATCTTCTACGGACATCTTTATTTAATTGTAACCCACAAACCCATCCATGAATGACATCATCTCGTGATTAGCCATTGCATCTACCAAAGTGTCTATATTGGGTAATGGGTACATGTCCTTCGGGCATGCCTTGTTCAAGTCTCTAAAATCCACACATATTCGTAACTGACCGTTTGATTTCTTCACTGGTACAATGCTGGATAGCCATATTGGATGTTGGATTGGCTTGATGAACCCTACTTCCAGCAATTTCTTGATTTCCTTCTTTATTTGGGTTTCGACTTCGGGTGCATAGTTGCGAGGCGCTTGTTTCACTAGTTTTATTCCCGGGCTTATATTCAGATTGTGCTCTATAAGCTCCTTGTCGATTCCGGGCATCTCGTCGTAGTTCCAAGCAAAGACATCCATATACTCTCGCAGTAATTTCACAAGCTCCTCCTTCTGGTCAGCATCCAGCTCTTTGTTGACATAATTTGGTCTTGGCGTTCCTCCATCTGTTGCCAAATCAACTTCTTCTAATTCATTTTGTTGAGGTTTTGGCCTATCCTCAAAGCATTCTGGAGCTGGTTCTACTTCCTGCTGCACAGCTTCTCCATCTTCATTACTGCTGGAGTGGGGGATACCTCCTGAGCTGTTGGGTTTGTATGCTCCCTTGGGCTCTTCCCCCTTGCACCGTCACAAACGAAACACCACCTTTCCATCGGGTTTAACAACCCTCTCCCATTTCGTCTTTTGGCCATCCTCTGATTTTGCTGTCCACTTAGCATTTATTATGTTTCTGGCATCTTCAGGGTCTACTGGCCTTTTCTTTTCTCCTTTTCCTTCCTTCTTCAGGTCTACTACCACTGGCTTCTTGTTTTTGGAACATTCTCCTTATTTCGAGGTCTTCTTCTTTTCTTTTTATGCAGGCACGAATATATCTTCCTGCACTTCCTCCCAGCTTGCTAGTCTTAGGGAATCAGGTCTTGCAATATGGTTTTCTCCCTCTTCAGCAACATCGTCGAAGAAAGTTGCTTCGGTGATGTGTGCCTCCTCCGGTCCAAAGGGATTCCTTGTTGCTGGTACCTTCACTTCTCTCCCTTTTCAAATAGCTTTCAAGCATTGATGAAAAACTGAGGGTACTGTGACAACCCGAGAATTTGTAAGATTAATAAAATCTTAAATGATTAAATTAAAGGTTAAAGTTTAAAACCTAGAGTGGAAATAGAGGATTAATTAAAAATTTTAAAGAACCTATACGGTTTGATTTAAATTTTTAAATAATGTAAAAAAAATAAAATTAAATGAGAATGATAGAAATTACAAGAAGGAATGAAAGAGATTTATGAGACATGTCTCAACATATTAAATTATTTAGAGACATATATAGAATGAATATGTGAAGTAAAAGAATATGAATACTATATGAATATATATATTTGTTTATTATATAATAAAAAAAAAAGAAGAAGAAGCTATTGTAACCTAATTTTTTATATATTAGGTATAAGAATTAATTAACCTAAGGGTAATAATTATTTGAGATTGCTAGTATTTAAATTATATACTAGTAAATGAACTTAAGAGATTTATTTTTATTATCCCAATTAATTAGTTATATTAACCTAATTAAAGAAGACCTAATTGAGTTATATAATTAAATTTATGTAAGTAATTATTTAAAATCCAAAATAAGTGGATTAGGAACCCTAATTAAATAAATAAGGTAATATAAAATTAAGACATTGGACCATAGTAATTTTTCATGGCCCAAACAATTAAAATAGAGAGCCCAATCAATTAAAAGGATAGCCCAACTTTAGCCCAAAACTTGGTGGAATTTGTAGATGACAAACTAAGCAAATTGGGCAAGTACAAAAAAATCAAAAATGACCAAAAATAATGAGATATGACCGGGTAAGGTATGGATTTTAAGCACATGGTTCTTCTCATTTTTTTTCTCTTATTTTCAAAGGGTAGTTCAACCACTCCCTAGCTCATGTGTCCTCCTAGCATAGCCTCTTTATTAATTGCCAAGACTTTGCAAGATTTGCTAGATTTATATGCATACATATATTATATGTACACATTTAAAAAAAAAAGAAGAAGAAGAAAGAGTTACTTTCCTCCACCAAAGAGTTAGCAAAAGAAAAATATTAGAGAGAAAAAAAAAAGAAAGTAAATAGTAAGAGAGAGGAGAGTGTTGGTTCGGCAGCCCTTGAGGGAAGAAGGAAGAGAAGTTTACATGCCTCCAAGCTCCATAATCACCCTTGGAAGGAGATGAAGAAAAATCATCAAAACATAAGGTTTAAAAGTTCTTCTATTTTAAAAGTCTAGTTAGTTTAATATGATTTATTGTGATTGTTTTTGTCAAAAACAAGAGTTATGTTTCTTGAACTCCTAAACCATAGATCTACATGTTTAATAGTGTTTTATGTTAAGATCCAACCATGTTTGGTGTTAAAAGTTGGATCAAAGAAAAGAAAAGTAAAACAATTTTTTTTAAACTTAGAAAAAATAGTGGACTGCTGTCTCTAAAAGGAAATTTCGAGATTTGTTAGATGTTCCAGAAAGTTATGGGCTTTTGATATGTTATAGTACACTGCATAAGCTTTCCATAGACTCCGGAACAGACTAATTCCGACTTCGGAGCAAAGAGTTATGACCATTCAAAGTAGTCGCATCAAAACTGTCTAACCAACTCGGGTCAGTTCCTTTAGATGGAATTTCTGGAATTTTGTGCTTGGAATTTGGAGATGGTCTAAGAACAAAAGTTGTAGTCCCGGAAGTTAGCTTCGCGTGGGCTCAAGAATCGCTCAAAAATGTTTTAAAACGAAAAAGTTATGATTGTTTTAGTACAAGAGGGTCAAGCTGGAAAAATCAAAACTGATCAGCCACTTCGGTCCAAATTTCCGAACTCAAAACAACTCCAAATTGAGTGTTTGATAAATGGAAACTGTAGCTTAAGAAGTTACGAATCCAACGCCTCCGACGGAACTTAATTTCGAGTTGTACATTTCGTTTTACAAGCGTTTCCGTAAAGGACGCCAAATCTAAAAAAATTATGGGCGAGAATGGCAAAATCGTAAATAAGTGGAAGTGATTAATTATTAAAAATAATTATTTAAGCCATTAAATGGTTAGCAAATTAATTACATACAAAATTAAATGTAATTAACTATTTAATTATTATTTAAGTGATATTAAATGATAATTAAGTAACGTTAGTGTTAATTAAGTAACTAATTATTATTAAATGATAATTAGAGTTAATCAAGTGATTAATTATTATTTAAATAATATTAAATAATGATTAAAGAATGTTTAAGTAAGATTATGTGATTACTTACTTACATTAACATAAAAGTGTATAATTATTTATTATTTAAATATTAAATAATAAATAAGGACAAGTAATAATTAACTATTCTTAATTTAATAAGAAAGAATGATTAAAGATTTATGAAATGAATTAATTATTTATTATTAAATAATAAATAAGGACAAATGTTAATTAATTATTCTTTAAATAATAATAAGTAATAATTAAAGACTAATGAAGTAAATAAAATAATTATTTACTATTCAAGGATAATTATTTAATTAATTATTTTTTTTATATTAAATAATAATTAAAGACACATAGTAAGTAATTAATTAATTATTATTAAAGACAAACAATAATTTGATTATTCATTATCTAATTAACATTAAATAATGAATAGGTCTACTTGGCTATTATTTAAATAATAACTAAAGGTAATTAATGAATTACTATTTA
Organism: Panax stipuleanatus; assembly: GCA_020205555.1. Classification (NCBI taxonomy): domain Eukaryota; kingdom Viridiplantae; phylum Streptophyta; class Magnoliopsida; order Apiales; family Araliaceae; genus Panax; species Panax stipuleanatus. The sequence continues at coordinate 10,665,705 of CM035125.1, read as the reverse complement.
ATTAATATTAAATAGTAATCAAATGAAGGTATAAAATAATATTATGATAATAAATATATTAAATAAATTATGGAAAAATAGTTCTAATGATTTAAAAATCATATAAAAATGATTTAAAGGTTATAAACATATTTTAAGTTATAAAATATAACTTTTGATATTTTGCCATGAAATACATTAATATTTTAATATTAATGGCAGTTATTTAATAATGGTTTTAAATGTTTTAAAATCATTTAAAAGTGATATTAAGGTATTAAAAATACTTTGAAATATTATAAATAACTTATAATATTATGTCATGTATTTCATTAATATTTGAAATTAAATAGATATTAATGATAATGGAATTATGTGGTATTTAAATCATATAAAAATGATATTAATGATTGAAAAATCATTATAAATATTTGAAAATTATGATGAGTTTGTGAAAAATATTTTGACTGAATAATAAAGTATCTAAGTTGGTATTAAAGCGTTTAGGTAGAGCCCTATTGATATTAGGCTCGATAATTATCCGATTAGGCAATCGGAAGATCGAAATATTACCGAACTCAACTCAGACTGAAATAGTTTGACTTGATACTAGGTCTTATGTGTTCTGTTGACGGATAGGATTATGTGATAATGTGTTTAGGTTATTTTATAACTGTAATTAGCAATAGTTATTGCGATGATATTATTCTAATGTGGAGATCGGTATTATTAATATTAGGTCTTCAGATGAAGCTAAATAGACTGCGTAGCAGTAGTCGGCAATAAAGGCAAGTTTCTTTAACTCAACCTTGAGTTATGATTCTTCAATTATGCTAGTGGTTAATCCTTGTTGATTACATCACGTCTATGAATTATTGATTCGCACGTTGTGCATATTGCATGTGTTCATCAGGTATGAAAGGCTGATCACCTTCATTACCATTTGGTCCAGTTGATTTATTTATGTTCATTATTGACCATTCATTTTATTGTCTCGGTCGTTCAGTTACTAAAATTGATTCATGTTATTTCATAATTGTTATTTTGTTGAAAGTCAGCCAGCTTATTATTCATTCTTTCAATCATGATATATCTTTTCTTGAAATTAAACTTGCTGGGCAAACTTGTTGCTCACCCTTGCTATATCATGATAAACATTGCAGATTTAAACGAATACTTCAGATACAGGCGAAGGCGTATGGCATTGTATGTTGTATAGGATATTGAATACAGGTATTAAGTTAAGGTTACAGACCTTGGGATTATGTTGTAAAAGTTATTGTATAAACAATTTATGTTTATATCTTCCGCAATAGTTATAGAAATGTCGTATCGTAACGTACCAGGTCCGAGGTTCTGGGGACCCGGATTTGGGGGCGTCACAGGTACCACCCCGTAGTCATTTTGCCAGGCCCTTCCTAACAAGACATGATATGCTGCATCCACCTCGGCAACATGGAACATTACAGGTCCTCGAATCTTCCCAACCTGCATATCTACCTTGATGTGTCCAAGGGTTATGGTACTTTGGTTGGCAAATCCTGTAATATTTGGTTTTTCTTTCACAATCTTCTTCTCTGGCAGGTCTAACCATTTAAACACGGTGTAGGGCATAATGTTTATACCTCCGCACTTCTATGCCATTGACTACTGCTGTTACATACAGCGGCCTGTTGTGCGGATATCTTATCTCTCCATCAACTTTAGAGAAAGATATCTTATTTTCTTCTTCTTCCACCGTCTTCACAAATCATTTGCTCACGGCCATGCAGGTCTCCTGCGTCTCGGCAGCCTTAATGATTGCCTTGGTTGCTTCTATCCTTGCTTCCTTAGTCAATTCTATTTGATCGAAAAAATTTCTAAACTTGGCTCCATTCATTAACGCCGTCACCTGCAGGCCTGGATCACATTCCTCCTTTTCTTCCATCATCATCTCCACTTCCGGGGTTGCACTATGGGTAACAGTGTTGCATGTTTCTTTTCCTTTATGGTTCGAAAGTGGCTTGTCATGCACGCTGCTTTCTTTCCCCAGTTCATTTTCTCCGGCTGCCAACTTCTCATGGTATATCCTCCGTAGACTATAACAATCCATAGTGGAATGTCCCACGTACTGGTGGTACACACAGAAGTCTGGTCTTCTTTTCATCTCTTTCGTTACCACAAATCTAGGTCTGGGAGGTTTCACCACTCCATGTTCAACCCATTGTTCATACAGGCCTCTGAATGCCTTCTCACTACATGTGATGGCCTCTGGAACAGGCATTCTGGTATACTTGTCTCCAGGCTTTCCTTTATTTTGTTCAAAAATTTTCTCATGCTTCTCCCTCTTGCCCCTTGTGGTTTTGACTGAGAGTCAGCCAAAGCCACAGTTGCTGTCCTCTTGCCCCTCCATGTAACCGTCGCATGGTTGGTGGGCAATGTCATGATTCCTCCCAAGTCTTGTGCAAAAGATGTGAGGGTCGTAAATGAATCATATGCCTTCGTATGAGATGGGGCTTGAAGGAGTCTAAAGCACCATTGTTGCATATGTTGACCAAGTTTTTTTCCTCGATTGGCTCTGCGCACTTCTGTGCCTGGGCCCTGAATCTGTCCACATAATCCGACAGCTCCTCACTAGGCTTCTGCTTGAATCGCATCAGCTCTACAATGGTTACCTATTTCTGCACATAGAAAAATTTCTTCAAAAATTATAATTTTAGATCATCCCAATCTTGGACTGATCCCTTCTCCAAATTGTAGTACCAACTGAAGGCACTATCCGTCAAAGTCTTGTTGAATTCCCTCATCAACAAGTTGTGGTTGTTTACTTCATCATACCCTAGCCACGGAGATATCGACTCCACGAACCTGGCAATATGCTCCCTGGCATTTCCTTTCTCCCCGTTGTATTTTGGAAAGTGTGGGGGATGCTCAACATACCCTGTTGGGTAAGGCTGCCTCCTAATATGTGCCGGGTAAAGTGGAGTAAAGTCTAATTCCGATGGTCGGGATGTCTGCCTGCGAAGTTGATTAATCACGTCTACCATATCATCCTTCGTCACGTACTGGCTCGTAGCATAGACTCTCTGGGGCGTTGTGATGTACTGCTGCATTGGCGGGGTGTACGTTAAAGAGATTGGCTGGTGTACACTTGCATCATGCAACGCTTGTGCTGGTGGCAGTTGTTGGCTCATTCGCTGGACATGGCTTGGGATGGTCGGCACATGCACTTGTGAAAATGCTGGGAAAGCAGTCGGGATGTTGTTTGTCTAAGGTTGGCCTGCTTTCAGTCCTAGTTGTGGCTCGTCACCACCGTTCTGGAGTTCCAAGTTGATGATTAGAACCCACTGATTCTCCGTTAATGGAGGTATAATCTGATTCTCCTTGTTGTTGCTGCCATTGTTGTTGTCTTCCCTTCCTGCTTGTTCTTCCTGCGAACCGCCTGGGATCATGGCCTTGAAAGTGGGGATCTGCATCAACTGTTGGCAGAAGTTCCCCATTTCCTCCTGCTTCCTCTGCATCTCCAGCATCATAGCCATCCTCATCCCTTGTCCTTCCCGTGCTTCCTTCAATGCCTTCAGCATCTCCAGTTGCACCGCGTTCGTCTGCTCTCCGCTTGCGTCCTCGCCTTGCCTTCTTGCGCCAGCCTGCCTAGCATTCGTTTGTTGTTGATTGGCCATGTATGGTGATGTTGAACTTCCTTCTGAAGCGTCTTCAATAATTGGTTAATCAAGATCCAGATTTGCGCCTTGGAAAGCTTAATTTGCTTGCCTTAGAACTGGATCCGGTGAAGTAATGCTATTTGTCGGTGAAGCTCTTCCTGTAGTTCTTCCACTTAGAGTTGTCGGCATACCCTTCACGAATTCTACACCTCCCCAGCAGAGTCGCCAATTTAATGTGGACAAGGAAATCGTACCTTGCTAGGGTTAGGGTTTGTGTTGGCTGAGGAAGAGAGAAATCCACGAAGAGCATGGAATTGATTGATGGATTGAAGAGGGGAGAACGACAGGTGGGCGATTACTCCAATAACGCGTGGCAGAACCCCTAGAATCCGAAAACTGTGTTAGGGTTATTGGGATTCCAAGAGCTTTATTCTTGAGTCCTTCCACTCCTAAAATCCAAAAATCGTGTTAGGATTATTGGGATTCCAAGAGTCTTCTTGAGTGCTTCTGGTTGAGAGAATGTCCAAGTCCTTCGATCTTCCAAGAGTCCAAGTCTTGCGTCTGAAGAGAGGTTCAGCAGGAGGTCCAGAGTTCCAAGAGAGCTGTCCCCTTTCCAATAGAATGGAAGGGGTATTTATAGAGTTTCCTGGAAAGTGGTCACGTGCCAGGCACATGTCCTTGGGGAAATTCAAGAAATACCCTTAGTCAACAGAGTAATGCCCAGATCGTCCTGTCCTTCTAGCCACCAATCCAATCCCTCAACCAATTCCCAAAACGAGCATCCTCCACGAGCCTTCTACCTCGGGACCCGTGGAGGCTTCTCTCGGATCTAGCATGTTTATTTTTGACTTTTTCGTCTTCATTTAATTAGGTAATGCGAACCCTAATTTGTACATTTAATGAGGTCGTGGAACCCTAATTGTGTTTTTAATCCAATTAGGGCATGTGAACCCTAATTTGCACTTGGGCCCACATTTACCATATTACGTAAACATACATATTCTTCATAATTCATAAAATAATTTATATACCCATATATTAAACTTAGACATTTAATTTAATGTTTGTTAAACCTCTGAATACGTTTTGCTACATTCAATAAGCATTCTTCATATGGCTTGCCATATTTATTATTACATAATCTCTTTCGATTATTAAATCATATAGATTTTTTTTAAAATTTTTAAATAAATCCTTTATTTCCACTCTAGGTTTTAAACTTTAACCCTTAATTTAATCATTTAAGATTTTTTAAATTTTTGGGTTGTCACATTCACCCCTTCTTCTAAGAATTTCGTCCTCGAAATTACAGCCTACTATCTTTGCTCCTTCTATTCACCAAAAATAGGTTTTCAAGTTAACCTTTATCTGATTTTTATGCTCAATTTAATGAGTACATCTTGCTTCCTTCTATGAGGAACTATTCTATCATAACATTCTACCCAGACTTCTCTCTACGGAGTTAAAAACTTTTCAAATCATGCTGAGGGTCATATAGACCATGAACTCTCGGGTTTAACGGTATTCACCGTAATCAAATAGTTGGCATGTTTACAATCACGAAGAAGGTAAACTACCGCTGGCCTTAATTAGTCGAACGACTCCATGCGTTCAAAGATTGGAATATATCATCCAACCAATATATCCCCATTTTTCGGGGTTGTTCATACTCAGCCAGAAGTCCGAATCAAAACAATATGGTTCGGGATAAGTTCTCAAAGAGATACTTGAATTTTCATAAATATTTGTCTAGCTAAATCAATTAGCTTAGACATATACCAATCAATCAAACATCAATCAAAACATGTATCTGGCCAAATTTAATTGGCACTTGAATATTCTTTAAAATTCTGAAAATTATTTTATGACGTCATTATACCGCACTGTATTTACAGTCCGTTGAAGATTCCGTCATTTTTGCGACTTTGTCATAAAATAATCTACCATAGTGGGCTGACGATCTTTAGATCACATCCAACACTAGGTAAGACTGTATTAATAACTCCATCGTTTTTATCATCTTTGCACCAGGTTTTATGATGCATTAATGATAAAAAAAATACGTTTTGATATTTTAAATAATCTTTGTCTAGCCAAAACAATTAGCGTAGACTTTTCTTTTAAACGGTTCAAAAATCTTTGAAAATTAGTTTGTGTTATCATTCAACAGGTAACAATGTGTCAGGGTCCTGAAGTATACACATACACAATTATCACCATGTTTTGAGGATAACAAAACTTTATTTTTGGTGTTAGCATGCCACAACAGGTAACGATGTGTTAGTGGTACGAAGCCCACTTCTACACAATTGTAACCATGTGTTGCTGACAACAAAATTCATTTATATTTGTAAAGGCACATTAGTGCGAATTTAGCTTGATGTCAAAAATTTCAAATTCTAGCATAGCTAGAAGATTTGGAATTCCTATGCTTCCACCAACAACTTCATTTTCTATGCTGATCCATTTCTTAATAAATCTATCTATTCCTATAATCCTCAATTTCCCATTCACACTATTCTATATCCCAGTACAGTTCATCAAACATGTCATAGCGAATAGCGCGACACCAACATTTCAATGGTTATCAATATAACAAGATAAGTGGTTGTCGAACCAAACACAATCCCCTGCCCATACAAAGAATTGGTCAACTCAACCACTAATCAAATAGGAAGCTAAGCGATCCTAAAACCAAGCATAAATTCCCCGCCCATACAAGGAATCATACAACTTAGCTACTAACATGAGTCCTCAATTGAAATCCCACCTATTCCTAGTTCATTCTTTACTAGATATGAATTTCATTTAATTCGTATCTCATCATCCTTCTCAACTCTTTTGAGTTTAATTCGTATTATTTTATAGTACCATAGTTGTATAGCAATTCTGTTATAAAGTTTTTAATCAAACGATTGATCATCTGTCCTTCTATGACCTTATCAGATCACGTTGTGATCTCATACTATAATTGTATTATATTATGATTCTTTCCTATCTTATAATCGTTTTATTTTACGATCTTCTTTCCCTTTATACTTTTAGTCTTTTAGACTATATCTATTCATTACTACTGTTCATCTTTATTATCAGAGTTAGGTAACTCTGGATCTTTATTACTTGTTAGGATTCTTCTTTGAATCTTATTGACTTATTCATACCTTGCCCAAATTCATCGCTTAGAATTTCAAACTCTATTTGAGTTTATTCCTTATCCTTATCTCTGCGATTATAGCCTAAGGTAACCCTACCTAAGGTTTATAACCAACAGCTTTGATACCAACTGTGACGCCCCCAAATCTGGGTCCCCAGAACCCCGGACCTGGTACATTACGATACATCATTTCTATAATTATTGCGGAAGATATAAACATAAATTATTTATATAATAACTTTTACAACATTATTCCCAAGGTTTGTAACCTTAATTTAATACCTGTATTTAATATCCTATACGACATACAATGTCATATGCCTCCAATACTAATACAATTTAACCGTACAATAATCAAATCCTGAAACTTGTCTTTGCCTTTGCCTGTGTCCGAAGTTTTGTCTTAATCTAAAAATTTTATCATGATATAGCAAGTGTGAGCAACAAGTTTGCCCAGCAAGTTTTAAATATAACAAGGATATATCATGATTGAAAAAATGAATAATAAGCTAACAAACTTTTAACAATATAAGAATTGTGAAAGAACATGAATCAATAATGCTGAATAGTCAACAATGAACATAAATAAATTCAACTGAACAATATGGTAATGAAGGTGATCAACCTTTCATACCTGATGAACATATACAATATGCACAACGTGCGAATCAATAAATTATAGATGTGATATAATCAACAATGATTAATCACGAACATGCTTTAAATAACAACTCGAGTTCGAGTTAGAAAACTTGCCTGTACCGTTGATTACTGCTACGCAATCTAATTTAGCTTCAGTTGAAAGACCTATTATTGGTAATATCGATCTCTCAATTAGAATAATATCATCACATTAACTTTTGTTAATTACAGTTATAAAATAACCTAAACACATTATCATATATTCCTAATAATCAATAAAATACATAAGACTCGGTATCAAATCAAACTATTTCAGTCTGAGTTGAGTTCGGTACTATTTCGACATCCCGATTGCCTAATCGGATATTTATCGAGCCTATTATCAATACGACTTTACTTAAACGTTTTAGTATTATCATAAATATTTTATTACTTAATCAAAACATTTTTCAATAGCTCATAATAATTTTTAAATAATTATTATCAGTTATAATAATTTTTTAATCATTAATATCATTTTTAAATGATTTAAATACCAAATAATTTCAGTATCATTAATATTTATTTAATTTCAAATATTAATGAAATACATGACATAATATTATAAGTTATTTATACTATTTCAAAATATTTTTAATACTTTAATATCACCTTTAAATGAATTTAAAATATTTAAAATCATTATTAAATAACTGTCATTAATATTAAAATAATAATGTAATTCATGACAAAATATTAAAAGTTATGTTTTATAACTTAAAACATTTTTTTTATAACCTTTAAATTATTTTTAAAATATTAAAACTATTTTTACATAATTTATTTAATATAATTATTAAATAAATTTATTATCATTTTATTAATCTATACCTTCATTTGATTACTATTTAATATTAATTAAATAGTAATTAATTAATTACCTTTAGTTATTATTTAACATAATTAATAACTAATTAAATATACTTTAGTATTTAATATTTAATTAAATACCAATTAATCACATCATTATATACCTTTAATTATTATTTAAAATTAGTTAAATAATAATAAATTAATCACTTATTATAGACTTTTAATTTTCTTTAAAGAATAGTCAATTAGTGGTCATTTATACTCATTTATTATTTAATTTTAATTAAATAATAAATAATTACTTTATAATACTAATGTAATTAAATAATCACATTTTAATACTTAACCTTAATTAAGCATTCTTTAATTATTATATGTTCAATAATAATTAATTAGTAAAAAATTTAGTTAATTTTCTTAACTTTTCATTATACGTTCCAAAGTTGAGGTCCTTCACGGAAACGCTCGTAGACGGAAATCTACAAGTTCAATGTGGGCCCACTTGATATCGTTGGAAAGCTGACTTTCCGAACTACACTTTTGGCTTAAGAAACAGCCACTTTGGACAAGTATAGACCCGATAAAACAGGTCACTACCGACTGTCCATACAAGGTTTTGAAAACATTTTCTATTTTGAGGTCTTTTACGGAAACATTTATAAACGGAGATCTACAACTCCGATTTGAGCCCACATGGTCTCGTTAGAACCGTGACTCCCTGAAATATATTATAAAATTATCAAATAATTTTTCCAGAATAGTGATAGACCCAAAAAATCACTTCTAGTTAGACTGTTCATGTTTGTTTAGCTAGTTCGAGGTGTTTTGCTAATAAATTCATAACTTGCTCATCTTAAATCGGTTTTTAGTCATTCTACTTGGAGAATCTTCGTATCTTATAGCTCTAACACCCAGAGTTGACGGATCTTGAATCCGACTTATGAAACGTAAACAGTAAAATTCGGGAGCGGGCTGTTCAGTTTTAGTTTTCCAACTTGACCCTCTTGTACTAAAACAATCATAACTTTTTCGTTTTAAAACGTTTTTGAGCGATTCTTAAGCCCACGCGAAGCTAACGTCCGGGACTAAAATTTTTGTTCTTCGACCATCTTCAAATTCCAAGCACAAAATTTCAGAAATTTCGTGGAAGGGACTGAACCGAAATGGTTTCCCTGTTTTGACTCGGCTACTTTAAAATGGCTTAACTCTTTCCTCCAAGTCGGATTTAGTCCGTTCTGAAGTCTATGGAAAGCTTATTCAGTGTACTATATAACATGCCAAAAGCCCAGAATTTTCTGAACAATCTAGCTAATCCCGAAATTTCTTTTTGTGGCAGCAGTATACTAATTTTTCTAAGTTTAAAAACTGTTTTACTTTTCTTTTTTTGGATCAAACTTTTAAAACCAAAAATGGTTAGATCTACACATAACACACCATCTAACTAGTACATCTAGTGTTCTAATGTTCAAGATCACAACTCATGCTTTGGATTCAAGCCAAGCAAAATAAAATATATAAACTTAGTTAAGATTAAAGGTTTAATACCTTTGCTTTGAAATCATCTTTCTTCTACTCCACAAGTAGGTAATGAACTTGGTTAACATGGAAGATCAACCTTATCTCTCTCCTCTTGTTTGGTCCGAACCTCTCTCCTCTCTCTTTTAAATTTTTTTTTCCTTATTTTATCCTTCTCTCTCCTTCCTTTTCTCTCTTGCAAATATGTAAATGATGAAAGAGAAATTAAGTAAGTTTTCTTTTTTTATTTGATTGTGTGGTGAAAGTTTATATACATATAACTTGTATGTATATAATATCTCCCAAAATCTTCATTCTCTCTTTCTTACATTACTTGCAATCTTGGCAAAATAATTTGGGCTAGCCTTAGGGTGACACATGTTGGGAGTGTTAGATGAACCTTTGACAAAAAATTTACTACACATGCTTAATACTACTCTCTCCTTCTACCCGTCAAAGCAAGAAGAATAGCTTGGAGATAAATCTTGCAATAGTAACTTGGGCATTTAAGGAATTAACCAACTTTGCTTAATTAAATAAATTACCCAAATATTATTATAATGCTCTTGTTGAATAAATAATTTACCCAATAGTTAGTAATTAGGTTTTACACTCTCAAGTTACTAATTCACCTACATCACAATGTTTCACCAAACATGTACACATCACATATAGAAAATAATTTATAACTTTATTTTCTCACATTATAAATTGTTTATATCAATTTATTTACATATAGCAAATATAATTTAATATATTTACCATATTAAGTAAACATACATATTCTTCATAATTCATAAAATAATTTATATACCCATATATTAAACTTAGACATTTAATTAATGTTTATTAAACCTCTGAATACGTTTTGCTACATTCAATAAACATTCTTCATATGGCTTGCCATATTTATTATTACATAATCTCCTTCAATTATTAAATCATATAGATTTTTCTTAAATTTTTAAATAAATCCTCTATTTCCACTCTAGATTTTAAACTTTAACCCTTAATTTAATCATTTAAGATATTCTAAATTTTCGGGTTGTCACATCTAGACTCCCCCTAAAGTGAGGAATCAGTGATCCCCGTTGGATAGAAAAACATTTTTTTTTCATGGAATATTACATCCATGGAGACATAAAACTTCTTAGTAAGGGGATGGTAACACCGATACTCTTTCTGAGTTGAGCCATACCCCACAAACACACACTTTAATGCACATGGTTCCCGCTTGGTGCGTTGATTTTTATGTAAGTGAACATATACTACACATCCGAAGACACGGGGTGCCAAATGAATAACCGAGGGAAGCATACAGCGGTCAGATAATACATCCAAAGGTCTTCTGAACCCAAGAACACTTGATGGTGTACGATTAATTAGGTAGACAGTAGAACTCAAAGCTTCACCCCATAGGTGCTGTGACACCCCCAAATCCGGGTACTTCATTTTCACAAGATTTGGTGTTCATTGTCCAAATATAACATATCTATCTACCCATAATAAATGCAACTCATGAAATAAATAGGAAACATCCCCTTAAGGGGATACAATAACTGAACAAATAAATCCCAGGTTGAACTAACCTTAAACATTAATGCGGAACATAAATAAACAAATAAGTCTTAACATAACATTTTAAGTCTTAAAACATAACATCCATAAACAAATAACAAGTCTTCATCACTTGTTAGCTTTTCCCTTGCCTTTGCTAGTGGAAGGGCTCGTCAGTATTTTCAATCTTAGCTGCAATGTTATTATGCAAGAGTGAGCACGATTGTCCACAAGTATAATAATATAAAAATAATAATATCATGCAAGAAATCAAAGGGTTCTGTATAATAGAAAGCTCAGGCTTTTGAATCAAGGAATGAATAACAAGAATCAAAAGTACATCTGAGGGTCATAAGACCAAGAACTATGTCCCAGGTTATCAAGTATTTCTACTTTAAACCCTTAACAGTCATAAGACTATATGAACTATACTACTCGTACTTAGGGGGATCAGCCCTTAGTACCATGAATGTGCACATCATCTCAAAGCTAACGCGTACATAATCCCCTATAAAGGGTTGTTCATCTCAGTTTGACATCAGAGTCCGCACCAAAGGAAGTTTGGTTTGGATAACCTCAATAACAGTTCTAGAATTTATAACGCTCATCAACTATGGACTAGTTGAATCAACAAAGGTTCACTAGTCTTAGAAGGTTCAACAATAAACTGATAATCAAATCGAATAATAAATCTCAAGAGTACACAATTGAATAAGTATTGTATAATTGAAGTAATACTTTAAGAAGAATCATAATATCTCATTCGGAATCATAACTTGAATAAACAAAAATGTGAACTTGATTAATATAGAAACATAAGTTTGGGACTTGCTCAACAAATAATTTAGAATTAAGGAACTTGCATAACGATAATAAATCGAGGATAGAAAATTTTGCTCAATAAAATGTTTGAGTTTAGAAACTTGCTCAATTTAAAGAGTATAGTTAGAAAACTTGTATAACGATAACGAGTTAGGGATAGAACATTTGCCTCGTGCACATGCTACGATTATAATTCTCGTTTCTCAATTAATCCTATATATCATTACATTCACAGTACAAATTACTTTTAAGTCTGATATACACATCGAATTACAAACATCAGTCTTGAACGCGTTTTAAACTTTACGAATAACGGGTTTACATAACGTATTCAATTAATCACATAAACAAGTTATTAATTCTGTTTTAATATCTCCATACATGCTTAACATGTCATCATGTTTATTAGATTAGGTTTTAAATTACATTTCTGGACTTGAACACTTAAGTAAAATTTTCTGGGCAAACTGCTAACTGGCGCGGCCTCGCCCGTTTTAGCCTTACTCACGGCAAGACAACGCCACATGGCGCGGACGCGCTCCAATTATGCCTTGGAACGGCGCGGCCCGCCAATGCACAGACAGAGTTGCTGCAGTTCGCGAAGAACACAGAGAAAAGCCAAAAAATGCCAAATTAAGCTCAAACAACGATTTTTAATGTTACCCATAAACTATAAACTTAACAGAAACATGTAGCAACATACCTAGCATGCTTTTGACAACTTCAATCACATAATTAGCTAAATTATAACACATATTTCATGTTTTTAATATTTTGCAAAGTTTCGTCAAAATTCATGAAATTCTTCATTACAGATTCATTATAACACCGAATCTGTCCGTTTGAATTTCGTTCTCTTTGTTTTAACATTTATAATCATAATCAACCATCAATTTCAACTTAAATAAACAATTAAAGCATGAAATTTTGTACATATAGTTCATATTCATACTTTTCATACTCTGTAACTTATGAAATTTTGATTAAAGCATAATTACGTGAATTTGATTATTTAAAGTATAAATAAATGATAGAAAATATGTTATAAACATTTATTAACACATATATCATCATTTCATGCATTAATCATAAAATAGGCTTTTACAGAGAACTTCAAAATATGCGTTAATGGAAAACTAAGAACATGAACTATAA